>CM077232.1:4767407-4849907 GCA_039654775.1 Spinibarbus caldwelli
ATCACAATTATTAGTAGTCATATTGATATATAAAAACAGCACATTATTTTGGTCAAATTGTGCAGATCTACAAACAGGCACAGCAAACTCCTCTACACTGGAGAAAAACTTAGAAATATTATTTTCCCTATTTTTACCCAAAATAAGGTGTAGGCTAGTGAATATCTGTAGCTGTTTCATTCAAACTGGTAGCCAGAGGGCGCCCTCGTGAGTAAAACCATAAGTGAAAAAATCATAAAATGAAAACTCACAAAAATCACGTTGGAGGAAATCCCTAATATGCACAAACGCATATGCTATCGCTGCAGTAGCTGAATAAAACGCAGATAGGACGTTTTAACTGATGAAGAATGAAGACAATAAACATACGATTGTGACTAAATGGTGTATCTCTGTTCTTCAAGCCATCTCGGGTATTTTTATTTGCATAATGTATATTTATAATGCAATGCTAATCGACATATTACTGTATAGAATATTATAAAATGATTTTGCCTCATTAGCTATGTGATATGAAACCACGTCAGATCACAAAAGGAAGTTATTTCAAACGCTCGACTGATGTTATGAAATGAATTTGGAGCAAAAACGTCAATAAATGTTTTTAAACGCACTTAAAGGGGTGCTGCAGATCGATCGGTGTTTGACATCAAAGTACTGCAATAGGATAGGAAAGCAGAGCTGTCCATTAGTATATAGCTCTCGCGGTACTTTGATGTCAAACACTGATCTGTCAGTGCCGCTTCAAGTCGAACACACTTTGAAATTTAATTGACAACCTCGCGGCCGCGGGGCCCTCCTTTTTAATGCGGGGCCCCAGGCGACCGCCTGTACCGCCTGTTGGACGGGCCGGCACTGAGCATAACTGCCTATTATCTAAAAATAAACATTAACTATAACGCGTTTCATAAAATACAACTACTGGCCAGATTTCCGAGAGGTAAACTAATGCGTTAAAATGCCAAAAACTGCTGTAATTTCCTCAACTTTCAGGCGAGTGTGCTTGAGAAACACTGAAATGATTGGGCTTCAGTGTTGAAACTATTGTTTTTTTTTTTTTTTGTTTTTTTTTTTGGTATGTCAATATGTAACGTTCTTTACTATTTTTTTATTTTTTTTTATTTATTTATTTTTTATTAATGCCAAGGTACCAAAGATACAAGTACAAAAAAAAATAAAAAATAAAAAAAAAATAATCAACTTTACGTACAAAGAGGTGACATTACATGCAAAGCACCATTTATATACGTAACAATAAATTAGTAATATAAAACAAAAGCTTTAACAGAATAAATTAAAAAGATGAAATAAATTAACTGTTTTAAGAGTTTTAAGATTCTTGGAAGATGAGATAGTTTGGATATACTGTTGAACCTCTTTTTTTAAAAACAACAAATAAAGGATTTTGATTAGAGAATTTACTGCGGTGAATATGAAATTTCGCAAGAAATAATAATAGGTTAATAATAAAATATTCATTAATTTTATCTTTTTGTATATTAAAGAAGCCAAACAGTACATCCTTAAAAAGCAAAGAGAAACCCTGGAGCACATTGAGATTGATTACATTAGAGAATTCAATCCAAAATAGCTGTGTATGAGGACAATCCCAGAAAATATGCATATCAGTTTCATTAGGGTCACCACAAAAAGAACAGCTTGTATCTATGTCTGATTTAAACCTTTTCAGAAACACTTTAGCTGGGTAAAATCTGTGTAACAATTTGAATGAGATTTCTCTGATCTTGTTAGTTATTATGTATTTCGAAGACAGAGTCCATACTTTTTTCCAATCAATATGATCAACAACATTCTTCCAATAAGACACCACATAGGGAGTTGTTACAAGCTCCTTTTGAAAGAGCGATCTAATATTATAGTTACGTGATGAAGGATGTGACAAAAAGCACAGTTTTCCTACTGGGATTTCAAATGGGTCCAAAGAATTAGGTAAAGTACTGGGTGATCTAACAGAGTCCCTTAAAAGCATGACAGCTCCTTTAGGAATAGCGTCCATGACAATGGAGAATTCTTTGGGAGTTACTGGAAAATCAAATTTACATAAGAATTCTTCATTACTTAAAATAAGACCTTCTGAGTTAAATAACTGAGAAACAATCAAAATGTTTTTCTCAAACCAATTACTAAAAAACAAAGATTTTCTCTTATATACAATGTCTTGATTGTTCCAAATAAAGTACCGGTGAGGGGAGAAATTGTGCTTAAAGATTAATGACCATGCAAGTAATGTCTGTTTATGAAATTTAGATAAATTGTAAGGGATTCTAGCAATATTATAGTTACAAATTAATAAGAAAGGGAGACCACCTAATTTGGAAAAGAAGTAATTGGGGATAAAATTCCAGATTGAGTTTGGATTACACAAAAACTGCCTAATCCAATTAATTTTGAAAGTGTTGTTCAAAGAAGAGAAATCAAGGAAATTCAACCCCTCATGCTCATACGTGTTCATTATTACAGACTTCTTAACATAATGGATTTTGTTTTTCCAAACAAAATTAAACAGGATTTTATCAACTGATTTACAAATGTAGTTGTCCACATATAGAGAGAGTGCAGCATATGTAAGTCTGGAGATGCCCTCCGCCTTAGCCAGCAGTACTCTGCCTCTCAAGGTCAAGTCTCTCTGGCTGGAACTATTGGTTGTTTGGAACATTGGCCGCTCCATGACACGCTTTACTTCCGCATTCCTCAGTTCCTATGGAAGCCTATGGGAGTGTCGCAACTCTGTTTCTCAACGGCTCTGGACGTTCTATCGTTACCGTCCAATGGTTCGGCTCTGCTCTTGAATATTAAGTAGCAGGTCTTCCCCGTAGTAGGATTCGTAAGGTGGCTGCAGTGGGGATCGAGCGTGAGCCAGCGGCCACTAGAGAGCCACACAAGTGTCTTCAGATGGGGATTCAGGGTTTTCTCAGGCCGCTCTGTCTCCTGGGTTTCAGCCAATTTAATTGTTCCTCATAAAAACACGTGGGTGTGTGGCAGGCTGTTCAAATGGGATTGTGCGGGATATTGATGATAAATAGGCTACCTTGTGTAGGGCGTTATGAAATTGACCCGCTTGGAAAGGTAAACTCATGCATTCAACAAGATATAGATAAATTAGTGGAATAAATGTTTAAACCTTTTTTAAGAACAAGATTCTTATGATGATACAGTATGACATTTCCACTATGATTCATGCTCCTAATAAATAAATAAATAAAAATAATAAAGATGAATGAGTCCTGAAAACCTCCGTCTAAGACATACAATAAATAAAAATAAAACATAAACATCATAATTAAAATAATATAACATTAAAACATAATGCATCGTTTAACATGACTTAGGAAAAAAGTGATTAATTATCAGTGAACTATCAACGCCTATAGATATGTGTTCATTAAGTTTCTTTATATCAGTGTACATTTTGATTAACTTGACAAAGATATGACATTATTTCATTCTGACTGTGCGACTTTAGTGATCATTTTTACTGGTTGTTAAATACTGGCATCTAGTGGCAGATTTTAGGAATTGTACAGACAAGATTTTTACAAGTATATTTTCCCCATGTAATGTGCCAGTAACTTAATACATCAAACATTGTGATTTTTTTTTTTTCGTGGTTAAAAGCCCAGTTATATTATGATAAGGCTTGAGTCTTTTCAGCTTTTTAAAATCTGATGGCTCAGAAAGCACGCTTTTTCACCACAAGTCATATGATTTGAGATTTGAGGTATTGTTACACTTACGGTTAGCGGTGTGTTCAAATAAGTAACCTTAAGTATGAGGAAATGAAATCAGCTTTAACAAAAATAACTAAAATCAAAACAGTTTAACATTAACTAAAATAATTTTTTTCTCATTTTCATTTAATTTAACTTGAGGTTTTAAAATAACTAAATAATAAAAACTATATCTGCATATTTAAAAATAATCATAAAAATAATAAAACACAACAAAATTACTAGAACTTTAAAATTACAGTGAAGAAAATTAAATTAAAAAGTTCAAGCACATTACGGCATTTAAGGTGGTATGCTTTTAGGGTCTAGGCCAACCTGGATCTATGGCTGTCAGTAAAACACATCCAAAATGGAGAATAGGCTCATACACACACACACACACACACACACACACACACACACTGAAATGAAATGATTAAACTAGTATATTAATACTCAATAAGCATGCTTACACACACACATGCTTATTGAGTATTAATATACTAGAGAGAGAGAGAGACATAGATGCACACACATTTTGTTGCACATATAGATATTGGAAATAAATGATAGGTCACACAAAACTTATTGCAAGTCTTCTCTTTTTAAGAGTTTACATGTCATTTTTAGGTTTTACTGTAATCATAATCTGGCATAATTGTAAAAGCTGATATGTCTGTATGAACAAAATGCTAAACATTGACTCAATGTGATTTTAAATGTTATTACAGTGATTTTATAATGTGTATGCATGAATCCATAAGCAGAGGAATGAACAGTACTGTTTTTGTTCATTTAATGAGACCATTAGTTGTCTTTCGCTGCCATCTAGTGGTTATAAATACAATTTCTCATACAACACTGTGTGTTTAACCTTTATTACTGTTATAGTATTGTTATTTTTTGCCCAATCTCTCTTAAACTTTGCATGATTCTTTAGAATGAAATTATGCATCATTTTACCCAGTTGTGAGAGAAGATGTGGGGTTTCTTTTAGGATTTAAAGGCCTTTGGGTACCCTATGTAAAGAACATATTCTAAAATGACCGATTTATAGTTGTCCAATTGCATATGTTCACATTTTTTTTTGATAATTATTGACCTAGAGAGTCTAGAGAATAGTACTGCAGTGATTTTATTGATTTTGATTTTAAAAGCCATGTCTAGTTCACTAGTTCAAGTAGGTTTTTTAAAATAATCTCAAATATATAATGAACAGTTTGATTGACAGCTTTGGTCCCAGAGGCAAAGTTGTTCATAATGAGGAGATCTATTGTATGATATGACGATATAGTGTATAAGTGAATATTATGAACATTTTATTGCAATTTCAAGTCATTTACTACAGAAATTCTGTGTTTTTGAGGCCTTTTTAACTTTTATAGCACCACCTATGGTCCAATGTCCATGAATCTCTGCATACTTGTTAAGAGTGATCTGACACATGTTTTCACCAAGTTTCGTAAAGTTTTGAGTTTTTGTTTAGATTTTATAGACATTTGGGTACATGTAGCCATGCCCCTTTTCTAAATGACCCCGTTATAGCTAAACAAAGGACAAAACTCAACATTTTTTTTTTTGATGATTATTGATCTAGAGAGTTCAGAGAATTGCACTGCAGTGGTTTGATCGAGATTGAGCGAAAAACCAGGGACTAGTTTGTAAAAGTAGGTTTTTAACATATTTGTGAATATTTAATGAACGATTTGATTGACAGCATTAGTCCCAGAGGCAAAGTTGCTCAGAATGAGAAGATCTATCAAATTATGGGAAAATCTAGTGTTTGTGTGAATATATGACCATGTTCTGCAATTTGAGGTCATTTTCTGGACAAATATTGTGTTTTTGAAGGTATTTTTTACTGTTATAGCGCCACCTATGGTCCGATCTCCATGAAACTTTGCATGGCTCTTGAGAGTCATGTGCCACAGGTTTTCCCCAAGTTTCGTAAAGTTTTGAGTTTTTGTTTAGGTTTTATGGGCTTTTGGATTTATTTGGCCAGGCACCTTTTCTAAATGAGCCCGTTATAGGTAACCAAAGGACACAATTCAACATTTTTTCGATAATTATTGATCTAAAGAGTCCAGAGATTATGACTGCAGTGGTTTGATCGAGATTGAGTGAAAAACCTAGGACTAGTTCGCAAAAGTAGGTTTTTCAGATTTTTCTGAATATTTAATGAACTATTTGATTGACAGCAATGATTCTTGAGGCAAAGTTGTTCATTAAGAGGAGATCTATCAAATGATATGCATATTGTGTGGATGTGTGAAAGACCACGTGATTACAGATCCAAAAAGCTCATTAGCGCCAACTAGAGGCCGATTTCTTTCAAAATTCTTACAGACCTTTAGGCCATGACTCGAACATACCCACTGAGTTTCGTTCCGATCGACCTCTGTTAACCTTGTCAAACATGTTTAAAATTATTTGGCCAATGGCAGCCATGTTTTTTTAGATGCGTGAATGTCCTCATAGATACTTGTACCACTTTGGACAATGACACTGTGTACCAAATTTCAAGTCGATCGGACCAACTGTTACCCACCACGTGGCACATCAGTTATTTTTTTTTTTCTTATTTGACCAAAGTTTGTACTCATACATATGTGTACCAAGTTTGGTGAAGATATCTCATTTTGTTCATGATTTATATCCTTTTTCGTAAAATTGGTCCGTGACTTTTAAACGTTTTGGGGCCCCATTGCGAAAGTGAGTTGAAATTTCTAAGTTTTTTTGATAATTATTGATAAACACTGTCCAGAGAACATTTATGCAGTGGATTGGTTCCGATTGGGTGAAAAACCTAGGACTAGTTTGCAAAAGTAGGTTTTGAACATAATTCAGAATATTTAAATAACACTTCGATTGATGGCAGTAATCCTAGAGACAAAGTTGTTCAGAATGAGGAGGTCTATCATATCTAAATTCTCGATCTTATAGCACAACCAAGTGGCGGATCTGCAAAATTTTTTTTTGATTTGACAAACGTTTAAGCTCGTACAAATGTGTAGCAAGTTTGGAGAAGATATCTCATTTCGTTCACGAGTTATAGCCTTTTTCGTAAAATTGGTCCTCGACTTTCAAAATTTTTGGCGCCCCATTTTGACAGTGAGTTGAAATTTCAACTTTTTTTTTTTTGATAATTATTGATATTCACTGTCCAGAGAATATTTCTGCAGTGGTTTGGTTCCAATCGGGCAAAAAACCTAGGACTAGTTCACAAAAGTAGGTTTTGGACATACGTCAAATTTGCGAAAAAACGGAACCTCCTAGACCCAAAATCACAGCTCTCTAAGCCTTACAGTTTGGGCTGCACGATCAGTTTTAGCGCGGAATAATAATAATAATAATAATAATAATAATAATAATAATAATAATAATAAATCCTAATAAATACAATAGGGTTTCAGCACTGCGTGCTTGAACCCCTAAATATGAATAAAAACTCTAAGAGTATATCAAAGATGCTTGTGCTAATCTTAGCACTCTCTTTGCTTAAACTGAGATATTTCCTGGCAAATAATATATGATTCTTGTATTGACAGGCATTTATGTTTTATCTGATTCACCTTCTCATCAAATGGTTCAAAAATAGCCATTTAGTACTGGAAACACAGCTGATTTGGGGTTTAGGTGCCATGTGACTAATCCATAAACAATATACCACAATTGACTCAAATTCCCAGCGTAGGATTTAGTGTGAAGAGCAGCTATCAAAAGATCTGGAAGATAAATGGCACACAGTAATGAGTCATTTTAATCTGCTGTGCTCAAGAGCTTTTATGCTGATTATTGTGATTGATGCAACTGTGAATGATACCATATCCACACTGCTGATCTCCTGCTGTTTTAAATGGATTGAATCTTTGTGTTAATGATCCTAATGTCACTGTATTATCCTGGTAACCCCTTAACCTCGAGCCTCTGGATCTAGAAAGTGATCAGTCACTTTGCATTTACAGCTTAAAATATGCCCTGAGCTGAATGAGCAATGATAACACAAAATAGATCTAACAGGTCTAACTGTCTTACGCGAAATCTGAGGCAATAAACAGGGAAGATGAAGAGAGAACAGACAGAAAGTGCTGGGAATTTGAAAATGCATTAACAGCACTGATTTAGATTTCCTTAGGAACTGCAATCTGAGTTAAAATAAGATTATTCTCGCTGTATTGATTTTGCTGTAAGTGTTTCAAAAAGACACTGACGTCTTCAATAGATTTACTGTCAAATTGGCATGAACTACAAAAAATGTGCTCATTTTCAAAGCATTTGTTTGCTGATTTGTAAAAAAACAAAAAAACAAACAAAAAAAAACAAACAAACGAAAACAACAACAGTCATGTTATATTTCAGAATAATCATAATGCTCTTACAGCACATAAACCTTATAAGTTAGGGTTAACCCTTATAAGTATACTACTTCTGAAATTTGATATTCATCTACAATATTACTGAAGATTCAGTCTCAGTTAAGACATCACAATGAGTTCAATATTTCAGTACTTTGAAAATATAAAACAGTTGGTGACTTCAACAGATGTATTTCATCAAGAAATATACAAGAACTACAATACGGACCCAGCTGGCAGTGGATTGCAATCGTATGGTGTAAATATTTCCTCCGAAGAAAACCTGCTGGCAGACCTTTGGTGACTAACTTGCTGTGAAACTCCAGTAATAGCTATTCACGTTTTCTAACTCATAGTTGTTTTGCATAATTGTTGAAGTCAACATGAAATAACAACTGACCCTGATACCACTTTACTACACATTCATATTGTGGAAAAACAGACTACAAATGTAGGCTAACAACTTCTATAATAATGTATCTGAAAATATTTTTTCCCTCCACAATTCAATTACTTCCTGATGGTTAAATGAAAGTTCCAGTCTTTTTACTGTTTTACTTGGAAATAAAGTAACACAAGTAAAATGGGCTGGGAATGCCAATTTATATTGATTTTAATTGTGTCATTTGCATTTGGTCTATTGTTGTGTGAACCTTTCCAGTCCAGGGCGGAATTTACAGTATGCCCACCATCCCTATAAAATATTTCCATTACTCCTTGAATTCATTGTCAAGACTTGGTAAAGTACACAATTTAAAATGTGCTGAATTTCAAAACTGTATGATTTTTGTTAATTAGTTTGTTAAAATTGTATGATTTTTGTTAATTAATATGAATGTGTGCCCTTAATATTTTAATTTATTTTATTTTAACTGACATTGTTACAAAAATATGATTAATAATAACAGTTTATATTTCAAAGACTGAATTGATAAAGTCATGTGACTAACATTGAGCTGGGTCATGTGATTATGCATGTCTTTTTTTTATTGAACAATATCAATTTACAAACTCAAATGGGTAACAATAAAATGCATATGACAAAATATACACTTTTCCAAACACATCTCCATCATACATAATGTCCATGTGTGTGTATATATATATATATATATATATATATATATATATATATATATATATATATATATATATATATATATATATATATCTACATACAATAACAACAAACAAAACAAACAATGATTATGCATGTCTGTGGCGTTCCAGATGCTTTACGGATGGAAGAGGCCCATATTTGCTTTAGAGCATATGTTTTGAATATAGAAACATATTTGTTTTTTCTCTCGCAAATGGAAGTGGAGCTGTGCGAATTTGCCTGAAACAAGAAGCGTTTTTTAAATTAAAACAGAGCGTCTGTATTTTTTCTCATTTCGTGATCGCTCGGAGAGGGTTTCTCTCGCGAGTGAGGAAATGGAAAATCCGGAGTGGATTCTCAGCAGAGTGATTACAGAATGCTTTGAGCGGGGAGCCAATCTACTACACTCATTTACTGTAGTCCAATCCGGCTTTTCAGTCAGTATTTTGTTGACAAGTTTATTTTGGTACTTCTTTCATTGGCGGAGAAGAAATATAGGAATTAACGGGACATTTTTCGTCTGAAATGTAAGTTACTGCGGTATTAATTATTTATTGAGCTGTTGTATTAAAAATTAATGTCAGACTTGTATATTGTGTTGTTGTCTGCTAGGGGTGTGCGATATATATCATTTGCGATAATATCGTAATTGTTGTTTTAACGATGTGCGATTTGGCATTATCAAGTATTTCGCAAAATTCAAAACAAAACACACCTACAGAGTGCACGCATTCATTACGTAATGAAGTCTAGTAGGTTAGACCAATGCGTGTGCGCATTCAGAGTGCATTCTTTCACTGCATGATTCAGTCTATTAAAATGCATTAAGAATTTCAATGCATTTCATTTAATGCATTAAGCATTAAGTGTTTCATTCCTGAATGAATCAACCATTTAAATGATTCGGTTCAATCGCAATGACTCGCTTATTAACAGTTACTTGCTGCCACCTACTGGCGGTTTTAATTTCACATTTAAAGTATCTTTTCATTTTTTAAATAATTTCAAATATCAGAATTCAACGTTTTATGTCTAAAATATGAAAACATTATTTAACTGCAGGTTAAAGCATTCCATGTCCCTCCGAGCTGCATTAAACAGTGTGTAAATACAACTAAATTCCACTTCAGATGCAGCTTTTGTGTTTCCTCTGCATTGCAAAGATGGATTTTGTTGATAATGATTTCATTGCCCTGGTAACAACCCAAATGTCTTCTTATTCTAATTGACTGATTGATTAAATCTGACTCAAAAGATGATGCACATTTTTAGAAAAAATAAAGGTAAAAATGCCCATAAAAGGTAAAAATCAATTCAAACTTACTGGAAAATATTAATTTCTATCACTGCTGTGAACTGACCACCACACAGAATATAAAGAATAGACTTTAGGAGTCAGCTGTCCATGGTCCAAAATATTGTTATATATATCGTTATCGATAAAATCCCAGAAAATATCGAGATATCTTTTTTTGTCAATATCGCACACCCCTAGGATGATTACAGTACTTGCGGCCTGGTGCCTATGACCAAATCTAATGTAAATTTCCTGTCATGTTGACATTGCTGTAGCAATGTGAGAACAGCGTTTGCTCTATAGGTCACACCGCTTGGATACCTGTATAACATGATGTGAGAGCCCTATTATATGTAAGGTCATGAGTTTTCTCAGTTTACTCTAGAGGTGATGCTCTTTTAAACCTTTTATTCGCTGCTGTTGACAGCTCTGAAGCATCAGCTGAACTTTAATGCACTGCCCTTCATGTCTAGTTCTTTAAATTCAGGATTTAATCGAGGATTAATGCTTTAAAGTACAATAAGGAGCCTTTTATTTTAGACATGCCTTTAAATGTTCAGTTTAAGCCAAAAAGGGTTTGGAGTTTTAAAAGGCTACTAGACAAAAATTATGCAAATGGTATCACATTATTTCAGTGTTTTGAAGACATTGACATTTACTTTGTAAATTCCCTTCTCTGCTTGATTATCAGAATGAATGAGCCCTTACTGAGTAGGGGCTCCTTTTGCTTTAATTACTGCCTCAATTCTGCGTGGCATGGAGGTGATCAGTTTGTGGCACTGCTGAGGTGGTATGGAAGCCCAGGTTTCTTTGACAGTGGCCTTCAACTCATCTGCATTTTTTGGTCTCTTGTTTCTCATTTTCCTCTTGACAATACTAAGTGAATGAGTCTTTATTCTTCAGTGACACAGCATTTGTTAACAGAAACAGTGCTGTATAAGTTGCTGTTTCTGTTAACAAATGCTGTGTCACTGAATTTGAAATTCAGTTGAAATTTTTGCAGTGGAATATTTGCTCTCTAAAAAGTCCCACAATGCACTGTAACCCCCCTCCTCCTTTTTTTTTTTTTTTTTTTTTTTTTTTTTTTTTTTTTAAATCCAAGCATGTATTGTTCACTCTGTTCAATATGTTGTCATGTCTTCCTCAGTTTCTCAAGGTGGTTGAATTGATTGTGGTTGCTAGGGCATTGCTAAGTGCTAATAGAGTGAAACAAAGTGAAAATCTCATTCATTTTCTCCATACAGGAATTGACTTAACAATAACTTATGAACAATAACAGACCCACTGTGAGTTACAAGGTTGTTAATAGATGGTATATGCTTTTGTTAAAGCCGTCAATCTGCATTATTTCAACTTATTTTTTTGAATAATCATGTTTACCAGTAGATTTTCTACTGTGTCGTTATCAGTGTAGTTATTGTTAAAATTTGAAGTCGCTTTAGGATAAATGCATTTGCCAAATACATAAATGTAAAAGACTTCCCTGTTCTTATAAAATTAGAAAGATTATTGAAACTTATAGTAATCACTGTAGTTATTGTTATTGGTGTGAATGTCCCTGGTGTTTACAGTAGTAACAGAAATGTTTGTCTTGTTTTTGTTAGTCAAAAACTAATGATAAATAATAAAATGTATTAATAAACAATTATTCTGCTGAAATTCACTAGTCTAACTGTAGGCTGTAACAGTTGCCAGGCAATGTCACAGTTTTTCTTATTAATATAGAATATGTGGCTACAGATGTGCATTTATAGCCATTATCACGACTTGTCGCTCATCCAATCAGAGAATAAAATGTTCTATAAATTTAATTAAACACTAGTGGACATTGTCCCCAATTATTTTATGCAAATCAGCCTCGTTAAAATAAAAATTCACATTCTGTGTCACGCCTCATAATTACAGTTCCAGCATGTAGCATGTTTACAGCCAGTTTTTAGGAAAACCTTTCATTTCACGTTTCATCTGTTGAACTGAAAAGAACAGTATAGCCACACTTGTGCGGATGGCCACGGTCGACTGCACCGCTCTCCAATTATCTTTGTTTAAAATTGACATTCAGGCTGGCATACTTAATCTGCTTGGGACCTTGAGCGTGCGAAAAGTGTCTCTCCTTTGATTTCACTGTGGCTAAAAATAATACCTACAGTAGGAAAGCGCACCTGTGCCAGCCAAGGTAATGCCTAGCAACAGTGCTGCCAGCGCTCACGTGTGTCCCTGACTAGCAATGACACTGGAGACTCGAGTTTGAACTTGTTTCTGACATGCATCTAACTGTTAGTATACAATTTATGGGACACATCAGTTGCTTAACTGTGAGTGCTTTATGGTATAGCTTTATTTTAATGGGAGCTATAACAGGTTTTATGATTTCACTAAGTAAAAGCTTTGTCAGTGAAGCTCTGAGGATGATTTGTTACGCACCCTGCTGGTCTGTAATCTTGTCTGGTCTTGTCATTCACTCTGCATTTGATGTCATCATGGCTATATTTGGAATGGTGTACCACAATATTACTCTTACTATTTCTTTTGTGCGTATAGTTAGTATACTGTCCAGTGTGCATTTTTTTTTTTTTTACATCAAATGTTCTGTATATATATATATATATATATATATATATATATATATATATAATGTATATGTATGTATATATGTGTGTGTGTATATATATATATGTGTGTGTATATATATATATATGTTTATATATATATATATATATATATATATATATATATATATATATATATATATATATATATATATATATATATATATATGTTTAAATATATATATGTATATATACACTACCGTTCAAAAGTTTTGGATCAGTAAGTCTTGTAATGTTTTTTTACAGAAGTCTCTTATGCTCATCAAGGCTGCATTTATTTGATCAAAAATACAGAAAAAAAAACAGTAATCTTGCAAAATATTGTTACAGTGTATATATACATATAAAAAGGTTTCTATTTTAATATACTTTAAAGTATAATTTATTTCTGTGATGCATAGCTGAATTTCCATCAGCCATTACTCCAGTCTCATGTGTCACATGATCCTTCAGAAATCATTGTAATATGCTGATTTATTATTAGAATTATCAATATTGGCAACAGTTGTGCTGCCAAATATTTTTTTTGGAAACTGCGATACTTTTTTCAGGATTCTTTGATGAATAAAAAGTTAAAAAGAACACCATTTATTCAAAATGTAAATCTTTTCTAACAATATAAATCTTTGCTATCACCTCTTATCAATTTAATACATCCTTGCTGAATAAAAGGTTTAATTTCTTTCAAAAAAATAAAGAATTAAAATGTACTGACCCCAAACTTTTGAACAGTAGTCTATATTGTTAGAAAAGATTTCTATTATAAATAAATGCTCTTATTTTTAACTTTTTATTCATCAAAGAATCCTGGAAAAAAGTATCACAGTTTCCAAAAAAATATTAAGCAGCACAACAGTTTCCAGCACTGATAATAAATCAGCTTATTAGAATGATTTCTGAAGGATAATGTGATACTTTAGACTGGAGTAATGGCTGATGGAAATTAAAAGCAATGCATCACAAAAATAAATTATACTATAAAGTATATTAAAATAGAAACCATTATTTTATATTGTAATAACATTTTGCAAGATTACAGTTTTTTTTTCTGTATTTTTGATCAAATAAATGCAGCCTTGATGAGCATAAGAGACTTCTTTAAAAAAACATTACAATTCTTACTGATCCAAAACTTTTGAATGGTAGTGTATATATATATATATATATATATATATATATATATATATATATATATATATATACAGGTGCATCTCAATAAATTAGAATGTCGTGGAAAAGTTCATTTATTTCAGTAATTCAACTCAAATTGTGAAACTTGTGTATTAAATAAATTCAATGCACACAGACTGAAGTAGTTTAAGTCTTTGGTTCTTTTAATTGTGATGATTTTGGCTCACATTTAACAAAAACCCACAAATTCACTATCTCAACAAATTAGAATATGGTGACATGCCAATCAGCTAATCAACTCAAAACACCTGCAAAGGTTTCCTGAGCCTTCAAAATGGTCTCTCAGTTTGGTTCACTAGGCTACACAATCATGGGGAAGACTGCTGATCTGACAGTTGTCCAGAAGACAATCATTGACACCCTTCACAAGGAGGGTAAGCCACAAACATTCATTGCCAAAGAAGCTGGCTGTTCACAGAGTGCTGTATCCAAGCATGTTAACAGAAAGTTGAGTGGAAGGAAAAAGTGTGGAAGAAAAAGATGCATAACCAACCGAGAGAACCACAGACTTATGAGGATTGTCAAGCAAAATCGATTCAAGAATTTGGGTGAACTTCACAAGGAATGGACTGAGGCTGGGGTCAAGGCATCAAGAGCCACCGCACACAGACGTGTCAAGGAAATTGGGTACAGTTGTCGTATACCTCTTGTTAAGCCACTCCTGAACCACAGACAATGTCAGAGGCGTCTTACCTGGGCTAAGGAGAAGAAGAACTGGACTGTTGCCCAGTGGTCCAAAGTCCTCTTTTCAGATGAGAGCAAGTTTTGTATTTCATTTGGAAACCAAGGTCCTAGAGTCTGGAGGAAGGGTGGAGAAGCTCATAGCCCAAGTTGCTTGAAGTCCAGTGTTAAGTTTCCACAGTCTGTGATGATTTGGGGAGCAATGTCATCTGCTGGTGTTGGTCCATTGTGTTTTTTGAAAACCAAAGTCACTGCACCCGTTTACCAAGAAATTTTGGAGCACTTCATGCTTCCTTCTGCTGACCAGCTTTTTAAAGATGCTGATTTAATTTTCCAGCAGGATTTGGCACCTGCCCACACTGCCAAAAGCACCAAAAGTTGGTTAAATGACCATGGTGTTGGTGTGCTTGACTGGCCAGCAAACTCACCAGACCTGAACCCCATAGAGAATCTATGGGGTATTGTCAAGAGGAAAATGAGAAACAAGAGACCAAAAAATGCAGATGAGTTGAAGGCCACTGTCAAAGAAACCTGGGCTTCCATACCACCTCAGCAGTGCCACAAACTGATCACCTCCATGCCACGCAGAATTGAGGCAGTAATTAAAGCAAAAGGAGCCCCTACTAAGTATTGAGTACATATAGAGTAAATGAACATCCTTTCCAGAATGCCAACAATTCACTAAAAATGTTTTTATTTTTTTTATTTTTTTTATTTTTTTATGGGTCTTATGAAGTATTCTAATTTGTTGAGATAGTGAATTGGTGGGTTTTTGTTAAATGTGAGCCAAAATCATCACAATTAAAAGAACCAAAGACTTAAACTACTTCAGTCTGTGTGCATTGAATTTATTTAATACACGAGTTTCACAATTTGAGTTGAATTACTGAAATAAATGAACTTTTCCACGACATTCTAATTTATTGAGATGCACCTGTGTGTGTATATATATATATATATATATATATATATATATATATAAAACTACAAAATATTTTTACTATTTTATTTTTTGATTGTTTTGTAGCTAAGACATTTTTAAACTTAAGATTGTATTCAGAATTCAAAATAACTGGAGATGATAACATCTCATGAAATTAAACATGCATTTTAAGTGAGGTCATGTGACAGTAGTGTAGCATTTTTCGAAATGTTAATCGTTGCATTTGTACTGCAGGATTAATTATTGTTAATGGAAATAACTACAAAGATTAAAACTTGAAATTAAAAAAAACATTTTTAGCAAAAATAAAATCAAAGTTTGCTAAAAACAAAAGTAGGTTATAAATTGTAAATGATACAAAAAAAGAACACAAAAAAAAAACAAAAAAACAAAAAACAAAAACAGTTAAATTGTTTTTTGTCTACTTTTTGTGTGTTGTCAGTTTAAATTTGGCATGAAATGGAAATTCATCTTTTTTCTAAATGCATCTTAATGATCTTATTGTGAAAGATTAATTCATGCATATGTTTCATTTTTATTTATTTATTTTTTTACCTTATCATTTTTAATCAAAATATCATAGATCGATCTTATGATGAAATTACAGACTTCTGTCAGTTGATGTATGCTGGACTTTTCCAGTCATTTAGTCCACTTAGTCTATCTTTTCTTAAAATTGCCTGCAAGCTTGGATTCAGATCGCATTACAAAAAAAGCCTCCACCTCACTTTTTTTTTTTTCCAATAATCTGTTTCAGTGGGATGTATGTCACAATACAGAAGAAAAGATCTGTCATTTTTTTCTGTTTCATCATGACTTTAATTGTGCATGTTAGTGAAGTCATGTGACAATACAGTAGCATAATAATATTTGAATCATTGCACATTCGTACTCTGGATCTAGTAAAACTGCAAGTGAAATAAATATTTTTGTTAACAAAATAAAAACAAAGCTCACAAAAGAATGAAAGTAAATATTGTAAATTACACGGAAATTGATGACTAAAATATGACTTAAAATTCAAAATTGTAGAAAAAATACATAAGATTTGCTTTGATCAAATTTGCTTCGATTTTTTAATTAATTTATCTTATACTGTTAGAATTTTCTATCGAAAAGAGCTGCTCAGGTTAACAACAAGCATTTAATTTACATAAAGAAAATTACTGTTCACTTGTTGCATTTTCTCATAAAGTGTTATGTATGTTGTCTATTTAAAAATGAATAGTAGGCAATATTTAGTGAATACTATACTAGTATTGCATTCGGATCATGGCCTCTAGTCTCAGTCTGAATATTCCCCAGTTCATTCACTCAACTGTTTGTGCTAAAGGCGCAGCTGCATCTTGTGCATGCTAAATGAAAAGGGTGAGCTCTCTTCAACTTAAGTGATGTTTATTAGCTCTGATGAGCTCTCCTGAGGTGGGCTGCTGTGGGATCAGATTACTCACAAAATGATTATATTCTCACATTCTCCAAATACTTAAATTACTCTAATGTCATTGAAGGTAATGCTTTTTATTTTTGCCAGGCTTGAACTGGTCTCAATGAAAAATGGCATCATGAAGGTATCACATTCAATTTTGTTGTTAATTATGTCAGTGTGGCGTGAATGATGCATCACATGGAAGAGATGCAACATGACTCATATGTTTAATGTAGCTCATTTTATTTGTCATTTTTTGTAGGGCTGCATGATTTGGGGAAAAAATGTAATTGTGATTTTTTCTGGTGTGATTACAGGTGTGATTAAGTAATTACAGGTTTGCTGTAGGGCTGCACAATTTGCCCAAGATTTTGTGATTATATATTAATATGACTATAAAATAATATAGAATAACAATAACAATAATAATTATTATTACAAAAAAAATTTAAATTACTAAATAAAATCAAAATTAACAAAATTACTATTGTATTATTTCACCGTAAAATTAAAAGATTGAGTATTTAAGAAGAATAATAGAATAATTTTAGTTTACATTACAACTGTAAAATTTAAATATTAATATTTATGACCAAATTGTCATATCGCAATATAACAACTTTGTTTTTAATTAATCGTGCAGGCTTATTTTTTTCTGAATCAAAACTCCTGACATCTATTATAAAATCTTGTCTGTTTTCCATACATAATATGTCATCAAACACAATCAATTAATACACACATAAACATAAGCAATGTATAAATATATATGGTGATTTGCTAATACACATTCAACAATCAATTCCTAAATGTAAAAACTGTAAAATGTGTGAACTTTGTGTTAGTGAGTTGTATTTTGAATGTGTGAAGAATATTTTTGTGAATGTGCATCAGTTAATGCATATAAATCACTTTTTTTTTTTAAAATGCTTTTGTGAATCATAAAACTTGAATGTGAACATGCATTCATGGAAATATAATTCATTCATTAATTGATTCATAATGAATTCCTACATTTTAAAACATTTACAAAATGTGAACTGTTTGTTTGTATATCATATTTTGAATTTGTGAAACATACTTTGTGAATGTGCGTTATAGATAACACACCTAAATAGTATTTTAATGGGCATTTTTGAATCATATAATTCTATTTTAAATTAGATTATGCATTTATGAATCTGTTATGCATTCATTAATTGAATCTTAATCAATTCTTAAATGTTAAAACAATTAAAACGGTGATATTTTGTCTGTGCATTACATATGTAAATAGTATTTTTATGTGCATTTATGAATCCTGAAATTTGAATGTAAAATAGGTTTTGATTCATAAAGAATTCCTAAATTTTAAAACATTTAAAAAACGTAAATCATGTTTTGAATATGTGAGTCATATTTTGTGAATAGGCATCAGTGAATGGAATTTTGGAATGTGCATTTGTGACTAGTAATACGTGAATATGAATTAGGTTATGCATTTGTGAATCATAATCTGTGAATATATTCATAGTGATACTATTATCCCACATGCATTAACTCCTTGGATACGAGTGAGATGTTTTTAGCAGCTTGATTTGCTCATGTGGTTATTGTGTTTGCTGCAGATATCATGTGACGCATTAATTGGAATCCGGGCATATTAAAATAGCGTGCGATTTTGACAGCCCAATGTGTGTCATGGGAGAGAAGGTTGGGATTAATTGATGCCAGCTTTTCAGGGCTGTTGATTCTCTGCAGTTTTGATTAATGGATGGAAATTGCATGTATATTAATGGAATTCACTTGCGTCTCTGTTCATGCATTTTCACTGTAACCTTGCACTGTATTCACCTGAGAAGCCCTGGAGCCTTGAGTGCCATGGCCTGAGGCTTTGGTGCTCCATAGTGTGAGTTTCATATTTTGACTGGCACCTAACTTCATAACATCAATAAAATAACCTCAGCATTCATATCATTAGATGCATGTCCAAATAAATAATTAATTGCATCTATTGCAATAACCATCAAGTCTTTGTAGAGCCAGTGAATGATTCACTTTCACTGTCAGCATCTTATGTTTGAATAGCAGTGATGGGCATGAAGCTTTAAGCGGTTCTTTGGCAGGAGAGAGTCATTAGGGTTTCCTGAATAGGATACAGAAACCTGAGAGCATGTGGAGACCTGGATTACACGCTCACATTACACTGGCTTTACTGAATAAATCATCACCGTTAGATAAACCCAGCTTCTCTGGTGTACTTTAATCATCTCTGTTTGTGCAAACCGTCCATCAAACTCTTCATTTATTCCTGTCAGAAGCAAAACACACTCCTCAGGCTGAACAATTGATGGAGCTTTCGCGAAACTCCCATTCTCTCTCTATTTTTATGTCTCTTGACATTCAGCAGGTGACCGGCGTTCTGTGAGAGAGCGATTTAGTTTCCTAACAATGGAAACTCAATCACAAAATGGAGGCGCTTTAATTGCTTCCGAGCTCCAATCCCTCGGCCTTCTCTCTATCTCGCTCGCTTTCTCACTTTCTTTTTTTGTCTTTGTCTTTTTCTGACTGTGCTGTGGTAGAGGTGATGGGGGAGAGAGCGGGTCCGGAAGGCCAACAGAGAATACGGAATCTAACACTGAACTGAGAGCTGCTAACTACTGAAGACTGCAGATCATCAACAGGTGTGTGTACTGCTGTGTTTGATGTGGGTTTCTATCTATCTATCTATCTATCTATCTATCTATCTATCTATCTATCTATCTATCTATCTATCTATCTATCTATCTATCTATCTATCTATCTGTCTATCATCATTAAATCTATCTATCTATCTATCTATCTATCTATCTATCTATCTATCTATCATCATTAAATCTATCTATCTATCTATCTATCTATCTATAGTTCGTTTGTTCTATTGTTCTGACTGTCATTCTAATGTTCTATGTATCTGTCAGATAGGCAAAACATTAGAATGACAGACAGAACAATAGAACGAATGATAGATAGATAAATGATCTATCTATTTATATATTGATCTATCTATCTATCTATCTATCTATCTATCTATCTGTCTGTCTGTCTGTCATCATTATCTATCTATCTATCTATCTATCTATCTATCTATCTATCTATCTATCTATCTATCTATCTATCTATCTGTCTGTCTGTCTGTCATCATTATCTATCTATCTATCTATCTATCTATCTATCTATCTATCTGTCTATCTGTCTGTCTGTCTGACTGTCTGTCTATCTATCTATCTATCGTTCTATCGTTCTATCATTCTTTCTATCGTTCTTTTGTTCTAGCTATTGTTCTGTTGTTCTATCTATCTATCTATCTATCTATCTATCTATCTATCTATCTATCTATCTATCTATCTATCTATCTATCTATCTATCTGTCTGTCTCTCTGTCTGTCTGTCTGCCTGTCTGTCTCTCTGTCTATCTATCTATCATCATTAAATCTATCTATCTATCTATCTATCTATCTATCTATCTATCTATCTATCTATCTATCTATCTATCTATCTATCTGTCTGTCTGTCTGTCTGTCTGTCTGTCTGTCTGTCTATCTATCGTTCTATCATTCTATCGTTATATTGTTCTAGCTATTGTTCTGTTGTTCTATCTATCTATCTATCTATCTATCTATCTATCTATCTATCTATCTATCTATCTATCTATCTATCTATCTATCTATCTATCTGTCTGTCTGTCTGTCTGTCTGTCATCATTATCTATCTATCTATCTATCTATCTATCTATCTATCTATCTATCTATCTATCTATCTATCTATCTGTCTATCTGTCTGTCTGTCTGACTGTCTGTCTATCTATCTATCTATCTATCGTTCTATCGTTCTATCATTCTATCGTTCTATTGTTCTAGCTATTGTTCTGTTGTTCTATCTATCTATCTATCTATCTATCTATCTATCTATCTATTGTTCGTTTGTTCTATTCTGTCTGTCTAATGTTCTATGTATTTGTCAGATAGGCAGAATATTAGAATGACAGACAGAACAATAGAACGAGTGATAGATAGATAAATGATCTATCTATCTATATATTGTTCTATTATATCTATCTATCCATCTATCTATCTATCTGTCTATCTATCTATCTATCTATCTATCTATCTATCTATCTATCTATCTGTCTGTCTGTCTGTCTGTCTGTCTGTCTGTCTGTCTGTCTGTCTGTCTATCTATTGTTCTATCGTTCTATCGTTCTATCATTCTTTTTATCGTTATATTGTTCTAGCTATTGTTCTATCTATCTATCTATCTATCTATCTATCTATCTATCTATCTATCTATCTATCTATCTATCTATCTATCTGTCTGTCTGTCTGTCTGTCTATCTATCCATTGTTCATTTGTTCTATTCTGTCTGCCATTCTAATGTTCTATGTATCTGTCAGATAGGCAAAACATTAGAATGACAGACAGAACAATAGAACGAATGATAGATAGATAAATGATCTATCTATCTATCTATCTATCTATCTATCTATCTATCTATCTATCTATCTATCTATCTATCTATCTATCTATCTATCTATCTCTCTGTCTGTCTGTCTGTCTGTCTGTCTGTCTGTCTATCTATCTATCTATCTATCTATCTATCATTCTATCGTTCTATCATTCTTTCTATCGTTCTATTGTTCTAGCTATTGTTCTGTTGTTCTATCTATCTATCTATCTATCTATCTATCTATCTATCTATCTATCTATCTATCTATCTATCTATCTATCTGTCTGTCTGTCTGTCTGTCTGTCTGTCTGTCTGTCTGTCTATCTATCTATCTATCTATCTATCATTCTATCGTTCTATCATTCTTTCTATCGTTCTATTGTTCTAGCTATTGTTCTGTTGTTCTATCTATCTATCTATCTATCTATCTATCTATCTATCTATCTATCTATATATTGTTCGTTTGTTCTATTCTGTCTGTCTAATGTTCTATGTATTTGTCAGATAGGCAGAACATTAGAATGACGGACAGAACAATAGAACGAATGATAGATAGATAAATGATCTATCTATCTATCTATCTATCTATCTATCTATCTATCTATCTATCTATCTATCTATCTATCTATCTATCTATCTATATGTCTTTCTTTCTGTCTGTCTGTCTGTTTGTCTATCTATCTATCTATCTATCTATCTATCTATCTATCTATCTATCTATCGTTCTATCATTCTTTCTATTGTTGTATTGTTCAAGCTATTGTTCTGTTGTTCTATCTATCTATCTATCTATCTATTGTGACGAGTCAGCGGCCTCCCCCCTTATTATCAGCAGCACCCCGTCCCTTAATCGCCGCCCTTCACCAGGCTCCCGACGGGAGTGGGTGTGTGAGAGAGGAGGGGCGCTGAAACAACCAGGTCTGGCGGCGTGTGATGAGGCACACCTGAAGGGAATGGAGCCTCATCACCGCCGCTGTTAAATGCCGAGCGCGCCTCTCCTCGAGAGACCGATCTCTTCCCCGTGCATGCACGCTGGTGTCCTCGTGGGTCCAGGAAGGGTGCGTAGAGGGAGTCCCGCGCCGCCAGAGACGTGAGCCGCCGGACCCGCGGTCCGAGCGAAACCGCACCCGTAATACGGCCGCCGGGCCAGGATGCCGGGCCGTTCAATCCCGTCAAGCGCCGTGGGCCAAGAAGGAGGAAGAAGCCGCTGGAGAAGCCGCCGCCCCTCGCGCCCCAGTCCTCAGAGGGGAGCGCGTGCGGCCGCTGGACTCCGCCCCTTACCTGGACCCTTCCTTCCAGAACACTGCCCCTCCTTCACGAACCTCGCAGCACGACGAGGACACCAGATCCCCTGTTTATTTTGGACACTATTTTCCCCTTTGGACACGTTATTTTATTATTTGTGTTAAATAAAAGCCTCTCCGAGGCCTGACGCCACACCCACTGTGTCTGTCGTTGGCTCCTCCCGTCACAGTGGTGGAGAATGTGGGCAAGGCGGAGCCTAGACAGCGCAGTTGGGCAACACCTGATGACGTCATCCCCTCTCGCTCGTAAAAGTTCGAGAAAACCCGCACTGGGACGGAAGAACGATGGAGACGGCCTCCCAGCCACCAAAGGAGTTAGTGACGTTTGTTACTATTGTCATTAACCCTGTGGTTGGTTGAGGCTGTCGACTAAAACCCGGTTTCTCTGTCCCGGTGCCGGCGCGGTGCGAGAGGGAGAGTTGCCCGGAGAGGAATCCCTGCCCCGCCCACTCCGACCGCTGGAGCCTGGTTGAGGAAGGTAGCACTCCTGCGTGGGCGGCGGCCTTATGACGGGGGTGTCGCTTGGGGGGGGGAATGTGACGAGTCAGCGGCCTCCCCCCTTATTATCAGCAGCACCCCGTCCCTTAATCGCCGCCCTTCACCAGGCTCCCGACGGGAGTGGGTGTGTGAGAGAGGAGGGGCGCTGAAACAACCAGGTCTGGCGGCGTGTGATGAGGCACACCTGAAGGGAATGGAGCCTCATCACCGCCGCTGTTAAATGCCGAGCGCGCCTCTCCTCGAGAGACCGGTCTCTTCCCCGTGCATGCACGCTGGTGTCCTCGTGGGTCCAGGAAGGGTGCGTAGAGGGAGTCCCGCGCCGCCAGAGACGTGAGCCGCCGGACCCGCGGTCCGAGCGAAACCGCACCCGTAATACGGCCGCCGGGCCAGGATGCCGGGCCGTTCAATCCCGTCAAGCGCCGTGGGCCAAGAAGGAGGAAGAAGCTGCTGGAGAAGCCGCCGCCCCTCGCGCCCCAGTCCTCAGAGGGGAGCGCGTGCGGCCGCCGGACTCCGCCCCTTACCTGGACCCTTCCTTCCAGAACACTGCCCCTCCTTCACGAACCTCGCAGCACGACGAGGACACCAGATCCCCTGTTTATTTTGGACACTATTTTCCCCTTTGGACACGTTATTTTATTATTTGTGTTAAATAAAAGCCTCTCCGAGGCCTGACGCCACACCCACTGTGTCTGTCGTTGGCTCCTCCCGTCACACTATCTATCTATCTATCTATCTATCTATCTATCTGTCTTTCTGTCTGTCTGTCTGTCTGTCTGTCTGTCTGTCTTTCTGTCGGTCTGTCTATCTATCGCTCTATCGTTCTATTGTTCTAGCTATCATTTTGTTGTTCTATCTATCTATCTATCTATCTATCTATCTATCTATCTATCTATTGTTCGTTTATTCTATTCTGAATGATAGATAGATAAATTATCTATCTATATATTGTTCTATCTATCTATCTATCTATCTATCTATCTATCTATCTATCTATCTATCTATCTATCTATATGTCTGTGTGTCTGTCTGTCTGTCTGTCTGTCTGTCTGTCTTTCTTTCTGTCGGTCTGTCTATCTATCGCTCTATCGTTCTATTGTTCTAGCTATCATTTTGTTGTTCTATTGATTATCTATCTATCTGTCTATCTATCTATCTATCTATCTATCTATCTATCTATCTATCTATCTATCTATCTATTGTTCGTTTATTCTATTCTGAATGATAGATAGGTAAATTATCTATCTATCTATATATTGTTCTATCTATCTATCTATCTATCTATCTATCTATCTATCTATCTATCTATCTATCTATCTATCTATCTATCTATCTATCATCCTATTTTTCTGTTGTTCTGATTCTGATTCAGATCAATACCGGCTTATCAAGATAAATGCCTATTTATCTCACTTTCCTTTCATTCACAAGGATTCTTTTGTGTCTTTGTAGTTCTCATCAGTATTCTTGAACTGTCGTAACGTTTGACGGGATAATATCAAATCTGGCATTGCTGTAATACCTCGGCCCATTTGCCAATTAAACGTGTCTCTCATGGAGAGAGGGAAAATGTGTTGATTAGACCTTTAGAACACGTCCAATTGCACAGAGACTATAAAACCGTGCTGTAACAGAGGCGAGCCAGAGCACGGTTCACGTCCTCTCCTGAGGGATTTCATTGCAAAGTGTCGCCGAGTCTGAGGGAGATGTTGTTCTAATATCGGCGCATTGTAGCGAAGCTCCATAAATGTTTATGGAAATGTAGAGTTCAAATGCAGCTCAGGTCCCTTGACTGTCGAAAGAGAGAAAGAGAGTCGTCTTAGGCTTTCATCATTTCCTTTTTAATCTAAGGAGAAAAAATCCCCAAAACCTCTGCCCTCATTATTGCTCAGTGATGTGTATGTTGTGACAGAGGTAGGACGTGACCTTGCGCTCCTCAAAATCGAGTTTTCTGAACAAATGGAAGCTTAAATTAAAGCAACGTCGAACGTACATCAGTGTTACTTGATGGCTGAACAGCAAAAAGAAGCTCAGGTCAAGACCTGCGTCCTTGATTTAGCATTCAGCGAGAGTTTGAAGTGAAACATCTCTCATTCATGCTTGATATAAGATTCTTAAGTCAAGGCTGAGAGTGAAGTAAGGTGAGTTTATTCACTCATGTTCTGTACAGCTGTGACAGTCCTGAATATCTTATATTAAAGGAATCGTTCGCATACACTTTTGTAATTGTTTGCTCACCCTCGTGTTCTTCCAAACCTGTATGCTGTAATTATGTGTGGAAAACAAAATGAGAACAGAATAAAAAACACTTGTTTTACAACTTACAAGTCACAAGTCATTTTGTTTGAGGAAAAGAATGAAATTTAAATCATTAGTTCCTGAAAATCTTCCTCATATGTCACATTTTATTATTATTCATTTGAATATTCAGACTGGTGCTTTATATTCGAATGCAATGCACACAAGAACCAATGTTTTTTTGGTCATATGTCTCTCATATGGCTTCAGAAGACTCATATTGACTACTTGTATGCTACATATTTGGTACTTTTATGATTAGTTTGGTGCTTAAATCATGCTTTTTTTGTATCTTGTCAGAAGTGCTTATTGAGTACTGTCATTGTATGGAAGTTCAAAATGTGCTCTGCTGAAAAACAGCATGCAAGTTTGAAATGACATGAGAGCATGGGCGGCGCTATAGGGAGGAGCTAGCAGGTGCATCAGCACCCCCAAGAAAGACCAAAGCACCCCCATAGCACCCCCAAAAATAAAGAAGATGAAATAAACAAAATATAAAAAAAAACATTTGACTCATTATGCATGCATAACATGCAAAGCAATACAATATGACATGATTTGCAGTCACACTTTTCGTAATGTCATAGCATTTTATTTTAAAAATGGATCTGTCTATGGGATTTTTTATCCGTTTAACAACCCACCATGCAAAAACCACAAGTCTGATCACTTAGGCCTGTGCCCAACTAAAGATTCTTCTAGTCAACTAGTTGCACGTTTATGTTAAATTGACTAATAAAATAATCTACTAAACCATCCTTTAATATAGGCTAGGCATACTTGCGTATTATAGACAATTCCGCACTCAAGTGCTTGCATAAAGCTTGCCGCATAATGAATGCGTCTGGGAAAAAGAAGACATTTTTATTATTTATTACTAAACTAGTGCTTTCTCAGTGTTAGCTGCAAACATGAAGTTGCCGAATGCCGACGCTGACTCACCATTTCCACAGTAATGGACGTGCAATTAATAGAGAAATGCACCTTTTCATACAGACTGCATAATTAAAGAATATTTGTTTTTATTTGAATTGGTTGGTATAAGAGTATAGCCTACATTTCAAGCTTTCTATCGGCCTAGATTTATTTCTTATGTCTGTGGGCCGCTCATTGTTGTGACGCGCTGAATTTCACGGAGACTGCATGAGACGGCAGAAAGCGCATCCAAAAATGATGGATCTATTTTAAGTTCTTTCCGCAGGAAAAAAAAATAAATAAATAAAATAAAAAACCAAGGGATTGTGCAGACGCCTCCATATGACGCAGCGATACATGACATGGTGAAAAATGACTGAATGAATAATACTTAAAGTAGGTTAAGATGAATTTAAAAATTGTGCCCCCTAAAAGCACAAGTGGCCCCTGTCTGCCCCCCAGTTACTGTGGTCTAGAACCGCCCCTGTCCATGCCTCGATAATACTCCTACACTCATAAACAGTTGAAATATGCGCCTATTCATCAAAATTAACGTCAGAGTGAATGGCCAAAAAAAAAAAAATAAATAAATAAATGTGATGAGTCAAATAACCATGTAATAAAATGTTACAAAAACGACTGGGTGATGTTATTATTCATATGAAAAATAATAACCTGTTTTGGTCATATTTACTATTAATTGCCCAGCTCCCCCTGTCAATGATCTAGCACCCCCTCAGCACCTGCATTCAAAATACTCTGGTGCCGCCCCTGCATGAGAGTGAGTAGATGATGTCTGAAAAAAATTATTAAAATTATTAAAAGTCATAAGATATATTTGTTTGAGGAAAAGACTGAAAGTCATTAGTCATAGATAAACTTTTTCAGATATCACATTTTATTATTATTCATTTAAATATTAAGACTGGTGCACTGCATTGCATTCAATTATGATGCACACAAGAACCAATGTTTTTTTTTTTTTTTTTTTGCTTATGTCTCTTATGGCTTCATAAGACTCAGAAGACAGTGCACAAGTTTTGTGGACTTGATCAATTTGGTGCTTAAATTGTGCTTTTTTATTTTTGTAGCTTGTCAGATGTACTTTTTGAGAACTGTCCTTGAGTTCAAAATGTGCTCTATTGAAAAAAATAACAGCATGCAAGTTTGAAACATCAGAGTGATCAGATAATGTCTGAAAAATGTTCAGAAAAATGCTTATATTACAACTTACAAGTACAAAACAGTTTTGTGTGAGGAAAAGACACTGAAATTCTTCCTCAGATAGCACATTTTGTTATTATTCATTTGAATATTCTGATTCATTGCAATTGATTTTGATGCACTTAAAATTTAGTGTTTAAATGGTGCTTTTTTCATTTTTGTCACTTGTCAGAGATTATTGAGAACTGTCTTTGTATGGAAGTTAAAAATGTGCACTACTGAAAGAATGACAGCATTTTTTTTAAAGTGCATTTGATTGCGATACACATAAACCAATGTTGTTTTGGTCATATGTCTCTCATGTGGCTTCAGAATACTAAGAATATAGAGCACAAGTTGTATTGACTACTTTTATGCTACTTATATGTTGCTTTTATGATAAATTGCTTAAATTGTGCATTTTTCCCTTTTTGGAGCTTGGCAGATGTATAAAATGTTCAAAATGTGCTCCACAGAAAAAATAACGGAATGCAAGTTTGAAACGACCTGAGAGTGAGAGGATAAAGTCTGAATTTTCATTCTTTGGATGAACTATTCCCTTAAAAGTTACGCTGGTATGAGCACTGTTTTTATTTTTGAGCAAATGTGAACTACTCTAAAAGATGCTGTTTTCTTCCAAATGGGAGCTATAGCAGGATGAAATGCAGGAGTTTTGTTGAAGTATGACTGTGATATTCCTCTCCACTCGGTGGAGACTTGTTCAAACGGCAGAGTTGTGTTTTACTTTGTTTGACAGGGTATATTTTGCAAGCCTTTTGATCCTTTTCAGGAACGGAGCGCCTTCTCTTGCACTAAAGCCATTTTATAGTTATTTGCAAGTCATTTCTCCCTGCTCTTGTTGGAGGCTTGTGTTTGTGAAGTGAAATCTTATTAGGGGAGGCATGAAGCTAACCATTTCGAATCATAATTCACGTTCACAGCAAGAGATTCATTCAGTGTAGAGCTTTACAGCTGCTTTATGTCTCTGGTGCCTGAATGGTGCAATTAAAGAGTCTACCTGATCAATAGGAGAGCATATCTCTACTCCTAAGTGACTTTAAAAACTCGAAAGTTGGTTGTAACACAAATAAAAGTATAAAAGTGTGCTCTGGAGATTTTAAACAATTGCACTCATTAGTTTATGGTCGATCTCTTGTGGTACTACTAGTTTCTCTTACTAAACCAATAAACATAATACAAAATATAGTTAGCTGCCTACATAGGCAGCATTTATGTTTGAATGTATGTTTAAAATGTATTTTAATATATACATATGTAATGTTTTATATAATATAATGCCATAATTGAATGTAAGTAATAGGTCATTATTATTATTTATTTGCATTCACATTTATTTATTTATGATTATATTCATTTATTAGTTTATTCCTATTTGTATATTTATTTAAGCAAACTCTTTTTGATATCCGCTACTGAATGTGTAGGGAGCAGTGGACACTTCATAGGGAGCATGTGAATTGGAACACATTCTGTGGTCAGTTTTGGACTCGCTGGTCTTAAATGATCAGTTTGCTGAGGTTGAGTTGCTGTCGGAGGATTACGCAGCTGTTCTGCTGCTGAACCTTTGAATGAAGGAGGATTAGAGGAGGTTTTAACAGCAAACTTAATTATAAACAAACTGTTTTTATGCACCACAAAGCTTTATCTATCACCTCTTAAGTCAGGACTTAGCAGGGCAGGAAAAATGTGTTTGTGGCTGTTCTCAGTTGGAATAGGAAAGTACTACAAACACACACTACAGTGCTTTTAATGTGCACAGCGTCTATGTAGCGGACATGTGAATTATCTATTATTATGTTGTGCATCTGATATGAAAACCTTAAAGCAATAATTCCACCAAAAATGAAAATTCTGTCATAATTTACTGACCCTCATGTTGATCCAAACTTTTTTTTTCGAGCAATGTATAAGGAGAATTTTTTTTTAATGCAGACTTTAAAAAAATTGTAATCAAGTAAGTTTTGTTTGCGTTTATTTGTTTCTTCATATATTGCTGCATTTAGCAGATGAGATACAAAATAATTTACATTTTGCAATGATGATATAAACAATCAAGCTGAGACTGTATGAATGCAGGCAAAGTTGGATATACTTGCATATCCAATTTTATATTGAGCTATCCGATAATATAGTTTGCATTTTGACAGTATCAACAATCAAGAAGTTAACTTTTGCTATGCAATATATATCCTACTTTATGTATTGAGCAGAATATAGATTCTAGATATAAAGTGGTTCATACGCCTCATGCACTGTAGTCCAAGTCTTTATGATAGCTTTATGTTAGTAACAAATCATGACTTCTGAAGACTCGCAATATTGTACAGAAGTCATATAAACTACTTTTTTTTTTTTGGTTCTTTTATGGTGTACTTCAGTTATTTTGGAGCTTGATCAGTCATAAGCAAGCTTTATGAAGATTCCTCAAAAATTCTCCTAGGTGAAATGATGGTGCGTAAATAATGACAGGTTTAATTTTTGGGTCAACTACTCCTTTAATTTGCAATTTAATTTAAAGATTTGTTTTTTAAAGACTTTCTTATTATAAGCAAATTAGAGTCTTTATTGTGTGTCAGAGGAAGTCACTGGCTCTTTTATGAAGCGTACTTTAATTTATTTCAATAAGACCATGAGTGCGGTCTTATTCGCTTCAATTATACAGCTCTGTGACCCAAAACCTGCTCATTTGCTTCATTCATAAATCTTAATGAGCAGCAATCTGTCTTGTCTTTTTGGCTCTTTTTCCCATGAGTCTGGCTTTATCTTCCTCCGTCCGATCCTGATGGTTGATTACCATGACTTTTTCTGCATCAAGGTCATCGCAGGAGAATGAAAATCTAGACGCATCCTCCTGATGGTAATTGCACAGGACCGAATGCATCGCAACAAGTAAGCATATGCCGTTACATTAGCCAGTAATCCTCAGTCGATCTGAAATGGAGCTTGATGATAACTGGAATTTCTCCTGCTGTGCATTGATTGCGTGTCAACATGACTTTTCGACTGTGGTAATTCCCGCACATTGTGTAGCAAAGAAAATGAATCCGTCTTTCTTATCCACATTCTCGTCTGGCCGGCACATTATGTGGGATTAATTCTGATTTGTGAGACATGGCAGAGAGACTGAGCGTGACTCAGATTGATGGGTTCAGAGGGAATTAGATCTTTAAGCGTCTTCTAATGAAGACAAATTAGCAGTTGGGGTTGATGGGGGTCGGTGAAGGATCACGGCGTGTTAGGAAGTGAATGATGGCCCGACGGTCGCTAATACCGACGCCATTTTCATCAGAGGTTCACCTCGAGCGCAAGACCTTAACTCGTTTCTGATTAGGAAGTAATACCACGGTCATGCGATGGTTAATCAGTCGCAGCAGAGGCTGGATGAGTTGTTTTATAGTGTGGATGTTTCTTTGATGTAAAGACTGATGGATTGCATGCCCATTTGTGTGGTGTGAGAGCACAATAAAAATCTGAAGTGTGTCATGTCATTTCTGTCACTAATGTTGCCAATCGGATTTTGCTAAATAATGACCACTTTCAAACAGGTTTCCTGAACGTGCTCTCCACTGCCTGGCTGCCATTGGTTGGTCTAAGACAGTGGTCACCAACCTTTTTAAGCCCAAGATCCCTGACCTCGGCCTTTATGAAAGACATAAATGCAGAAAAAGTCACAGTAATCAACCGCCAGGATCGGGACGGAGGAAGATAAAGCCAGACTCATGGGAAAAAGAACCAAAAAGACAAGACAGATTGCTGTTCATTAAGATTTATGAATGAACCAAATGAGCAGGTTTTGGGTCACAGAGCTGTATAATTGAAGCGAATAAGACCGCACTCATGGTCTTATTGAAATAAATGAAAGTACGCTTCATAAAAGAGCCAGTGACTTCCTCTGACACGCAATAAAGGCTCTAATTTGCTGCCCCCTGCTGGTTTCTTGCTTTCTGTTTGTGTGTATGTGTTCATGTATTTGATGTTTGTCTTAATGCTGGTCTGTTGTGTTTCTATTGTACATCTTAGCTTAATAGTACTTTTTTCTAAATGTATTGTAACTGTTTTATTGTTATGTAAGTATGTAATTTTACTCTCTTTTTGGGTGACTTTTACCATCTGTCTAGGGACTGCAGGTGAAAAATAGCCTTCTGGCTAACTCTGGCATATTGACAGAAATGTTTATTAATATGCATTGTCCCTGTAATAAATAAATAAATAAATAAATAAATAAGATCTACCTATTTAAGAATTGATAGAAAAAGACAGCCCAGACTGTGCTTCCAGTTTGAGGCCTTTTATTTAGTATTTTAATTAGTGATGCACCGATCATGGCTGATTCAGATTCAGTTTTTTTTTTTAAAAAAATTATTTATTTATTTTTTTAAATCTAGCCAGTTGGCAGATACTGATACTGGTTGCTGATTTATTTAATTTAATTTAAATTTTTTTTTTAAGCAAATTTACTTATTGGTTATTTGCTCTATAACAAGCAATATAAATATCTATGCTATATAAAATATTCAGCATGAAACAAAAACAGAGGATGGACTGACTGAGACCACTGATCTATAATTGAATCATTATTATATAGATCAGTGATTGAGACGCAAATTCACTCTCTGACAGTAGGTGGCGCTTATGGAACGACCACGATATGGCATTTCCTTGGTTACCACTGTAAACAAAGCAGAGCTGCGCTTGTAAAAGAGGAAAATGGCATTGCCATGTAAACTTTTCTCAATAAAGTCAGTTCCCTTCAGTGATATATTAATATAATCCCACACTCCAAATTTGTTCCTACTGTATATTTCGACCATCGTGAACAGTGAGCAACTCTGCCCGCGTCCATATTCAGCATCTCTGACCTTTGTTGTTTAGAGACTCAGGAGTGATGTATTTTTCTTTATCACTGTCCCAGCAGAGCCTTTGAGAAACAGAGTTGCGACATGCTTTGATCTCGCCGCCACGTGGTCACGTGGTTCATGGAGCTCTCAATAGTTCCAAACAACTTCGCGCTGTCAATGTGTTTGAATGGGTTTAATTAGTATATACAGCAGTACTATATTTGTACTGTTATTTATTTAATTTATTTGTACTATATTTTCACTATTTTTTTGCAGCAATTCCTAGTAATCATTAACACATAATGTGCATTGATTGTGTACTGGTAACTACACTGACTACGCTTTACAATAGCATTTTATTATGGGGAGTGATAGAGAGACAGCATTAACATTTTTCTAATATGCTTTTTATTTATATTACAAGTAGCGTAGTATTTAGGGTTAAAATAGCGAAAATTTTTTTGTTTTTAAATTCCAGTGCAAGAAGGCAATAGGCGTTTGGTGGCCAGAAAAAAAATTCATATGTAATGCCATGGTTTAACCACTAGGTGCACGTATGGCTGTTTAATAAATATAGCCTACATATATTTAGCTCTACACTCTTAGAAAAAAAGGTTCTTTGGGTTCTATATAGAACCCTAGGGTTCTTTACTCAACTCCAAAGAACCCTTTATGCCAAAAAAGGTTCTATATAAGGACAAAGAACCCTTTTTGGCACAAAAGGGTTCTTTGGGCTGAACCATGCTTTATGTATGTTTACATATTAGGCTATTTAAAATGATTATACTACATTATATTTGTGTTTTTATTTCAATTTTACTTTGACACACATTTATTCTGAAGAAAATAAACTTAAAATTTACATCTGCACTGAATCAACCTATTAATTTATACCAACAAACTGATCAGGTATAAATACATGTGTACTAGCAGTGTACAGCAATCTGGACAGTTTTATCTATTTATTAAAAGGTAGACACTAGTCTTCTATTTAATCAGCACATGGTTGCAAGTTCTTTAGTTATCATGACATGTAAGATGCCGTGCAGCTCTTTTATTGACGAGCAACATGTTCATATGGAGTTTCAGTGTTTCATTTAAAAAGGATATTCTTGTAACTCATCCATCCAAACAGATGCATAAAATGATCTTTGACATAAACGGCAAACAACTTGAATGTGTATCTATGCGCTGATCAGTTTTGTCCCGTCTGCACAGCGCCGTATTTCAGTCGCGCGCCTCATGCTGCCCCGCGACTTTTATTAATAAAATAGATTAAATAGCCTACTGGAGAGACGCACAGACACAGGTAGGCTAATTCATACAGGCAACCGTCACCTCTCTCTCTCTCTCTTGAATAATTAATTCAAGTAGCTAAATGTTATAATTAATTCAAATAAATGTGATCTTACCGCACTATTTCATCTCTTTCTGATCTGAAGCGGGCAGAATGCTGAGCTAACGAGCCGTAGCTTCGCGTCAGGTGGTTCTTGCCTTCACATCATGCATTAAAATCGTTCAATGTACAGCTAGCCGTGCATTATCCCTTATGTATTCGCACTTTATCAGCTGTTTTTTACGGCAATATTTAAATGACACCCTGGTCATTCTTGGTGTACCCAAAATGGTCCCACACAATCGACAGGCATTTCTCTGGTGGAAATAAAGCTTCGCTGTTTGGTCCCTCTGTCACAGTTAATGTAATGTGTGTAGTAGCTGTCAGACATTTGGACCTGTTTTGCCCCTGTTTCTGTTCTGTGTTCCCTTATTTGGTCATGTTCCTGTCCTCGTTTAGTCTGATTATTAGTTCATTCCCCGCACCTGTCTGTCCCTTGTTATCCTGTGTTTATGAGCCTAGTCCGTTCAGTTAGTTTTGGTGGGGTCTACCAGTGATGTTCGTGTGTCATTCCACGTTCCAAGTGTGGATTTACCCTGTGTGTTGGATTGAATTAAAGAGTGTTTCGTTTATCCACGGCTCCTTCGTTCCTTCCAGCAGCGAAACGTGACAGAAGACCTGCCCAAAACAGTTAATTCTGCGTGTCTAACCTCCGTTTTTTGTTTCCCGTGTTTTGCTCAGTTTTTTTTTTGTTTCCGTTGTTCCCGTGTCCCCATGGATTCCCTCGCCATTCGACGAGCCATCGTCCAGGAGTGCGACAGAGCTGAGGATCGCCACGGAGCCAGAGGCTCATGGAGCGTCAGACCAGGTGCAAGAGCTGGCAACAGAGCCCGTCACGAGGGAGAAGGCTGCGGACGGTGTGAACACGGAGAGGAGTTCCTCCCCCTGTACTGCGGCTGAGGGTGAGCTGATTATGGAGCATGGACTGTGCCACATCAAGGAAGGAGAGAGGGCTCCTGTTCCTGAGTTAAGCCCAGAGAAGGGCTCCTGTTCCTGAATTAAGCCTAGAGAAGGCTCCTGTTCCTGAGTTAAGCCCAGAGAGGGCTCCTGTTCCTGAGTTTTAGCCTAGAGAAGGCTCCTGTTTCTGAGTTCAGCCCAGATAGGGCTCCTGTTCCTGAGTTAAGCCTAGAGAAGGCTCCTGTTCCTGAGTTCAGCGCAGAGAGGGCTCCTGTTCCTGAGTTCAGCCCAGAGAGGGCTCCTGTTTGCATCCTTGAAAGCCCGGAGGCTCACAAATGCCCGCCCTCCCACCCGCTCCTGCCTCTTCCTCTGCTGTCGTCTGGCAGCCCCTCTGCTCGCTCTCAGTCCACCATCTATATGGTGCGAGCTCCGCGGGACTGCCATCCTCCAGCCTCACTGTGGCCAGAGTATCCCTTGACTCCACCTCCATCTAAGCTCCGGACTCCGCCTTGGCCCGTCAACCCGTCAGCTCCACCATGGCTCCTAGCCCCCCGCCGTGGTCCATCTGTCCACTGGCTCCACCGGGCTCCCTCGTCCCTCCGGCTCCGCCTTGGTTTGGCGTCGATCATCCTGTGCCTCGAGACTCCACTCCTCTGGCTGCGCCTCGTCCCTTCGTCCCTCCGGCACCTTCAGGCTCCTTCATCTCCTCAGCTCCTCCTCAGTCCTCTGTCGGCTTAATGGAGCCCTGCCTCCGCCTTGGTCGCTGGCGCCATCTGCTCCACCTTGGTCCTCCGTATCCTCCCTGTCACCCTAGCTCATTGGCTCTCCGTCTCCGCCTCGGGCTCCTCCACCACCTGCTCTGCCGCCATTAGTCGGCCCCTGGAGTCGTCAGCCCTTCCTCCACCATGGCTCCTCCCTCTGTCGGCTCCACCTTGGGTTGACATTATGGCTGTGGCCTGGGTCCCACCTGTTTCTTCCCTGGCTCCTCCCTCCGTCTGGTCCACCCTGGTCCCTCCTGTTGTCCCCCTGGCTCCTCCTGTGTCCTCCTTGGCTCATCCCTTCATCGTCTCCACCCAGGACTCTGTTCGTTGTCCTCCTCCCGGATGCCTGTTCTCCTCCCGAGCCTCCTCCTAAGTTCCCACCCGTTCCCCCCCTCTGTTGTTCTACGGCACGAGGACGTGCCTTCCAGGAGGGGAACGATATGTCGGATTTTTGGACCTGTTTTGCCCCTGTTTCTGTTCTGTGTTCCCTTATTTGGTCATGTTCCTGTCCTTGTTTAGTCTGATTATTAGTTGATTCCCCGCACCTGTCTGTCCCTCGTTATCCTGTGTTTATAAGCCAAGTCCGTTCAGTTAGTGGTGGTGGGGGCTACCAGTGATGTTCGTGTGTCATTCCTCTTTCCAAGTGTGGATTTACCCTGTGTGTTGGATTGAATTAAAGACTGTTTTGTTTATCCACGGCTCCTTCGTTCCTTTCGGCAACGAAACGTGACAGAAGCCTCCGTGTCTCTGATAAGCACGTCATTTTAAGCTGGTGCACCGCTAGTGCAACTTTGTTTTCATTTTGCACAAGCTGCAACAGTTCCGTTCCGTGTAACAGAAACACTCAGTTTAGCGAACCTTTATGATTAATTAACCGTGATGTTTTAAAGCGCGGTTAATCGCAAATCCCGGTTAATCGCTGCATCCCTACTACTGGGACAGTGATAAAGATTTACCAGTCAATCGCGATCGATGGGTTTGGCGACCACTGGTCTAAGAGATAGTCCCGCACCCAAACTCATGCCATTGGTTGGGCCTGTGTTGGGCTGTTTGAACAAATGAGCATTGTTTTTGATAAGTTTTCAGTTTTCATTTTAGTTTATTCAAGGTTTTTGTAATTTTGTTATGTTATGTGGTTTGATCATTTTATTACTATTATTATTTTTATATATTTTTATTTATTTAGTTTTCATTTACATTGTCAATTTTACTTTTAGTAATTTTAGTACTTCAGCTTATTTAATGTGCTTTGATAATTTGTATTTTTATTTTATAGCTTTATTTTATTTCAGTTTTAGTTTTAGTCATTTTAGTACTTAAACGTCAACATTTTATTTCAATTAGTTGCCGATAATTTTCGTTATTTAAATTTTTCATTGCATATTTGTATTATATTTTATTTTAGCTTTATTTCAAGTTATGAAAATGATACTTTAATAGTTTTAGTTAACAATAACAATAGTGCACTATTTCTAGGTGACTAATCAAATGTTAGTAAATCAATGACATTGATCATATGACTTTGTAAAGATGTTCAGATGTTTTGTTTCCACTAAAGTTCAAAATGCTCTTTGAAACATCTCAGATCATGTTGGATTTTATCTTGTTCATCAGGCTTTGTTGACGTCATCTCCAGTGCTGCTGTCATTAAAGCAAATTATTCTGAAATACATACATTTTTCAGTTAAAATTTTAATCAAATCGTTTTTCTGATTTAATTAAATAAGAAAAAATGCAAAATAAAGACATTTTTACTTGTGTTCTTAGACTTTTTGACCTTTGAGGAGTTGAAAATGCAGAAATAATGCATGTATTTTGCATTTCCAGCTACAACCACATGGAGTCAGTGTGATGTTTGTGAGAGTCGTTGCCTTACAGTTCTTTTATTTTGACTCATTTTTGGGGTTTTAATACCCTCCCCTGGTGGGAAACATGTCCTTTAGAGAGAAGCATGCTTCAGGATCATGTAGTGAGTGATTTTAAATGTGTGATATAGTTAAAGTTTATTTTTTGCTGTGCCTTCAGGCTCTTCATACAGCCTCTTGAGATCTTCACGTCAACATGAAATCGAAATAGATCCTGTTTACTTTATAAATTCATGCTGCTGGTCTTATTGTGCACGACTCATGTTATTCCAAAGATTTATCTTTGGAAACATTTATCTTTATCCAAAGATATTTCAAAGATTTATTTTTGGAATCTTTAATCAAAATGTAATAATTGCTCTGCATGTGAAATTCAACTCTTTTCTTTCAATCATCTGACTCTGTTCTGGTATATAACACTCACTATTCACAATCCAATCAATCTCCAATGGATAAAGTCAACTCCTTTCATACATTTCACTTGGAAAACTGTCAGATTACGGAAGTAATATAGGTTGTGACTTTCATGTTGACTTCATGGATCATATTATAACAAATCTTAGTGTATTAGATGATCCTCAATGCATTCAGGCATTCAACAGGGTTGAAAAATTTATGCAGATTTTTGTAAATGATCAAATCAGACTGATTAGCCTCTAAAAACTGCCTTATTTTTGTTAATTAAGTGATTTGGTATTGATTGCATGCTTTAGCAAATGTCTTGAAAACGAGCGAATGCACAAGCGATGTAAACATGATATATATATATATATTTTTTGCATTCATTATGTTCAAGCCCACATTCCCTGATGTCAGAGAACGATATCAGATGTCTTGTTTCTGGCCACATCTGTCATCTCGAAGCTTTGATAAAAACCGTCTCATGTTTTCTGTCAGAATTTTTCTCAGCTCTGTGTCATCGGCGTGTTTTCTGATGTAGGGCAACATATTCTCTGTTATTTGAATGATCAGAAAAGAAAAGAAGGTGAGGAACTGTCCCACATTGTGGCAGTGGTGGCCTTGTGTGAAGAACGTATGCAGGTCACGTCTTGGTCCTTGTCGTGACTCCTTGTCTTGTCACTTGACTGTTATATTTAGCTTCTCTTTTGGAGATTTTTAGGGCTGAGATTGGGTGTCAGGACTGACGGTCGGATACGACCTGCTGAGGCTAAATATACATTCTGTTTCCATGAATGTTGGTTTATGTTCTTGCATCAGGCATTCTGGGATTTCTGAGCGGTAATCTACACTTGTCATATACAGAACCTCTGCACAGATTTAGGGGAGGTGAAAAATTATTGCCATATTCTTTTTAAAAAACACTGTCAATGTTGGTATAAACTGTCATCCAAAAGTTTGAGGTCAGTTATTTATGTATGTACACTCTAAAGAATGCTGGGTTAAATACAACCCAGCGCAGGGTAAAATATGCACAAACTCAGCGATTGGGTTGTTTTCAACCAACGGTTGGGTTAAATGTTTAACCAAACCTTCTGGATAGTAACCCAATCGCTGGGTCAACCCAGCAAATGCTGTTCTTTTATACTTTTATATTCATCAAAGAATCCTGAAAAAGTATCTCACCATTTCTACAAAAATATGAAGCAGCACAACTGTTTTCAACATTGATAATAATCAGAAATCTTTCTTGAGCAGCAAATCAGCATATTAGAATGATTTCTGAAGGATCATGTGACACTGAAGACTGGAGTAAAGATAAAAAAATCAGCTTTGCATCACAGAAATAAATTACATTTGAAAATATATTACAATAGAAAACAGTTATTTTAATTTGAAAATATTTTTATTTTAAATATATTTATCAAATAAATGCAGCAAAAGAGACTTCTTTCATAAACATTGTAAAAATCTTACCAACCTCAAACTTTTGAACAGTAGTGTATATATTTATATATATATTTTATAATATACATATTTTCAATTAAAAAATTCAAAAGCTGTCTAACTTAATAAATGGACCTTTTATAAATTTATAGTGGTTGGCATATCAGACATATTTTTGCCATTTTTATGAAGAAATTTTGGACACCTCTTTATTATGAATATTTTCCACATTGCATTTTTTCATGACTTTACTATATTTATTTCTATAAAATATAATTGTCATGTTTCGCTGCCAAAAGGAACGAAGGAGCCATGGATAAAGAAACAATCTTTAATTCAATCCAACACACAGGGTAAATCCACACTTGGAATGAGGAATGACACACGAACATCACTGGTGGACCTGACAAACACTAACTGAACGGACCGGGCTTATAAACAGGTGCAGGGAATCAACTAATAATCAGACTAAATGAGGACAGGAACATGACCAAATAAGGGAACACAGAACAGAAACGGGGGCAAAACAGGTCCAAAAGTCTGACAATAATGTTATAATGACAAAATGAATATTTGACTAAACTTGCACATACTTTGCATGCATACTTTGTAGCTAGAAGCAACTTGAATGTCTTTTGAAGCTTGTATGATTAGTATGGTTTAAATATATTGAATATATTAGTATATTTATTGTAGTTAAATATATTAAATATATACTTTTTTAAACAAACAAAACCAGTTTAATGTTTTAGCCCAAGTTTTGCTCACTACAGACTGATCTGTTTAAAGCTGCTGTTTTCCATTTGTTCCTTCCATAGTTTTGTGACACACAGATCTTGTTTTCTTGTAATTCACGGGTTTCAAATTGATGTCTCTTGCCATTATGTGTGACGACACCCATAACAGCAGGATTTTCCACATAATGTTCCTGAAGATGGCAGATTGTTATCTTGTTTGAGCTGTGAGTGCAGGAGACACCTGTGTGTGTGTGTGTGTGTGTGTGGGCAGCCAGGACTCATGACATCCGGCTGTCATGTGGGTTAATCTCAGGAGAGGAGTGTGTGCGACAGCCAGCTGTAATGAAGCACCTGACGTGAGTCCTCCAAACGTGAAGGTGTTTTTCACAGTAATTTGTCCAGAGCTCCATCGGGTTCTCCTGTCCCGTGAAATTAGTGTATTTCAAGTCAGCGTCATCCATGTTTACAGCACAGAGCGCAGTCGAGTCTGTTATGTTATACAGTCTGTGTCTGTTTCACACCGTGAACGTAAGCTTGGCATAACTGCGACAGCATGTGTGCGGTGAGCTTTCACATTGACAGCACTTCTGCTGCGGAACACAACTGCGCGTCTCTATATGGAAAAATAAAGAGATTTTTGTTGCTACATTGAAGCAGGTTCGCTTAATCTGACTTACTTTTGGATCTAAGCCGTGGTATGTTTGTGTCAGAAATGTGAGTACTACAAGAGTACTAGCAAAGGCTGGTTACTACTGTAACTAGCAGTGCTGAGTAGTAACTGATTACACATAATCTGGATTATGTAATCAGATTCCAAATATTGAGTACTCATAACTGGATTATAGTACATTTTAAAATGCTCATAATCAGAATCAGAATCAGAAAGAGCTTTATTGCCAAGTGTGTTCACACACACAAAAGGAATTTGTCTTGGTGTTAGGAGCTTCCGATACAGAAAGTACAAACATAGTGCAACCATACAAAGTTAAGGTAATAAAACACTAATATTAAAGAGAATATACAATAAATTATAAATAACAGTAGTAACAAAAAATATACAGAAAAAGGAAAAATGTCCAGACAAAATTATGAATGTGCATATGTGCTAAATACCGAAGAAGATTTGTTGAGTTGTATACAGATGTCCAGTAATGAGGAGTGTTATGTGTTGTTCAGGTGGGATATGGCCTGGGGGAAAAAACTGTTCTTGTGTCTGGCTGTTTTGGTGCACAGTGCTCTGTAGCATCGGCCAGAGGGCAACAGTTCAAAGAGAGAGTGGGCTGGGTGTGAGGGGTCCAGAGCAGTGCTTAATTTGTAAATGAATAATTTCTGGAACAAAACTAGCAAATAAAAGCCGCTGTGATCGACACCAACCACACAACTTCAGTCGCATATCGGTGTCCTTTAGCAATCCAAGATCTAACGAACGTTTCTGGTTTAAATTTGCACAGTGGTGGTCCAACAAGGCATAGAAATAGCAGGGTTGAAATTGTCTTTATATTAAGAGAGGCGCGGCTTGATGTGCATATCAAATTCATATGAGAGAAGCCTCGTTCGCATTCTGCGCTGGAGATGGGAATTGTATTGATGCACTTAAAAAGGTCGTTGAGTTCATTTGAGACCTGTTGTCCATTACTTTCCTTGTACTCTCTGTAAGCACGCAATACAATTCTGGGACAGTCGATTCGAAAACGCTTGCAAAGGGACTCAACTTCACTTTCCCCGAATAACGGCCCGGTGTTTTCAGGCCAGTGCTGGGGGTAGAGCACTTTCAGTTCATCAATCATCCTGCTGTATCTGGCTGTTTCTTCTTGTCCTCGTCGTCCACCTATACACAATAAACGTTCCTCTACATTCCTTGCAATAGCCTTGAAAAATTCCTTCTGATCGATCAATCTGTCACTGGATTTTCCCGCATTCAACGTGACACCTTGGAAGCAATTCTCTTGCATTGCCCTCTGGCTTATTACTGTGTGTCGCCCAGGCTGATCTGACATAGCGTCAAACACTTGCATTTGTTGTACAATTGATTTGTGCGTGTCAATTATCGTGCATTCTCTTTTTTGGAGTTCAACTGATAACTCTGAAAGTTCCTGAAGAGCGTCTAACATGAGTCCCAAATTGTTAATGAAAGTATGAGATGATATACGCGCAATAAGACCAGCATAGGTGCTGCAAGTCGCGCTGTCGTGTGAGGAATCAGCAGCTGCTTTGCTGAAGTGCTTATGGAGAGCAGGGTAATTGTTCCACACTGCCTTGACAGTTCTGAAGCTTGATGCGACCCACCTAGTGTTTAGAATTCTCTCCCAGTTTTGCGCAGCTGAATGTATAGACTTTCTGCACACTCTTTCAGTTCCATTCCATTTTTGTTAGATGTGTGATAGAGCAAGTTTATCCATGAGGATTTTGAAATGATCAGTTGCTCCAATTGCTTTGAGCGTGTCACTCACAGCAAGCTCGAGTCTATGAGCAGTGCAATGCCAACCGGTTACACCAGGGAAAAGGGCCTGCATTCTAGCTACTACCCCACTTTTATGTCCAAACATCACTGAGGCTCCATCAGTTGTTATGGCAATCAGTTGCTTGGAGAGGAATTCCTTTGTAAAGTTGTGTCTCTCTAGACTCGAAAGAAGGCTGTGAATAATTCCTTCAGCACTTAAATCGTCCAGTTCCACTAGATCCACAAATATATCAGCAGGCATGTCCATGTCTTGTAACTGCAGTCTCATGTAAATGATAAGGGCACATTTTTTGCTTAAACTTGTTGCCTCGTCAATAATAAGGCTAATTTTGGGGGCACTTTGCACAATTTTTTCAAACAATTTACGTCTCATTTCAGATGAGATGTGTTCCTGAATACTTGTGCACGCTACATTAGAATGTAAGATATGCAACATATCGATGCCATTTAACCCTTGGCAGTCTATTTCGTGCTCGAATCCATGGGCAGGTCTATTGCGTTTTGCCACTTTGTAAGCTGTTTGAAATACCCTAGCAGTCATTTCAGTCTGTTCAGCCTGTGCATTAACAACACTGTATAATTGTATTCTGACTGGCTCTTTGCAAAATGCTTTCTGCTGCCAAATGTGATTTAGTACGATTGTGCTCAAACACTTTTTTTACGAAGTGCCCATTGCTGTTTTGTTTTATCTGGAGACGTGGATGTCACCGCACAACTCACCCACTTAGATGCTAATTTCTTCCCAATGGTTTGGTCAGGTCTGAGCGATCCGACACTCTGACATGTGCAGCAGCCCAGTTTTTGATTTTGCATAATCAGCCACGGATATACAACTTGCTTGTTCTTCAGCTGTTCTTGAGACCAAATATCATTCATCTGATCAGTGGAATTTTCTGTCACCGATGACGTGCTTGCCTCTTCCATTATTTCTTCTGACTGACGTAACTCGGTTTGCTTCTGTTTCCCGCTATCCTGATCCAGGGGTGCAGTTCCATCTTCTCGGGATCTCTTTTGATCAGGCACACCATCAGCTTTACTCGTGGATTTAAAAAATGAAAATATGTTTGACTGTCTCTTTGACATTTTGAAAATATAATTATTATTTAGGTAGACCAATATACTATTCTTTCTTTCCGCTGTTCACTGCGCGCGAAACAATAATCACCAAGCAATGAGAGTGATTGTAAACTTAAGAAAACTGATTGGTTGAAAATATATGTTGAGGGCCAATGGCTAAACGTAACCTCTAAATGCATCTGCATGAACCCACTCAGCCCTGCTCGCGGTGTTTCACTCACTCGTTCACACACACACACACACACACACACACACACACACACACACACTCAAACACACACAGACACAGACACACACACACACACACACACAAACACACACACGCACATACGCTGTCAGGTCACCAGGCAACATTTAATGCCGGATAGATTAAAATAAATACCGGAATGCAAAACACGAAAATCGGACATTTCTCGGAACAGGATCCGGCTCAAATTAAGCACTGGTCCAAAGTGATTTTCTTAGCCCTTTTCCTCACTCTGGAGGTGTAAAGTTCTTGGAGGCTGGGCAGAGGGGCACCAATAATCCTCTCAGCAGTCTTGACTGTCCGTTGTAGTCTCTTGATGTCTGATTTGGTAGCTGAACCAAACCAAACAGTTATAGATGAACACAGGACAGACTCGATGATGACAGAGTAGAACTGTTTCAACAGCTCCTGTGGCAGGTTGAACTTCCTCAGCTGGCAGAGGAAATACAGTCTCTGCTGGGCCTTTTTCACAATAGAGTCAATGTGATTGTCCCACTTCAGGTCCTGAGAGATGTTGGTACCCAGGAATCTGAATGACTCTACTGCAGCCACAGTGCTGTCCATGATGGTGAGTGGGGGGAGTGCAGGGGGGTTCCTCCTGAAGTCTACGGCCATCTCTACTGTTTTGAGAGTGTTTAGCTCCAGGTTGTTGTGACTGCACCAAACAGCCAGCTCTTTAACCTCCTGTCTGTAAGCAGACTCGTCTCCGTCCTTGGTGAGTCCGATGACTGCAGTGTCATCCGCAAACTTCAGGAGCTTGACAGAGGGGTCCTTTGAAGTGCAGTCATTCGTGTAGAGTGAGAAGAGCAGTGGGGAGAGAACACATCCCTGAGGGGCGCCAGTGCTGATGGTGATAGTTCTGGATGTGAGTTTGCCCAGCCTCACTAGCTGCTGCCTGTCTGTCAGGAAGCTGGTGATCCACTGACAGTTGGAGGTGGGCACGGAGAGCTGTCAGGCATGATGGTATTGAAGGCTGAACTGAAGTCCACAAATAAGATCCTTGTATAATTCCCAGGTTTGTTGAGGTGTTGCAGGATGAAATGCAGTCCCATGTTGACTGCATCATCCACAGACCTGTTTGCTCTGTAGGCAAACTGAAGAGGATCCAGCAAGGGTCCAGTGATGTACTTCAGGTAGGCCAGGACCAGTCGCTCAAATGATTTCATGACCACAGACGTGAGAGCGACAGGTCTGTAGTCGTTAAGTCAAGTGATTTTGGGCTTTTTGAAGACGGGAATGATGGTGGAGTGTTTGAAGCAGCAGGGAATTTGACACAGTTCCAGTGATCTGTTGAAGATCTGTGTGAAGATGGGGGCCAGTTGGTCAGCGCAGACTTTTAAACAGGTAGGTGAAACACCATCTGGGCCTGAAGCTTTCTTAGATTTCTGCTTCCTGAAGATCCGGTTGACATCCTCTACACAGACCTTAAGCGCAGGTTGAATGGTGGAGGGAGGGAGGTTGCAGGGGGGGGTAGGTGAATGTGTGAAGTGCAGATCAGAGCGGATGGGGGGTGGTAGACTGCCCTTTTCAAATCGACAGTAAAACACATTCAGATCGTCAGCCAGTTGTTGATTCTCCACAGACTGTGGGGGTGGTGTCTTGTACTTGGTGATGTTCCTCAGACCAGTCCATACTGACACCGGGTCGTTTGCTGAAAGTTATTTTCTCAACTTCTCAGAGTAGTTCTTTTTAGCCACTCTGATCTCCTTTGTTAGACTGTTCCTGGCCTGGTTATACAAGATTTTTTTATGAATGATAAGAATGTCCTGGTGGGGATGCACATATCCTCACAGAAACTGATATATGAAGTTACAGTCTCTGTGAGCTCATCCAGATCGGTGGCAGCAGCTTCAAAACACTCCAATCAGTATAGTTGAAGCAGGCTTGTAAATCCCTCTCTGCTTCATTCGTACATCTTTTAACAGTCCATCGAATAATCAGATTAAAGTTGCTTTTTATGGATTACATGATTACATGTTATTCATAAAATTATATTCTATTACATTACATTCTATATTAATACAGCATGGTGTTATATGGCAAACACAAAAATCGTAAAGTGACACTAATGAACTACAGGTGCATCTCAATAAATTAGAATGTCGTGGAAATGTTCATTTATTTCAGTAATTCAACTCAAATTGTGAAACTCGTGTATTAAATAAATTCAATGCACACAGACTGAAGTAGTTTAAGATGATTTTGGCTCACATTTAACAAAAACCCACCAATTAACTATCTCAACAAATTAGAATACTTCATAAGACCAATAATAAAAAAAAAAAAAAAACATTTTTAGTAAATTGTTGGCCTTCTGGAAAATATGTTCATTTACTGTATATGTACTCAATACTTGGTAGGGGCTCTTTTTGCTTTAATTACTGTCTTAATTCGGCGTGGAGGTGATCAGTTTGTGGCACTGCTGAGGTGGTATGGAAGCCCAGGTTTCTCTGACAGTGGCATTCAGCTCATCTGCATTTGTTGGTCTCTTGTTTCTCATTTTCCTCTTGACAGTACCCCATAGATTCTCTATGGGGTTCAGGTCTGGTGAGTTTGCTGGCCAGTCAAGCACACCAACACCATGGTCATTTAACCAACTTTTGGTGCTTTTGGCAGTGTGGGCAGGTGCCAAATCCTGCTGGAAAATGAAATCAGCATCTTTAAAAAGCTGGTCAGCAGAAGGAAGCATGAAGTGCTCCAAAATTTCTTGGTAAATGGGTGCAGTGACTTTAGTTTTCAAAAAACACAATAGACCAACACCAGCAGATGACATTGCAATGGGTGCAGTGACTTTAGTTTTCAAAAAACACAATGGACCAACACCAGCAGATGACATCGCACCCCAAATCATCACAGACTGTGGAAACTTAACACTGAACTTCAAGCAACTTGGGCTATGAGCTTCTCCACCCTTCCTCCAGACTCTAGGACCTTGGTTTCCAAATGAAATACAAAACTTGCTCTCATCTGAAAAGAGGACTTTGGACCACTGGGCAACAGTCCAGTTCTTCTTCTCCTTAGCCCAGTTAAGACGCCTCTGACGTTGTCTGTGGTTCAGGAGTGGCTTAACAAGAGGAATACGACAACTGTAGCCAAATTCCTTGACACGTCTGTGTGTGGTGGCTCTTGATGCCTTGACCCCAGCCTCAGTCCATTCCTTGTGAAGTTCACCCAAATTCTTGAATCGATTTTGCTTGACAATCCTCATAAGGCTGCGGTTCTCTCGGTTGGTTGTGCGTCTTTTTCTTCCACACTTTTTCCTTCCACTCAACATTCTGTTAACATGCTTGGATACAGCACTCTGTGAACAGCCAGCTTCTTTGGCAATGAATGTTTTTGGCTTACCCTCCTTGTGAAGGGTGTCAATGATTGTCTTCTGGACAACTGTCAGGTCAGCAGTCTTCCCCATGATTGTGTAGCCTAGTGAACCAAACTGAGAGACCATTTTGAAGGCTCAGGAAACCTTTGCAGGTGTTTTGAGTTGATTAGCTTATTGGCATGCCACCATATTCTAATTTGTTGAGATTTATATTGCTTAATATTGTAAAAAAATATAAAATATATATGTATTATTTTAATTTATATTATTATTTATATATTATTTATATTAATGCATCTTTTTACCAAGTTAATTGGTAGAAAGATACATTAATCTCCATTGGAGAAAGAAAAATACACATAATTCAAGCTATTTGACCACTGACAATTTTATTTATTTATGTATTTATTTTTGGTTGTTGTATGCAAAAATTTGAGGTTTATGCATTTTAAAGTGCCCTTATTATGGGTTATGAAAGGTTCATATTTTGGTTTTGGGAGTCCCCAACAGCAGGTTGACATGCATGCAAGGTCAAAAAACACTTTCATTTTCCTATAATATGCATTTATTTTTACTTTATTTGCTCAACGACTCCCAAACGATTCGTTCAACGAGTCATTTTCTAAACCCCTCCTTTGATTGGTCGATTTCATTTAAAGCAGTGTTTGTGAGCTTTTAACGCTCCAAAAGCGACACCTAGTGGCAAAGAATGAATTTGCATTTTCATTCAGACCAACGCAAAAATCCAAGTTTTCCCAGGTCTGGGCACGCAACAAGTGGGTGGGCAATACGCTAATGTTTAATTTTGATGTCAACATGAAATGGCTTGGGATTCGTTTTAAAAATGACTCATTTCAATGATTCAGAGTCGACTCTTTCTTTTGAGAGACAATAACTTTATACACGGTGCATTTTCAGATTTAAAACTTTGCAGGATGTTTTCATTCACTTAGAGCTGTGTTACACACTGCTTGAAAGGTAATTTTCAAAAATCCATAATAGGGGCACTTTAAGAAAAATCATAACAATTTGCCCTTTGGAGAAAGAAGAAGAAATCTAATTCAAGAGATTTTCTCTGAACAGTCTTTTTTTCTCAAAAAAAGTTATTGTATTAAAGAATTCAAGACAAAAAGCTTAAGAAACGATTGTTTTGCAGTGTAAGCTACTAAAAGCTGTCTTTTACAGTGATTTTAACCATAGTTAAGGAGGATTGTACACTCATGGTATGCCTGCTGTTTGAACACCTTACAAATGGTAAAATCATGGTAATGCACAACTTCTTACTGCTTTATTATGCATAATTGATAGCAGTAAGTTCACGGATGCTAGGTTGGATTGCTTTCATATCGATTGCAAACCGTATCAAAGTTTGCATGAATCCCATGAACACCACTTTTTCAAGCAGAGCCAAGTTTAGAAAACCACTTTCACAGCAATCAAACTCAGATGTCAAACAGACTCAGGTCCTCGCCAGAAAGCTCCAGTGTGAAAGCCTTACAGACTACAAATGGTCCCTATTATTTATAATGTTGAAAACATATTGATAAACAACTGTAGTTATTTTTTTTATTCTATTTTTTCTGAGCAGCTGCTGGAAACTCATTATTTTGCCCAATTGACTGCAATAAAATGTTCTAATATAAATAACGTAATATAAATCTAATATAGGCTATCAAGTATAAATAGAATAGAATAGATTAGAAATATCATGGGAGAAATTTGTTTGCTATATATTTTATTGGTTGTATATTTTGGTAACCTCTGATTGTGGTTGATCAAAGTGAGTTTATAAAGTTTCTGATCAGTGTTAATTTCGTCAACGAAATATTCGTTAACGAACATTTTTTCTGTGACTAAGACGTGACGTTGACGAGCTAAAACTAATATCTGCAAATGTATGACGAAATGTATGCCGCGTCTTCGTTAACAAGACCAGATGGGACTAAAATGTTATTTGAGGACTACCGGACATTCAAAATACATCCTATAGGCTAAGTTAACTCTCTTGTCTTTCAACATGTGCGTCCCTATCATTGGATTACAATCAGATGAGGGGCGTTTGCATATCTAATCTCAGTATGGCAGCCGCAGTGGATGTACAGGCTACCAAAACGCGAACTAGCGATCTGAAACAATGGCCTCAGGCTAGAGATAGGGTGACCTGATGTCCCGTTTTTCCCAGGAGTCACAATTCTTTGTCGATTAACTTAAAGTTAGTGAAGGCGGGAGAGGCGGAATCGTGCTGATAGAAGTGCTCTCTCTCGCGCACACTCCACTTCTTCAGTTCTCATACAGCACGCGATCAGTTCTCAGTGCTCAAATACACACACAGCAGTCCAAATGTCCATCGTGTAGAGCAGGGGTCACCAAGTTCAGTCCTGGAGGGCCGGTGTCCTGCAGAGTTTAGCTCCAAACCTAATTAAACACACCTGAAGCTGCTAATCACGGTCTTACTAGGTATACTTGAAACTTCCAGGCAGGTGTGTTGAGGCAAGTTGGAGCTAAACTCTGCAGGACACCGGCCCTCCAGGATCAAGTTTGATGACCCCTGGTGTAGAGTATCTCACATAAATACAGTCAGTTATGGCTTAAGTGAATGTAAACAGGTGGGTGAAAACTAAATGTGTGCCAGTATTACATGCATGGTTTCCGTCTTAAAGGGACAGCATTCCTAATTAAATACCTATCTGTGTCATTAATGTTAACCAACAAAAGATGTTAAATAAATGTAAACATGTTAAGTAAACCTGCTGTATCTTGAAAATTTGTTTAATTTGTATCTCAACCCAAAAATGAAAATTGTCATAATTTATTCCAGTTTTTCCAAATTCAGTCTTTGATTCATATTTCTCATGAGCTTAATTGATTTGGTCTAAAGAGAGAAGAATTAATGACTATTTCTGTTAGAAGACTACATATAAAATAGCTACCTAAATAAATGTTGGTAACTGCAGTTTGACTAAAAGTAATGACTAAAAGTAATGACAAAAAATGTAATGAATTTTCGTCGACTGAAACTAGACTAAAACTATGAAAGACTCAAATGACTAAAATGAGACTAAGACTATTAAGCATTTTCGTCTCAAGACTAAGACTAAGACTAAATCAAAAATGCCTGTCAAAATTAACACTGTTTCTGATCTCTGGCCTACTAATTTATGTTTTTTTATTTTTATTTTTTTATTTTTTTTAATTTCTAACTACATTTATACATTTATTTTAGTACAATTCACTGTAAATTCACTGTTCTACATTCAATAGTTGCATGGTTTTTCATGCATTTTATTTTTATTTGTATTTCATGCATTTTATTTTTATTTGTATTTTATTTTATGTTGTTAATTTTTTTCTTACAACTCAAGTTTAGGATGTAGCTCATAACTGATTGGTGCATTACCATTTAACATGTACGATTTAACATGCCATTTTTATTTATTTATTTATTTTATTTTTTTTGGCTAAAGTTAGACCAGAAACACAAACTCTAAATGAGTATGTGAATGCATTTGTTTGTAGCTGCAGGCTTCTATGCATCGTTGCAATCTAAAATGCAATTCATAATGTATGCAGTATATTCTCAACGTTGTAACTAGCATAAATGATCTTCTACGGCCAGTTTTGCCTTTCAGATCCTCTTCTGTCTTGGCAAAGACTCTTGCAGAGCAATGTTGTGCACTGGAGTTAAATCTACATGTTTATAGCTAGTTACCTGAACAATGGCATGAGGGTTTTAAGGTGTCTCTATCGCCCCCTTCAGGTTCAAGCAATGCGAAACGCATGTTTGGCCAAGCATTTACATCACGTTTGTTTATAGCCACTATCCTGTGGCGCAATCCAGTACAGTATTTCTGAATACTCATTCTTCATCCTTGCATCTAATTAGAGCTTCAACCAGAGCAGCAGAGCACATCGTTCAAGGTTTTGGCCGCAGAATGAACTCAAATCAATCGAAAAGCATGGCGCAAAGTGAATTATGACTTCATAGGAGTTATTAAGAGGCAAGGACGTTCAGGCAAACTCCTCAAAGATTCAGCCTCAACACAGTTCAGCCTTGTTTACAGGCTTTAAGTTGGATCAATCTTTGTCATCATATGAAGCTTCTGTTTTGAATCCTTGTGTAAAGGTGTGAAAAGCAGCCACACCGAACAAAGCAGGGTGAAAGCAAGGACTTTTCATAAATTGAGCCCGGTTGCCATGGCAAACTGGATTTAGAGGCAAGCGTGAAAAAGCTGAGAAGGAGAGATGGAGACAAGCGGTGAGAAAGCAAGCATAAATGCTTGTAAAATGAATTGCGAAGGTCGTATCATCTGTGTGCTTCGGTAAAATATTAACAGTGGAACAAGAGAGCAGCATAATTAGTCTTCAAGTCTTCCTAGCTCACTCGCTCGCTCTCTCTGAATACCTGCATGGGAAACAGCGTTGCCCCTGTGAACCCAGTTTGCCACTTAGCACCTCTTCACCGGCGGAAGAACTGAGTCATCTTTGACCCTTGTGCTGAATCGGTGGGTGTTTGAAATAATGCTTCTCTCTTCACTGGAGTAAAGCACACACACTCAGAGCCTCTTGTTCACAGCCTAGTGAGCTGCCTACGTAGGCTGCATTTTAAAACGTCATAGGCACGCTGTTCCAAAAGGTGCTCCGTATGATCATGCTTCCTTCTAAGAGAGCGTTTTTTTACTGGTTTTGCTTCAGGGTGCAGGTTTTAAATTAGAAATCAAATGGAAACCCAACAAAACATGCAAATCAACTATGGTAGAAAAGTAAATAAAAATAAAATGTATTACCACGAATTGCACAAGTTCGGAATAACTAAGAAGTCTGATTTGTCTCTTTTGCTCACCAAGGCTGCATTTATTTTCATAAAAAAATACAATAAAAATACTAATATTGTGAAATATTATTACAAATCAAAATAGCTGTTTTCTATTTGAATATACTTTAAAAATATAATTTATTCCTGTGATGCAAAGCTGAATTTTCAGCATCATTACTCCAGTCTTCAGGGTCACATGATCCTTGAGAAATTCTGATATGCTGATTTGCTGATCGAGAATTTTTTTTTTATGAAAACAGTTGTGCTGCTTCATATTTTTCAAACGTTTAAAACATGTACTCAACAAATTAGAGTAAATATGCTTAAAAGTATTCCACAAGGATGCATTAAATGTACTAAAATGGACAGTAAAGGCATTTATAACATTGCAAAAGATTTCTATTTAAATGCTATTCATTGATGTTTCTATTCATTGATTGATTCTTGAAAAAAAAAAAAAACACTTCACAAAAATATTAAGCAGGAAAACTGTTTTCAACACTGGTAATAAGAACCATTATTAATAATTGAGCACCAATAGTAGCATATCAGCATATTAGAATGATTTCTGAAGGATCATGTGACACTGAAGACTGGAGTAATGATGCTGAAAATTAAAATTTAAATTGCAATCATATATTTTACAATATTACTGTCATTCAACTTTTCTGCTAATTGGACTGAACATCTACCAAGTGACCGATGCATTTCTTTTCACATTTAAAAAAAAAAATAAGTATTTATTTTGCTTTTCTGACTATGCATAATTATATGGATAGTTGGATTTGATTAATTTAGCAATACTTGTTTCGCTGTTGTTTTCTATGTATAGCGTTCCAAATGAGTAACGAGGTTTCATGTCCGTTAGGATGCTGCTTCAGAAGGCTGCTTACTGTATGTAGGCAGCATACACTGAGGCAGTGCACTAGGGTTTGGAACGGAGCCACACTCTACATACGGGGAAGGGAGGAGGGGGAAAAGTGTTTGGATTTTTCAGAAGGTATAAGTTGTGTCTGGCATCTGATGAAGGTAGTGGAGGGAAGATTTGCATTCATTAAGCTTGAGCCAATATGAAGGTGAAGGAAGATATGAGGGCTGGATTTAGAGGCTTCTTTTGTAGGTACTGGCCTTGATGAATCTTCAACAGTGTCTAAACTAATGTGTGTGTGTGTGAGAGAGAGAGAGAGAGAGAGGGAGAAAGAGAAAGAGCATTGAAATCACTATGCACATGTTGGATATGTGATTCTTAAGGGCTCCTGGGATATCTGTGGTCAAGTATGAACTGGGCCTGAAAAAATAAGCATAGAAATGCATACCATCTATTTAAGCTGTATTAAGCTAAATTATAGTGCTGCAATTATAATTCTGTTCACATGTTAATATTTACATATTTATTTTATGTTATTTTAGTATGTGTGATGTTTTATACCACGAAGCCAGCACAATTGAATTAAAAAATATGCTAACTATGAATCTTTATTATTAATTATAATTATTTAAATGTGTATTTAAATAAATATTTAATAGTAATATTATTATAATAAAATAATTTTATATAATATAATACAATAATTAGATTTAGAAATAACTGTATTATACCCTTAATTTTCATTTAGTATTTTAATAATAATGATAATGATAATTATTATTATTTATTATTATTATTATTATTATTATTATTGATAATATAATATAATATAATATAATAATAATAATAATAATAATAGTAATAATACTGCTTAAGAATAATTTGTATTGTTATGCAAAGACACCCAAAAAACATTGGCACATTTTTTAGAGAATTAATTATTGTTCTTCATTTCTGTGATTCGTAAGTTTCTCCTTCGTAAAGAATGTGGCTGTTTTGCTTACTACTTCCTACCATAAACGACTGTTGTACTGTCAAATAGCATTTTAGCGCAGACTTTGAAGCAGCATTTTGTTGGCAGTCTTACTGATCAGCAAATCTAAACAAATCTTTAGATTCAGTTCACCAGAAAGATTCAAGTCCCTGGGATGAATAAAAACACAGAACACATTTAATGTGTCAAAAAGCATTTTAGTGCAGGCTTTGAAGGAGCATTTCCTTCAAGAATCTAAACAAATCTTTAGATTCCATTCACCAGATGAATCAAAACCCAGACCACATTTAATCACACATCAAGCAGCACTTTGAGCCAGACCTGTGTATCCAGCTAATTACCATACCAAAAGTGGCCTCGAGCAGGGAAAGAAAAAGGAGAAAGTGCCAGAAACTCTCGCCTGCGGGCCCACCGCCTCTTCTCCCGCAGATCAGAGTCTGCACCTTTGCAGAGATCAGAGAGCTGCACACAACCTGTGTTCAGTCGATCGCTAACAGAAACGCAGCATCCGCATGGGCTGCTGTATATTTTCATGCATAAAATTCCATTTAAACTGTGTGAGAAAGTGTTGTTCCCAGAAGTAAATAATTGGCTTTTATATGGCATAAAGCTACAACAGATTGTTAAAGTATTATCAAGAAAATATTTACTTTTTATATTTAAACTTCATGTCTTTTTTCTACTCTGTATTAGCTTTCTATCAAATATTAGAGTAGAAATCATACTTTTTTTCAGGTGAATTAAAAAGTATTTAAATAGGTTTTTCTGCAGTATGGACATACTTACTGTAAATTTTTTTTAATGTACAGCAAACAGTAATATTTTGAAATATTATTATATTTTAAAATAACTGTTTTCTATTTGATTATAATTTAAATTGTAAATTATTCATGTGATGCAAAGCTGAATTTTCAGCAGCCATTACTTCAGTATTCATTGTCACTTGATCCTTCGGAATAAAAATTTTTGAGAAGAAAGTTCAAAAGAACAACATTTATTTGAAATAGTAATATTGTGTAACATTCCAAATATCTTTTGTCACTTTTGATGAATTTAACACATTCTTGCTGAATAAAACTATTAATTTCTTAAAAAAAACCCAAACAGAACATTTATTAGGGCCCTGTGATTTCTGAGATGCGGAAAATGTGGACGGAATTGCAGATTTTTTTTTTAATATAAAATCAATTAATTAGAGAAGATTTTAATTATTACAATTTAATGAAACCATTAAAATGGAATCCAGAAACATTATGGAAAACACAGTATTTGGTATGTATGTATGTATGTATGTATGTATGAATGAATGAATAAATAAATAAACAAATAAAAAAAAATAAGACATGCTTTTCTGATTATTAAAAATTTAATTTAACCATTGAAACAGAGTCTAAGAAAAAAAAAACAAAAAAAACACGGAATCCAAAAAAGTTAAACTTAAAGTTAAACAGAAAAAACTGCATTTGGGAAAAAATAAAACGGATTTCATAGGACCCTAATTTATTTAGTTTTTTTTTTTTGTGTGTGTGTTTTCTATACTTTTAATAGTTTTTTTGTTTTTTTTCAGTTAAATATTAAACTTGATGCTGAATATGAATCTCTTGTCTATCCATTCATTTGTCCATCTGTCCATCCATCTGTCTGTCCATCCAGCCCATAAAATATGAAACTGTTGTCCATCCAGAAGCTCTGGGCAGTTCATTGAAAGCCAGTCTTACTTTTTCTATAAGTAAGAGTGACAAGACTAAAGCAGAGTCCCACCGTCCATCCCTGTGGGACTGTGATATGTTAAATGATGAGCCTCGGGACAAAAACGCCTGCCTTTTTAATCCAACACTTCCTCCAAATGAAGATTTACACACAGACGACTTCTCACCTGTCAGCTCTCGGCATCTCTCTCTCTCTTCTCCACCCACAGGCCACCCTGGAAAAGCTGTGAGCGAGAGATAGAGCTTCTTGCCTAAATCCCCTTGATTTTTCACCCCTCCCTTGGTGCGCTCGCCGGTCGCCTCCATCTCCATCTCACATCTGCTTTATCTGAGCCATCAAATCTGTGGCTGCAACATAATCACCAGCACACAGTGGTTTGACCGCTGCCCTCGGCCAAATCAGCCACCCGCCTGTCACTCTTAAGTAAAGAGCATCATACGGCTGTTCTTCACACTGACCTTTGTGTAAGAGGATGTTTTGTATCATTGCACTTGGATTTCGGAGCTCTCCACACAGATTTCACGTGCATGTGTGTTTTTGGATTGTGCTGCTTCAACTACAGGCACTTTTGGCCCTGTGGGTTTTTAGAGAGAAAGAGGGAGAGAAAAACACTTCATGCTGTTACTAGTTTAATTTTGCCTTCCAACAGTGATTAACAGTGTACAAGCATCCCAGAAGAGTTGTCACTTTTTTTCCTGAACTGACAACACAACACTGAAAAAAAATGGTATAGAAACAGTTTTTATTAAGATATTGCTAGTAAACAACTATACAGTTATTTACAAAGAAACAACAAGTAGCATTAAATGAAAAATTGAAAAGCATAGTCCAATAATCTTTTATTTACAACTTTGAAAAATATATTTTTTAATTAATTAAAAATATTCATTTATTTATTTATTTATTTATTTATTTATTTATTTATTTATACAGTGAATTGTCATTCACATCACATCTCAATTATGTATTGTAATTATGTAATTATGTATAGTTGTGTTTTAACTACTGTCTTGCTAACGCTAATTTCCATAACATTGTATTTTTTTAATGCATGTTATCTAATAATAATAACAACGACAACAACAATTATAAAATTAATGTGTAATGTCATTCTATTTCATTTCCATTTCAAGCTGTAATTATGCAAAAAGTGTGAAAATATTATTTTATACACAATTACAATTTACTACTAATAATAAGATAACAACAATAATAATAATAATTATTATTATTATTGTTATCTTATTATTAGTAGTAGTAGTGATTGTGATTAATGTTATTGATATTATTAATGTTAGTACTTATGTTAGTAATAATATACTAATTTTATTAGTATATTATTAATTGTTAATGTTATTAATACTGTAAAAATCTTTACATAAACGAAGGAATAAAAAAATGGCATGGTAAAAAGTTTTCAAGGTCGTTTTGATCTTCATATAACAGAAAAAGTTAGAATTTGTAGATAGAATAAATCCTTGGAACAAAAAGCACATATATGGATTGTGAGCTTGAATGATGGGCGTATATGGGATCTGTTTGGATGGGTTCACGCTGCTGTAGGTGTGTGGAGTGTGTTGAGAGAAAGAGGTCTGTGGGTTTGGTGGAGGTTTATGTTGCTTAACGGCAGCCTGATCCCTTTTACAGCTCTCTGATGGAAAGCCCCTTTCTGTAGGAGCCAGTGACCAACCACTAAATTTATCCTGCTCACATACAGAGATTGAATCCCAAAACCAGCCGGATAACCCGGCGGATCAGCCCACGCCTGAAATACGGTACACAAACTCTAAGTGAAAGAGAGTGAGACAATTTATAGTGTGTCTCTTAATAGCATCATCCTCTCTGCAGCTGTGAGTCCAGCGTTTCAGATGATTCTAGGACAGAAAGAGAAGAGCCTCACAAAGTCCTGTCTGAATTCTGAAGGCTGTTTGGGCCAGTTTGAGGAGCAGTTGCTAGGGTGTTTTGAGTGGTTGCTACGATGTAACTGAATGGTTTCTGTACTGAATGGTGAGGTGTTCTGAGTGGTTGCTAGAATTGGATGATAGGGTATTCTATGGGATGCCATTTGAGAGTATTTTCAGCAGTTGCTAGGGTGTTGTGAGTGGTTGTTAGGATGTTGCTAAATAATAAGGCTGAAATGGTTAGTTGACATTATCAACAACAAATATTTTTGTCGAACTGTCAGACCTAATGTAAGGGCCTGCAATAACGTGGTTTGACCAGTGTGGCGCTATAGTGTAAGACTGTGATTCAGCCCTCTCACATGCAATCCAATAGAAAAAGACATTCTTATGAGATGTGCAAACTAAACCAAACCAGTAGACTGTGGGAAAGTTCTGGAAGCCAGCATCAGCCACTGAATAAAAAATGTAAAAAAGTAATTGCGAGTTTTCATTTCACAATTCAGACATTTTTTTTTCTCGCAATTGCGAGTTTACTTCTTGCAATTCAGATTTTTTTTTTCTCATAATTGTGAGATATAAAGTCACAATTGCAAATTATAAAGTCCAGTTCTGAGGGGAAAAAAAAGACTGATGTTCTCAGAGTTTATAGCTCACAATTCTGTCTTAATGACTTGCAATACAAACCCATTGCAAATGTTTTAGAAGTATAATCTATCAACTTATCAAATAACACCATTAAATAATAATACTAAGTGTCTGTATAATATGTGTTCTTTTATAAATTTTCAGGCTTGTTTTGTTTGTTATATGGATGGCTCAGCTAAACAGGCCAAATAAGTGAATATTAACTTCTCTTATTCCTTTTAATCATACAAATGTCTCATTAAAACATCTACATTTTTTTTAAAACTGATCTGAGATCAGGTAAAAAAGACATTGATTCAGTGGTTCACCGCTGGGCGCAATCACAGCGAATCCGCGTATTTTGGGTTTATAGAGATCATCGCTCCCTAGTGGTGAACCATTTAAATTTCGAAACAGGTATGACGTAAAGAAGCCTCCTTTACTAAACTCAAGTGATTTGAAGCAAAATATTTATAAAGGTTTTGAAGCTTCATGAAGCAGTGTTTTGAAAGCAGCCACACTAGTCATGTGTAAATGCCCAGATGTACTCATGGCAGTTTTTTGTGTTCTTCGTTTAGGGGAAAAGGGAAGTTGTTATAAGCAAGAAGCAGTTTACTGTTAGTGAACATCCTGACGTTGCTGAGTGCGGGGTTTAGATGAACATGTAAATGCTGCATGCTTTCCTCTCAATAACGAAATAAACATACAACAAACATAACAGCTGTGAGAAAAATAGCAGTTACGAAAGCATCTGATCATAGCGATGTGGATGTTTGCACCAGCTCTGCAATTGGCAATCCAGTCAGGTCATGTTAATTTTTATAGAACTTTATATAGCAAGCAGCTTTATTGTATTAAACATGAAAAAATAGCATTCAGTTAGAATTACTTCTTGGTTTCTGCTATAAAACAGCTCTATATGTATGAAAATGTGTAATGTGTATATATATAACTCAATATTTTAACGAATTGCAAAAGCAGAATAATCGATCATAGCTTACCGATTAATCGATTAGTTGATTAATTGCTCTAATAGTCATTAGATTAATCAGTTATCAAAATAATCGTTTGTTGCAGCCCGATCCATAAATACATAGGATCTTACCCTCTTGCTGTGGTAATAGAAGACAGAAGAACACAGTGCTGAAAAGTGGTGGAGCTACATAAGGTCTGTCCACCTTATTTTTGACGTAAGATCGCATGCTGCCAATTTTTACTGGAATGTGCAGGGCTTCCAGTGTTATGTGCTTTGTTATTTTGCTTGTACAAAATTATTTTGCTTGTATTGCAAATTGGTATTTTTTATCGTATTATTTTAATTCATTATCATAATCATTAACACAGAAGTTTGTGTTGCAAATAGTTTTATGGTTTCCTGCACTTTGTTATTCTTTTAGTTGTTGAATAATGAAGCGGAAGTCTCGCACATTCACAGAAAATAGCGAACTTTTGCTTTGCGAAATAAGGTGGGTACACACAGTAAAAGAGACATCCAAAGTCAGGAAAAGATGATAATTTGATCCAAGGGGAGATTATTCCTGAAAAGAGCTGATTTGAATTTTGCTGTGTTTTCATTTACGTCAAAGCGGAGCTTCTTATGCACGGTAATTCAGCAAACAGAGCTCGGCAGAGTGCGAGTGTTAGTGCGAGTTTACTGCGCTGGTGATTAGAGGAGCTTCAATCCCTCAGAGGATCTCGTGGAGAGGCGTCAACGGGATCACATTTGATTTGCAAATAGTTTTGATAAGACAACAGTGTGATATTTTGTATTTGTTTTTTTTTAGAAGGCCCTCAAAAGCTGCAGTGGCTCAGTGAAATGGCTCCTCAGCTTTTTAGCTTTTCCCAAAGATGAAAGTCAAAGGCAGACAATTTCCATTAGCGATGTGGCTTCCTCTGGTTGCCACAGCAAAATTGCTGCATCCGTTGTGATGTTTCCAGATAAAACTCTCAAAATTTAGTGCTATTATTGTGCATTAAAGCTGGTGCCATTACGGTGATTCACACAGGCACATTTTGTCCTGATAACCTCTCATTGCCGTCTTATATATGGTATTTTCCATCACAGAATCCCTGTATGAAACATCAGAAAAGACGGACAGGGAGAGAAAAGAGAAGCCGTGGTTTATTCTTTTGTGGAATAGAAGGTGAGAGGAGGTGATGAATGATCTATTGTGCCACGAAATGAAGTTCTGAAGTGCTTTAACTGATTGCTGAACATGAGAGTCAGGCCTCTCTTACACATGCTGGCTTTTTTCTCCTGACTCACAGGAAGTGGGACGTTCCTCTGTGGATCTGCTGTCTTACACACTCTCCCCTTATCAGACAACAAAACCAGCACCTGTGAGAAGAGAAAACATAGTATATATGGAGGGTGAGAAACATTCAGCTGCAACATCAACTGCCTTATATTACACTAAGTGATATACATCTTTGCAAATTTTGACTATGTCTTCAGTTCATAGTGTTATTATTTTTGGGGTATTAATATTTCCACAAATTTGCAAGGGCAATATGATTTAAATAAGTAGAACAAAATTATGAGAAATACAATCATATTGCATATCATATAAACAAGTTTGAGGTCGATAAGAGTTTAAATTTTTTTTGAAAGAAGTCTCTTTTGCTCACCAAGGCTGCATTTATTTGGTCAAAAAATACAGTAAAATTAGTAATATTGTGAAATATTATTACAATTTCAAATAAATGTTTTTATTTGAATATATTTTAAAATGTAATTTATTCCTGTGTTCAAAGCTGAATTTTCATCATTACTCCAGTCTTCAGTGTCACATGATCATTCTAATATGCTGATTTGCTGCTCAAGAAACATTCCTTATTATTATCAATATTGAAAACAGTTGTGCTGCCTTTCATTTTTGTAGAAATTATGATACATTTGTTCATGATTCTTTAATGAATAGAAAGTTCAAAAGAAGCATTTATTTAAAACAGAAATCTTTTAACACTGTAAATCTCTTTACTGTCACTTTGATCAATTTAATGTGTCTTTGTTGAATAAAAATCATTACAAAATTACTTTTTTATTATAAAACAAAAACAAAGCAGTCTTACCGTGTAATTGCCGCACTCATATTGGTTCTTCATTAGTTGGCTTTCATTAGTGGCAGTCACACTTAAAGCTGCCAAAAATCTGTTGCTCAGTTTGATTGTAAAGGCAATTAATCTGCAGATCCTCAAACATGTTCTCAAACCACAGCAAATTGTAGCAAAAATCAGTTTGCACTCAGGAATAATTCACAAAAAAATTGAAAACCGTCGTATTACAATCACCTTAATGTTGTTCTTCTCTATTATTCACTGATTGTCTTTTCCTCAGTTATTCTTATCATTATTTTTTATTTAGCTGCAACGGAAGTGAGGACTATCAGTGAAAACACAAATCTATCATACAGTCAGGTCCATAAATATTGGGACATCGACACAATTCTAACATTTTTGGCTCTATACACCACCACAATGGATTTCAAATGAAACGAACAAGATGTGCTTTAACTGCAGACTGTCAGCTTTAATTTGAAGGTATTTACATCCAAATCAGGTGAACGGTGTAGGAATTACAACAGTTTGCATATGTGCCTCCCACTTGTTAAGGGACAAAAAGTAATGGGACAATTGGCTTCTCAGCTGTTCCATGGCCAGGTGTGTGTTATTCCCTCATTATCCCAATTACAATGAGCAGATAAAAGGTCCAGAGTTGATTTCAAGTGTGCTATTTGCATTTGGAATCTGTTGCTGTCAACTGTCAAGATGAGATCCAAAGAGCTGTCACTATCAGTGAAGCAAGGCATCATTAGGCTGAAAAAACAAAACAAACCCATCTGAGAGATAGCAAAAACATTAGGCGTGGCCAAAACAACTGTTTGGAACATTCTTAAAAAGAAGGAAAGCACCGGTGAGCTCAGCAACACCAAAAGACCCGGAAGACCATGGAAAACAACTGTGGTGGATGACCGAAGAATTCTTTCCCTGGTGAAGAAAACACCCTTCACAACAGTTGGCCAGATCAAGAACACTCTCCAGGAGGCAGGTGTATGTGTGTCAAAGTCAACAATCAAGAGAAGACTTCACCAGAGTGAATACAGAGGGTTCACCACAAGATGTAAACCATTGGTGAGCCTCAAAAACAGGAAGGCTAGATTAGAGTTTGCCAAACGACTTCACAGTTCTGGAACAACATCCTATGGACAGATGAGACCAAGATCAACTTGTACCAGAGTGATGGGAAGAGAAGAGTATGGAGAAGGAAAGGAACTGCTCATGATCCTAAGCATACCACCTCATCAGTGAAGCATGGTGGTGGTGGGCATGTATGGCTACCAGTGGAACTGGTTCTCTTGTATTTATTGATAATGTGACTGCTGACAAAAGCAGCAGGATGAATTCTGAAGTGTTTCGGGCAATATTATCTGCTCATATTCAGCCAAATGCTTCAGAACTCATTGGACGGCGCTTCACAGTGCAGATGGACAATGACCCAAAGCATACTGCAAAAGCAACCAAAGAGTTTTTGAAGGGAGAGAAGTGGACTGTTATGCAATGGCCAAGTCAATCACCTGACCTGAATCCGATTGAGCATGCATTTCACTTGCTGAAGACAAAAATGAAGGGAAAATGCCCCAAGAACAAGCAGGAACTGAAGACGGTTGCAGTAGAGGCCTGGCAGAGCATCACCAGGGATGAAACCCAGCGTCTGGTGATGTCTATGTGTTCCAGACTTCAGGCTGTAATTGACTGCAAAGGATTTGCAACCAAGTATTAAAAAGTGAAAGTTTGATTTTATGATTATTATTCTGTCCCATTACTTTTGGTCCCTTAACAAGTGGGAGGCAAATATGCAAAATGTTGTAATTCCTACACCGTTCACCTGATTTGGATGTAAATACCCTCAAATTAAAGCTGACAGTCTGCAGTTAAAGCACATCTTGTTCGTTTCATTTGAAATCCATTGTGGTGGTGTATAGAGCCAAAAATGTTAGAACTGTGTCAATGTCCCAATATTTATGGACCTGACTGTATGTCTTAAGAAGAATCAGAATATAGTGTTTGAGTTATATGCATTACATTTAAGGTGCCTTTATGGTGCTTTTGTGTCTTTTTTCAGCTTGGCAATATAGATATCCATCAACATTCATTGTATGAACAAAAAAGCTAGGACTTTCTGCTCAATATGTCAGTATGTGTTTCATGGAAGAAAGAAGATTATACAGATTTCAGAGTGAAATATGAATGATTAAATGATTGCACTATTTCTTAAAGGTAGAAAAAAAGAACAAAACCGCTGCAGTGCATTACTACATTACTAAAAACAGCATTTGCTTCATTCAGCCCTTTCTTATTAGATGCAGATTTAATATTGCAGTCTATAAGGAAATGTGTTGCAATATAAAACACAATGAAGGACCAGCAAATATCTTTTGTTTTTCTGATTGTGGCATTGGATGTGTGTTTTTGTTTGTTCTTTTCTTGTGCTTGTTTACACTCGTTTTATAGCTAATCAGGGGAAATCAGCGTCTACCGCTCAGACTGAGACTTCCACAGAAATGTGTCAGGAAAGCTCAAAGTAATTCCTGCCACAGGAGTCTTTGATGAAATATGAATGGCAACAGATTCTTGTATTGATGTTTGCTAATGAATATGCATGAGCGCTTACTCCCATTGTACAGATGTATGTATAAGCTTTTTATTTTTGTCGGAAACAGGACTGAATATTTCATTCAGATAAGGTTTATAATTAATCAGATTTTTCCTTTCAGCTGTTTTAAATTGTTTTGTTGGGATAGCAGGCATGTATGCATTGACATAAATGTTTAAACATGCCACACCATACATGCACATGCACATGCACGCACACACACACACTCACACACAAACTGACATATGTATCTATACTCCAATGCCGACAGTGATGCAACACTCTCATGGGCTCAGATGAACTAAAAACAAACACAGACTTTTTCTTGCTCCGTTACATGGTCCCTCTGTATGTTTGTTTTGTTTCATGCTGGCTTTGTCCCTTGATGATGTTGTGACACAAACAATGATATTTATGTACAACAGCCTATTTATAGCAGTTATATGTAGAATACATTTCACTAAACTAAGTTCAGGAGTCAAGACATTTAAAAGGCATTAAAATAGTATTAATTTTTACTGCACAGAACCACAAAATGTTTATTTATTTATTTATTTTTTGGACTTCATAAAATTAAATATTGAGATTAGAACTTCAATCTGTATAATCTAAAACATAATTGATTAATTTATAAAATATTTTTAAAATATTTTTTAATAAATATAATTTTACAAGAACATGTTTTGCCATGTTTCCTAGAACAGAAGTTACATTTAAGTCAAATTTAAATATGAATATTTAGACCACTCTAATATATTTATTTAATATTTATTTATATTATAATATACAACTGTTTCTGGATGTTCCTCATATGTTGCATGCACATTTTAAACTGATAAATATTTTATAAAAAAGATGGTTAAACACTGAGGTGCTTTGAGGATCTTTAATTATGAAGTGCTGATTAGTTGCTAAAATCTGACTCAGTCACAGATTATTTCAAGTTTTGAGAAATCTCAAGTTCATTTCCGTCCTGATGTTACAGAAAGTGATATTTGAGTGGGTGAGTTGTTTAACTTTTAATTAGCCCATTTTCACCAGTTTTACTCTTTCAGGCTGATTTGCAGACTGGATGTGAACATGTTTAGCATGCATTTTTGTGATATTTATTTAGCTTTATTTTTATTCTTCCTTCTCTGAAAAAAAAAACCTCCTGTTTTGGCCAAAACACATCTTGAAAGGTTCTGAGCCTTTTACATAACAAAAGTGCAAATGCTACGCTTAGATGCCACTCTCATGTAAGTAAGTATAGCTTTGTTTATATAGCTCATGAGTTTACATAGAGCTTTGAAGAAAACATAAATTACATAAAATAATATAAAGAGTCAAAATAAGTAAAGGAAGACAAAAGAAATAAATTGCACATCATAAATTAACCAGCATTTATTCGTCAATGTATCATCATGTATTGTTAGTTTGTCATAGGACTGACAGATGAAGGAGTATTACTCTGCGTCTCAGACAGAAACAGCATTGTGATGGAGATTTTATGAGGAACAAAATGGAGGACTTTGGCTCAGCGCCTAGATGGAGAGCACAGGACGGCCTGACTGAGATTTCTTTTAGAAAGCCTGCGCTGTCATCCAACCAAATGTAGGTTTATCATCATGGGTTTCCTTGCAACTCATCTGCTGTTTAGCATACAAGGTGCTTTTTAATTCAGTAAATAGAGTGGCAGCCATGTTCATTCCTGCTGAAGCATTTTGTTCACTCAATCACAATCACACTTGCGTTTAATGACCTAAGAACTGCTCTGACCAATTTAACATGTTAGACCAAGTCATTAGACCAGTAACTTTTGAGTTCATTAAAGGAATAGTTCACCCAAAAATTTGCTAAAAATGTACTCACCCTCAGGCCATCCAAGATGTAGATGAGTTTGTTTCTTAATCAGAACAGATTTGGAGAAATTTAGCATTACATCACTTGCTCACCAGTGGATCCTCTGCAGTGAATGGGTGCCGTCAGAATGAGAATCCAAACAGCTGATAAAAACATCACAATAATCCACAAGTAATCCACACCACTCCAGTCCATCAGTTAACATCTTTGTGAAGAGAAAATCCGTGTTTGTAAGAAACAAATCCATCAAGACGTTTTTAACTTTAGACCATTTCTTCTAGCTAAAAGTTTTTTATTCATAATAATGCTTTCTCCAGTGAAAAAGTCATTTAGTCTGAATCAGGAGAGAAATATGTACAGATCAAGCACTGTTTACAAGCCAAAACAGTTCTAAACAAATATATTGGTGGATTTTGATGTGAAAGGACGACAGGGGATGGACTTTTCACTGGAGGAAGCGTTATTATGGATTATGGACTGGTATTTTAGCCAGAAGCAATGGTTTGAAGCTAAAATATCTTAATGATGGATTTGTTTATTACAAACATTCGACTTTTTGCTTCACACGATGTTAATTGATGGACTGGATTGGTGTTGATTACTTGTGGATTATTGTGAAGTTTTTATCAGCTGTTTGGACTCTCATTCTGACAGCACCCATTCACTGCAGAGGATCCACTGATGAGTGAGTGATGTAATGCTAAAATTAAATCTGAAGAAACAAACCCATCTACAGTACATCTTGGATGGCCTGAGGGTGAGTAGATTTTCAGCCAATTTTTCATTTCTGGGTGAACTATTCCTTTATAAACAACCAGCTTGTAAGAGTCATTTGTTGTGAATCAGACCTGTATGCAACCAGACAGTACAGGAAAGTAGAAAAATGTGTTTCTATTTATTGTCTTTTGTATTATTTTTAAAGGCGCCCAATCATGCTCTCTCATCACATTCAATTCACACTGCAAACTCAACACACAGCAAAAACATTATTTTTTTCCACAGAACTGTAGATTTAGAGGCTGTACAACTCTGCCGCTGGATAGCGGTGCAGAAAACAAAAGTATTTTAGGGAAAATCTAAAATGTTTAACGTGATAAACGCTTCAAGGAAACCAGATTTCTTGCTTTGTAATACACAATATCTTCTACCAAACAAGCTGTAATCCAAGGACAAAGACAAAAAGTTTTCTATCCTTCAGAAAAGCCCATTATATGAAAACAGCCCAACATTGCTTAATGTACCAAATCAACAACCCAGGAACACAACATCTTTAAAACTTGCTGGTTGTAAACACTGTCTACAGGCGATAGGATCACGCCATAATCAAAACACAAAGCCAAAAAAGCTTTTCTTTATAGCCTATTGGGTTTCTGTGGGAAGCAAGTTTAATGTTAAACTTTTAGATTAGGCTGGTGGGCTCAACCATTTGTCTTTAGACAATGTTTATAATCAATAAGATACTAAATAAAGTTGGTCTTGCTAGGCCAAAGTATTAGTACATGTTAAGCTGTGTCTGTATAATGGATCTGGATGGGTAAGAGGCGTAAAGGTAAATTTTTGTGCTTTTTGTTTTGATTATGGCATCGTTCTTGCATGCAGATGGTGTTTTTTGTTCATTAAGGTTTGAGAGGAATTCTGCGGTCATCGCTTTGGTACATTAATCAACATTTGCTCGTTTTATAATCAGCTACACAGAGGAAGAAAATGTTGTCTCATGTTTTGGACTGGTTGTTTTGGCTGTAGATGGTGTTTATGATGAGAAGTGTGAAATTTGGCTGTTTTTGTAGTATATTAAGCCACATACTGTAAGTTATTTCAGTGCAGTGTTTATCGGTGGAAAAGTGCAGATGTTTAAGAACCTGTTAATCAACAAAATATTATGAAAATGATTTGGTTCCAGTGTTTCTTATAAAATGGAAACCGGTTCTGAATAGGAATCAGTTCTCGATTCCCATAGTCCCCGTGGTGATAAAGTACGATCTCTTAATAGCCAATTGCATCTGGGAAAATGGCCAAGCCTGGACACTGAAGTGCTGTAAAGAGGGATGTGAAAGGTCTAGCCAGAGGCATCGGAGGAATTAAAGCATATGCTCAAAGCACCTCATTTGTTAAGTGTCACGTATTAGCAATCTTTAGGCTTGTGGAAAGGTTGACAGATTTCGAAATCAGATTTAGACCTGAGCTTGACTTGAAACTCTCATCTCATTCCTGACCTTCACCCTCCGAAATCACAGCAGGCTATTTAATGCTCTTAAAATTGTATTGTGATGTTATCTTCCTGAAGGCAGCAGTTAAAATCTTCTTTTATTCTTTCAGTCACAAGGATTCATGAGCAGCCATTGCCTTTCCTTTTTTGAGGCCTTTGTTTAATGATGCAAAAAAGAGTGAGGAAATTTTTATTGCTTGAGGTCTTAGTTGTGTTTTTATCTTAGATGTTGCTCTTTAAAGACAAATGAGACAATTGTTGTCAAACTGTATGTCTAGAGAGATGAAATGATCATGGATAGCAGCTCAGATCTTTTGCTCTTGGAATAATTTGATGAGAAATACATGAATTCATATTGAAATCTCCAACATTTGATTTGAGACCTATGTATCTTGGTGAATTTGAGCACAGATTGAGATGTTGATGAGATTTGTTTTTAAACACTGAAGAGAAGTATACTTTTCCTTTTCTGAGGCCTTTGTTTAATGATGAACAAATAAAATTCAAAGGTAAGGAAAATTGTATTGCTCAAGAGGTCTTTAGCCTGATTCGGACAGTAATTGTTTTTCATGAGGACGTAAGCTAATTTCAGCATTTACAGAAGTTAGTCTGTGATGTTATTGCCGTCCAAATCCAGAATGTCTGTTTTTGTCTCACCACCTGCATACAATCCCCAGCTGAATTACCTACTGTTTTTTGAGAAACACCAAGATTATGTGGTAATTTAATTGCTGTCTGAATCCACATCTCTCTGAGTTTACAAGAAGAAATAGATTACAAATTCACTGTTTAAATTCTTTTTGTGTGGCGTTATGTCTCACTTGGGATGAAGAGGATTAAGTTAAGTAAGTAAATTCCTTTTGACCACTGCCAAACACTGTACGGTAACTTTGCACTTCGCTGTAATATACATGCATATTTATTACTGAAATGATGGGAAGTATTTACAAGAACAATATTTCATAACTGCTCCACCACAGTGAGTGAGAGCTGTTAAGAGCAAAAAGAAGAAACAGAAGAAAAACACATAAACATTTGATATGGGTCATTATTATAGCAGCGCCAGGTATGCATTTTTAAAATATGTATTATATACAATTATATACATAAAAATATAAACCAAGTAGCTTTATGTTTATCTTATATAAAGAAGAGGTTGCATTAGGTTACATTCATAATTTTGAGAGATAAAATGCAAGACAGAAAACCATTTCAACTATAGTGCATCTGTTTTCAGATTTGTATACAGGAAGTTGAATAATAAAATAATAAATAGGATATTATTAAATACTGATTTATTCTCCTTTTACCGTGAATAAATCGTCATCCGAATCAATTAGATTTACTGCTTATTTTTACAGACATCCACATGAGAAAAAAAATTACTGTCTGAATAGGGCTTTAGATGTGTTTCTATCCCCTCCTAAAATTGCTCATCTAGGATAAATAAAAATAGACACAAGTGAGAAGAATTTTGATTGGTGACTTTTTTGGATCTTGACTGATCTGAGCACAGTTTGAGACATTGTAGAGATCTTTTCTGAAACTCTGGAGGAGACACATGAGATTACTAAGGTCTTTTGCTAAAACTTTTGATTTCATCGCTGTTTAGGAGGGGAAAAAATGTGATTAAAGATCTCATTTGTGATTGTTCTTTCCATCAGATGATACTGAGGTGTTTTGTATGATGGCAGACTGCTAAGATGTTGGCTCAGGATTAGGTACATAAATGATAAAATTTCCATTTCACTCAAAATTAATTTGCTGCAGATCAATTGAAAAAGGCCTTGGGTTGTTATCTAACTGCTATTAGCAGAGGAACCATGACACAAAGTCATTAGCGGTGAAATATGTGAGTGCAGTGCCTCCCGGTTTCAAGTTATGAATTAACAATAGATGCAACCTGTTTGATTGTACAATGATAAACAACAGTACAATCATTATCATAATATTGAAGAAAAAACATTTCGGGTAATTTGGATTGCAGGAGAACATTAACTTTGAATACAAAGCAGCAAACATTTATTCATGTATATTAAACAGACAAATGCGATTTTATTAGCGCAGATCCAATTACGGAGCGAGGAATCATTAGAGCCATTACAAACACGGGGAAATGCTGCCACGTGCACTTTCCCAGGGAAAAGGCTTCTCGTTTTCTATTTGTTCTCCTAACGCACGTTTTGAAATGTTGCTGTGGATTTTAAATGACTTTTGTGGCATGGGTTATAGACACATTCAGAAAAAGACATGGGTTTTATGACACGCCATTCAGAGCGGGCTCCTGCTGTGAATTTGACACCCGTTGTGAATTGTGTTTGATATTGCTGAGACATTCTGTTGGTACGAACACCTGGTAATGATGTTTCGCCATGTGTGTCTCGGATAATGCAAATGGCTGTATATCTCTTTTTCGACACAACACCTCATTACAGGTGTTATATCGTGACAGTGGTTTTGTCATTGCGACCATCCCAGTGCCTAGAACCGAAATAGTATGGGCTGTTGTGAAGATGTTTTTGATTCATATATGCAAAAGTGTCATCCCTGTTTAAATAGATATTTCAGCCAAGTGGATTTACAATGCAACTTCCAGAGCAAAATAAAAGTTTTAATAAATACATTTTAATAATAAATGATAAAAATGTTACATTTTTAATAAATAAGTATTAATAAATAAATTAGGGCTGTCAAATAAATTTATCACGATTAATCGTATCCAAAAATAAAAGTTTGTGTTTACGTAATACAGTATATGTGTGCGTACCATGTATATTTATATGTATATAGAAAATACACACACATACATGTATATATTTAAGAAATTTTATTTTTGGTGCAATTAATCATGATTAATTGATTTGACAGTAAATAAATAAATGGTATGTACAATATATAATCCAAATGTCATAACTAATTTCATTAAAAATATATAATATACATACATGCATAAACCTGACAATAATTTGACAAACTTGGGCAATAATTCAGCATATAATATTAAATATAATATTAAATAAATGAATGGTTGAACGAACAAACAAACGAACGAACAAACAAACAAACAAACAAATATTCTATTTTATATATTTATATTTATGTAATATATATATATTTTTTTCTGTATAAAATGTATATTAGGTTTATTAATTATCTATATATTAGAGTTTTTAATATATTATATGTTGAATTATTGGCCTGTCAAGTTTATGTAAGTATGTATGTGTATTAATATTATTTTAGTTCTTATTTACTTAATGCATACTTACCTTTTGGAAAGGTGACTTCAAAATACATAAAACTCGCACATTAAAATTCTGTTTCTGCTCAGAATGAACCAAAATGAAACACAAGTTGTTTCTAATCCTTGAACATAGCCTGATATAGCCATTTCATGTAATATTTAAAGCGCAAGAGAAGCTGTGTATTTCATAAATAGATATAACTAGCGGCAATTCATAAAAATAAATTAATAAAAAATATGCCATTAATAAGATGCAGTTCATTGAAATCTTCTGCAGGCCCAGTGTTTGGAAACTCTGCACTAGATTGTTCTACACATTTGTAGTGAACTACTAACTAACTACTTACTACTTTTTATTGTCTTTGTTTATGTCTTATCTCACCCAGGGCACAAAGTTGGCCAGGACTGTGACTAGTGTCTCCTCAAAAATAGATGCATGATGCCCCTGCAAACTCGTGTTAGTCACGTCCACCGTCCTTCTTCTTAGTCTGAGGTGCCACTTCATTCTTTCAGCAAGTATTTAGAATGACAGTTACAGATCACACAGCGCTGAAAATAAGACGAGAGATTATGTTGGTGACACCTTGCTGAGTCCGTCAATCACTCTGCCTCCGACCCGGTGAGAAATATTAAACCCAGCACGTTTGCGTGTCTATATCAAAACACCGTGAGGGTGAATTACGTGCTATACACAACAGAAGTGATAGCAAAGGTTTAGCCCTCACTGCCCTGCATTCATTCACTCTGATGGGTTCAACTACCTTGACTCTTTGCAGAGGACAGACTCTGAATGAGGTGCATGTGTGTAAATCGCTGTCTTGCAGACTAACTGCAAGGTTTTAAAGAACAAAAAGAGTATTATTCGATAGCTGTGTGATAGCTCTGTCAATTTCTTAAGGTTAGTGATTGAAAAATGAGCTAGAGATTGCTGTGAATAGCGTGGGTTTCGGTAAAATTAGTTCAAAACGATTGCATGTTATTTTAACATGAGCTAGAATGAATTGGGCCATTGCAAAGCATCCCTATTAGTCGTTTTTCTAAAGTTTTTCAGTAATGTGATTAAAACCTGCAGAGACTGAATCAGAATCGAATCAAGGGCTTCTCGCCAGTCACTAAAAAGAGAGACGCCTCATTTGAAAGTGATTACTGCGAAACACATTAGTGTAAGTGAATAGAATTGTTCTTAACCTTTTTACAACACATTCGCTATGGTGCTATGAACTCCCACTATGAACCAAAAAAATACTTGAATTAAAGGAATAGTTCAGCCAAAAATGTAAATTTGCAGAAAATGTACTCACCCTTAGACCATCCAAGATGTAGATGAGTTTGTTTCTTCATCAGAACAGATTGGAGAAATGTAAGATTACATCACTTGCTCATCAATGGATCCTCTGCAGTGAATGGGTGCCATCAGAATGAGAGTTCAAACAGCTGATAAAAACATCACAATAATCCACACCACTCTAGTCCATCAGTTAACATCTTGTAAAGTGAAAAGCTGTGTGTTTGTAAGAAGCAAAACTATTATTAATGTGTTTTAATTTTAAACCATCGCTTTCTGTCAAAATAGAGTCTATAATCCATAAAAACCCTTCCTCCAGTGAAAAAGCATATCCAAGGTTGTCCTCTCACTTCAAAATCCACAGACATAATTGTTTACAACTGTTTTGGACTGTTTTCACTTGTGAACAGTGCTTGATCTGTGAATATTTTTCTCCTGATTCAGACAAGACAACACTTTCACTGGAGAAAGCAATATTATAGAAAGAGGACTCTTATTTTAGTTCAAAAACAAGAAGAAAAAAAATGTTCATTACAAAAATGCAGCTTTTTCGCTTCACTTTGATGGATAAGACTTGGATTATTGTTTTTATCAGCTGTTTGGACTCTCATTTTGATGGCACCCATTCACTGCAGAGGATCCATAGGTGAGCAAGTGATGGAATGCTACATTTCTCCAAATCTGTTCTGATGAAGAAACAAACTCATCTACATCTTGGATGGCCTGAGGGTCAATACATTTTCAGCAAATTTTTATTTTTGAGTCAACTGTTAATTAAGTTAGTAACATTCATTTATTGTGAAACAAATTTAGCTGTATTTAAAGTTTCTGTCAATTCCAGTTTCATTGTCAGAGGATTAGTAAATATTTGTATGTCTCTAAAATGATTATACCTCACCAGTCCAACAGTAAGCACAGAGTCTTTTTTCCGTAGCTAGACTATAATCACTGAGTCTCTTTCCCACCATTTCAACTGCCTGTTTCTCTTCTGTTTTGTCATGCGTGCAGTGAGATGTATCAGATTGGAAAGACTGTTTCAAAACTCACTGCTTATCAGCTGTCAGTGCTGCAGAGGGAAAGTGAGAACGAAAGAGTGAGGTGTTGCAGAGGAAGGGAGAGGGAAAGGAAAGGAAATGTTAAACCGATTAAAATAATTGAAAGCCAGTAAAACATTCCCCGGAGGGGTAGATATGATTACTGATCAGTCTGCCATGACCATTGCAGATTTCAAAAGACTTACACATCGTGTTACAACAATTTTGTCACTTTAAAAGAGCCAATGGCACTTGACCAATCACATTCACAGATGGATTATTAGATGGATATATGAACAGATGGAGCGATAGATACACTGCTGTTCAAAAATTTGGGGTCATTATGATTTTTTTTAGAAGGAATTTATATTTTTATTCAGCAAGGATGCATTAATTTGACCAAAAGTGTCAGTAAGGATATTTATAGTATTACAAAATATTTCAATTTCAAATAAATGATGTTCTTTTGAACTTTGTATTTATCAAAAAACATGAAGCAGCAGAATTTTTCAACATTGATAATAATACGAAATGCATCTTGAGCAGCAAATCAGCATATTAGAATGATTTCTGAATGATCATGTGACACTGAAGACTGGAATAATGATGCTGAAAATTCAGCTTTGATCACAGGAATTAATTCTATTTTAAAATGTATTAAAATAGAAATCAGTTATTTGAAATCGTAATAATATTTCACAATATTGCAGTTTTCACTGTATTTTTGATCAAGTAAATGCAGCCGTTGTGATCAGAAGAGACTTCATTCAAAAAATCTTACTGATTATATATGTATATAGATGTTAGGTAGATACATAGTCAGAATTTTAGCACTATAACTGAACTTGTTTACATGAATTGGTTTAGTGTTGACAACTAGTTCCCTATCTGTCGGTCACTACGAGTTATGTCGTGACGACATTAGGGGATTCACTTGGGAGCCCCAATCATCTCTGACTTTAAGAGAAAACGCCAATAAATATTGGCTAGTGGATTTTGCATACTTGAGCCACTCCCCATGCATACGGGTATAAATAGGCGACAGGTGCATCCACTCATCAGATTTTTGCATCGGAGCCGAGTGGATGAACGTGTTGATCTCCACAAAGCCATTCATCATCTGTCTGGAAGCTGTTTTGGTTGGCGTTACGGTGCGAACAGCGGCGTCCCTGTCTGCAGCGATTCCCCTGAGCACTTAAACTAAAAGAGCAGATTTCCTAAAAGAGCAAATCTCGGTCGGTTTGCGTCTTTTTAAAGACACCGTTCCGGCCGTGTCCTCTTGATTGCGGTCGTTTCCTATCCTCCGTCGACAGCCACGATTATTGTCTTCAGTGTCTGGGCATCCAGCGCGCTGAGGCTGTGTTCATGGATGGTTTATGCGTTCGTTTTGAGTGTGTAACCATGGCAGCGCTGTGATCGCACCTCTCTCTCCTCACGGGGATGGGAGGGGCTCCCTCTGTCACTACCCGCTCTGGCTTCTCTGCCACGAGCAGTGAACCATCAGCTAGTGCTCTGGGCGATCTGAGGGTTACGGTGAGAGCTTTCCACCGGGCCAGTCCCCACGGACCTTTCACTCCTCCCGCAGCAGCTGTTCTGTGTGGCTTGCTCACGGCGTGCCCAGCGTATCATTCGGCGCGCTGATAGAGGATCAGATGTCGATAGCAGCATCGGGGGATGTGCAGTCGTACTCTGAGGATGAAGATTTGGTGGGGCTGCCCCCCTTGAGTGTTGTCGCCACTGCCGAATCGGATCCAGAGTTGACGGCCGTGCTTTCCTGGGCAGCCGCGAGTATCAGGCTGGAGGTGCGCGCGACTGGATGATTGGTTTCGGCGTGGAGCGCAGCTCGCGACTGTGCTCTGCCCCAGTTCCTTTCTTCCCGGAAGTCTTCCTTCTCCATCCTCACTACCCTCGATGGCAGGGTGGCTAGGGGGAACGTTGACATTCCCCAGGTGGAGAGTGCGGCTGCGGTGCATCTGTTCCTGCAAAACGCCGCCACTTGGAGGAATCGTCCTTGTCTCCCATCCAAAAACCTGTAAGCTGACGGCCGCTCTCGCTGCCAAAGCTTACAGTGCTGCGGGCCAAGCCGCCTCTGCCCTGTATGCCATGGCGATCCTGCGAGTAAGTCAAGGCATTAAAATGCACGAGGGTAGTACCAACCCGAGGTTGATGCAGGAGCTGCGCTCGGTGACTGACCTCGCCCTATGGGTGACGAAAGTCACAGCGCGGTCCCTCGGGAAGGCGATGTCCACACTTGTGGTCCAAGAGCGCCATCTATGGTTCAGCCTTGCTGAGACAAGCGATGTAGACAAAGTGCGCTTTCTCAACGCTCCCGTCTCCCAGGCTGGACTGTTCGGCGACACTGTTGAGGACTGTGCCCAGCAGTTCTCGGCAGTACAGAAGCAGACCGAGGCCATCCAACACATCTTGCCCCGGCGTGATGCACCATCTGCCACAGCTCCGCCGCAGGGCAAGCCCCAGTCTGCTTGTCGCCGTGGGCGTCCTCCTGTGTCCTCCAGAGCTGCTCCGCCCTGTGCTGAATCATCACCTAGGCCGGCGCGTCGAGCCTCTCGCAGGAGCGCGGCGCCCCCCGTGTCCCAGCTGGCCCCAATATCGTCCAGGGAGGCGGTAAAGAGCCCCTGACAACCCGGAGATGTGGGAAGCTGCTCTTTCTCAAGAGATGGCGAGGACAGTGCCGCTCCTTCCCCCGGAGGAGGGTCGGGCGGAGAATCTCGTTTTCGTTTGTTTCTGTTCGTTGGTAACCACATTTTCAAAGAAAGAGCAATTTCCTTTTCCTCTGGGTTCACAGGCTCGCGGGCTCACAGTGAGCAACGCACTGCCTCCTCACTCTCACCCGCGACGCCCCCTCTTGCCAGTGGCCAAGAGATTGCTGTTGGGAGACGCGATGCCTCTCCATGCATCTCTGGCCAGTCTCCTCGGTGACTTGGGGAGTTCTGCGGATGAGTCAGAATGCTATGCCTTCTGTACCATCCAGCTCTATTCTCCTCCGCTGCACCACCGCGCGTATGTCGATTGCGCTTTTGGTGCCACTTGCACTGTGTTTGGGGGCATGGCTTACGCTGCCCAACCTGTTCTGCTGGCTCATTCGCACAATTCGACTCGGCTATGCGAGTCAGTTCGCCAGACAACCTCCCAAGTTCAGCTGTGTTCTCGAGACTTCGGTGGCAGTCCGAGACGCACCTGTCTTGCGCGAGTAGATTGCTGTCCTCCTGGCAAAGGATGCAAGTGAGCCGGTCCCTCCAGCCGAGATGAAGCAGGGGTTTTACAGCCCTTACTTCATCGTACCCAAGAGAGGCGGTCCTGGAGCTGCGAGTCTTCAATCGGGCCCTGCATAAGCTTCCGTTCAAGATGTTGACGCGGAAGCGCATCATCAGATGCATCCAGCTCCAGGATTGGTTTGCAGCGGTCAACCTGTAGGATGCTTGTGTTCATGTCTCGATTTTTCCTCGATGCAGACCGTTCTGTGGGCATGGCAGTACAGGGTCCTCCCCTTCTGTCTTTCCCTGTCCCTCCGTGTCTTTACGAAGGTTGCGGAGGGCGCCCTTGCCCCATTACGGGAAGTGGGCATCAGGATCCTCGACTACCTCGAGCATGGCCCACGTGTGAGAACAGTTGTGTGATCACAGGGACCTGGTGCTCCGGCACCCCAGCCAGCTGGGGCTTCAGGTCGGCTGAGAAAAGAGCAAGCTCTCCCTCATGCAGAGAATCTCTTTTCTCAGTATGGAGTTAGACTCTGTGAGTGTGATGGCGCGTCTCACCAACGAGCGTGCCCAGTGTGTGCTGAACTGCCTGAGTTCCTTCAAAGGCAGGACGGTGGTACCACTGAAACCCTTTTCAGAGGCTCCTGGGGCATATGGCATCCGCAGCAGCAGTCTCGCCGCTCGGATTGCTTCATATGAGACCACTTCAGCACTGGTTACACTCCTGAGTCCCGAGATGGGCATGGCGCCGCGGTACAGTTCACGAGACCGTCACGCCAACGGGTTGCCGCTCATGCAGCCCCTGGAGGGACCTTGTATTTTTACGGGTCGGGGTGCCCTTAGAACAAGTGTCTCTGCATGTCGTTGTCACAATGGATGCCTCCAGTGCGGGCTGGTGCGCTACATGCAATGGGCAGGCAGCCTCGGGGTTCTGGACAGGGCCTTGACTGCTTTGGCACATCAACTGCTGGCAGTGCTACTAGCCTTGCAGCGGTCCGTCCGCTTGGCTAACACGTGTTGGTCTGCATGACCAACACTGCGACTGTTTCGTGGATCAACTGGCAGGGTTGTCTATGATCACGTCGCATGTCGCAACTTGCCCGCCATCTCCTCCTCCTCTGGAGTCGCAGTGCAAGTCGCTGCGCGCTGTCCACATCCTGGGGGAGCTCAGTCGTGCAGCCAGTGTGTTCTCACAATAGCTCACGTTCCTCAGGGAATCTGGCTGTTCTGGAGTCGATTCGAGGGAGCTCAGGTAAGACTATTGACTATTGTCTTCCTCGAGTCCTCCCATGGCCAGTTGAATGACTCCCTGACCGAGGAACCCTCGGCTTGGACGCACTAGCGCACAGCTGGCCTTGGGAATTACGCAGGCATGCGTTTCCCCAGTGAGCCTTCTCGCACGAACACAGTGCAAGGTCAGCGAGGACGAGGAACAGGTCCTGCCGGTTGCGCCTTATTGGCCCACCCGGACCTGGCTTTCGGAACTCATGCTCCTCGTGACAGCCCCTCCTGGCGCATCCCTCAGAGGAAGGACCTCCTTTCTCAGGGGCCCGGCACCATGCGGCACCCGCGTCCATTTCCTGGAGCCTCCATGTGTTGCTCCTGGACGAGACGTGGCAGATTTAACTGATCTGTCACCAGTGGTGGTTAACACGATCACTCAGGCTAGAGCTCCCTCTATGAGGCAAGCCTATGTCTTTTATGAAGTCTGTTCGCGAACTGGTGTTCTTCTCACCGAGAATACCCCCGAAGATGCACAATTGGAGTAGTGCTTTCCCTCCTGCGAGATAGGTTGGAGCGTAGGATGTCACCCTCCACCTTGAAAGTGTATGTGGCTGCTATTGCAGCACATCACGATGCAGTGGACGGGAAAGCATGACCTTATCGTTAGATTCCTGAGGGGTGCCAGTAGGTTAAATCCTCCTAGGCCACCCCTGGTGCCCTGCTGGGATCTCTCTATCGTCCTGGCTGGGCTTCAGAGGGGTCCCTTTGAGCCACTAGACTCGGTTGAGCTTAAGTTCCTGTCTGCTAAGACAGCGCTCCTGATCGCACTCACTTCCATCAAGAGGGTCGGAGACCTCCAAGCATTTTCAGTGAGCGAAGAGTGCCTTGTGTTCGGGCCAGCCTACTCTCACGTTGTCCTGAGACCCCGGCCTGGATACGTGCCCAAGGTTCCCACCACACCTTTTCGCGATCAGGTGGTGAACCTGCAAGCACTGCCCTCGGAGGAGGCAGATTCAGCCTTGGCGTTGCTGTGTCACATAAGAGCGCTGCGCATATATGTGGACCACACCCAGAGCTTCAGAAGCTCTGAGCAGCTCTTTGTCTGTTACGGAGGTCAGCAGAAAGGGAAGGCTGACTCCAAGCAGAGGTTGGCCCACTGGATAGTGGGTGCCATTGCCTTGGCGTACCAATCCCAATGCGAGCCGTGCCCCCTTGGGATGGGGGCTCACTCCACATGGAGTGTTACCTCCTCCTATGCGTTGGCGCTCTGGCAGACTTTTGCAGAGCTGTGGGCTGGGCGACACCACAACCTCGCGAGATTTTACAGTCTCCGCGTTGAGCCAGTTTCTTCCCGTGTGTTGAGTAACAGGTAAGTGGCGGGAGGAGCTGGCCGGTGTCACGCTTTCTGCACCATTCCCCCTCACCCGGCGAGCGCCTTTTTCCTCCTCCAGTAAGTTCCTCGGACGGCGAACCCTGGTGGAGTTCCTCCAGCACCCCCGGCAGTCAGACTGGACGGAGCAGTCTGACGCCAGGCCCAGTACTGGCGTTAGCTCGCCCGGGTCTCCGGTCAGCCCCTGTACTGGGCTAGGTGTCCATATGGCTTGATTCCCTTTGGGCAATCCCATATGTGTATTCTTCCACGGTAAGGTTTCCCTCTCGGTAAACCCGTATCTTCCCTTTGACAGAGCACTCTGTCAGGCTCTGCTGAGAGCTCTCCTCCCTACTCCTAGGTAAGACCTGCCTCAGAGTCCCATTCCATATGTAGTACTGCCCCAGGCCTGGGTCAGTCCATATCAGTATCTCCACATGTCACCTCCTTTCGGGCAGGATGTGGCCATCCGTAGTGCCCCTCTCCGGAAGGCTCGCTTCCCCATCATTACTGCCAAGCTGTAACAACAAATAGGAAAGATTTGAAGCAATCTTTCGTTGAAGGTCGAAATCCCATCTAATTTCTGTGGTGAAAGGAACAGCGGCTTGGCTATCTCCAGCAGCGATGTACTCACCTGTGGTCCCTGCGGGTAGCAAGGTCAGCGAATTTGCACTGGGGCGATGGGAAGGTTACGACCTTTGCATGGCATTTGTCTGTCACGCGCTTGCTTGTCAACATTTGCAATGCCATAAGGTTGTGACAAGGTTCAGGTTGTGGCACTTTCCATGGACCCCTAATGTCGTCACGACATAACTCGTAGTGACCGACAGATAGGGAACGTCTCGGTTACGTACGTAACCCTCATTCCCTGATGGAATGAACGGAGACGTTATGTCCCCATGCCACAATCCTGAACAATCGCTGGGTGCTAGGGACACGTTCTCAGCTCCTCAGCAGAAAACCTGATGAGTGGATGCACCTGTCGCCTATTTATACCCGTATGCACGGGGAGTGGCTCAGGTATGCAAAATCCACTAGCCAATATTTATTGGCATTTTCTCTTAAAGTCAGAGATGATTGGGGCTCCCAAGTGAATCCCCTAATGCCGTCACGACATAACGTCTCCGTTCCCTCCATCAGGGAACGAGGGTTACGTACGTAACTGAGATGTTCATTGTGACAAGTTGGCAATTCATTATCACCCAAAAATAGCATTTATTTCTATATGGTTATGCCTATTTATACCTGCCATGTTTGGAATGGTTTAATCTGGACAATCTCCCTGAATGATGTTTTTGTTGCTGTGACACTTGATCGTTGTCGTTCTGTGGGGACTTTATTTTAAGCTATTGAATTCTGCAGTGCAGTGTTGTGGTTTTATACTGTCTCTTGTGGTCTATCTGCTGTCCTCCTGTTAGCCTTCATGTCTCTCCATCCTGCTGTGACTGTGCAGGGCATGACGGAGCGGCGTATGCCAGTATTCTGAGACTCTGGGATCATCTTTCTCCGTGGAGCTCCTGGTATGGATGTAGATGTGGAGAGGGGATATGGCGACACATTCCTGCAGACAGGTGACAGGACGCTGAGGTGTCATTTCCCCTGATGGTGAACTGGACAGCCCAGTCACACTGCTGACAGATTTGTGTTGGTTTATGACGGCTTCAGTGTTGGGGAAGAAACTGTAGCTTTCCAAACTACAAGCTGCTGATCATTTAAATTTAAGAAAATAGAAAATAGTGAAAATACACTACAAGTTTGTTCTAAAAATAGCTCAGTATATTTAAAAAAAAAACTCTATTTAAGGGGGCAATATGTATTTAAATCTGTTAATCAGGTTTTATTACAATGTTCAACACTTCATTCTGACTGGCCGGTTGTGGAATAATTTTGTATATTTTGCATATTTCACTATAGTCCATAGGAATTTTATAGTTATATTTCTTTTGTCTCATATCAATCCACATTCTCTCTATTTTTTTATACCAATGCAAATTCGCATTGTTCAAATGCACCGTCTTGGAACTCAAAGCATTTACCTGCAGTGAAATGGCCTCAGAGGACTTCAGTGTTTATTTTATAGTGAACATAATCCTTTTGATAGATAAACAGAAGATCAGGAGTATGGATGACTAAGAGTGGCTCTTACAAATAAAATGTATTCATAAATTAATAATAAAAAAAATCAAATAAAATTGAATAACTAATATTTGACAAAAATTGACATATAAACCAATTTTATTCATTTTGTTAAATCTAACAATAATTAATAAATTCATACATTTTTAATGCAAAATTAAAACGATATCTTATAGTGGACTTGGACTTGAACTTGGACTGCAATTATGAATGAAATTGGACTTGGGTGCACTTGTATTCCAACTTGCCACGGACTTGGATATTTTGAACTCAAGTACAGTTGAGATAAACAAAAATGTAACAAACAACATAACTTTAAGATAGCACGATATAAATAAATCGCCTTTCACTCCAACTGAATTGGTTAAGGATTTGGACTCGACATGGTGGTTTAAGACCCAATTCTAGTATTTCATAAAGCATTTACAAATTGGGTCGTTCCATGCCAGATCATCCAACAAGCCTGGGACTGAGCCCTACAGGCCCTCAAAAATGAAAATAATAAAAGGAAAGTTTGTTAAAAAAAAACTGAATCAAAAAGGATATCTTTAATACTTCTTGAGTCACTTGGAAAAAGAACAAGAAAAGTGCTTTTTCTCACTTTTGAACTCATAAATTGTGGTCATATATTGTGTATACTTTATTATTTTGGCATATAATGCAACAAGGATTTCTAAAGTCAATAAGAGATATACCTATCTCTGTGTAAAATAATGATGCTGCCACATGTTTTATGTGGTTATTTTTTGTTATCTGTAGGTTTTATTTCAAAATCGTTGGTGACAATTGCTATTTGACCCCCCCACCCCTCTACAAAATAGTGGATTACGCAGTAAATATTCATCCATGGAATTTGATGTTTTGACTTTCATCTTCTTTTAATTTCTTTCATCAGAAAAACAG
>CM077232.1:4854907-5139907 GCA_039654775.1 Spinibarbus caldwelli
ATATATGTATATATTTACTATTATTATACTGTTATTAATATATTAATATTAAGTTAAATGTTTATTATTATTATTATTATTATTATTATTACAAGAAATTGTTATGAAAATCATTTGATTTCTTTCTTTTATTTCTTTCTTTCTTTTTTATTGTAAAACTGTCTTGTTGATGTTTTTTTTTTTTTTTTTAATATTGCACATATTCAAATAAGTTTGTTTGGAAATGTTTGTGGTTTTTGTTAACAAACCCCAAAGCATTAAACTTGTTTCAACTAATCTCAGCTAACTTGTTTGTGCTGTGAACACTGAAATCTTGCGGCTGGTTGAGGAGAGCTGTGGTGTTTCTTTCACAATAATCTGATTGATTTTTATCCGGTGGATGATAAAATAGATTAACAAAGTCCTTCAGACTGCATTGAAGGAGGGCCTCGAGCCATAAGTAGGTGAACCACCTTAGCAACCACTTGGCAACACCCTTGCAGCCACTCTGTAAACTCTAGTATCGTTTCAGTGAGTTTTTCTGGGGCAGATCTAGTTTTGTACTGTTTCTGCAGTGTTTGGTAATAAAAGCTTTTTTATTTTGCGAAATCCCATATTGAGCTGTTTATTGAATCGGTCATAAACCTGCTTTGCTTGAACCGCCAGCAATCTTCCTCCAGACTGATGTCAGACTCTGGGCTCCATCTTAATGACTGAGAACACAAGCTTCTCATTAAGAAGTTGTTTGTTTCTTTTTCACCTGATCAATTCTGTCACTGTCCTGAAATTGCCTGTAATTTTTTTTCTTCTCTCTTTTACCTTTAGTCTTTCTGCAACAAATAACGAAATTGACTTTGCGCAAATTTAATTTCACTCACTCTCAAAAAGTTTTTCTACGTGACAAACATTGAAATAGGGATTGTCTTGTTTTATTAGAAGGCATTTCAAGGAGTTCAAAATCTCTTTATTTTTAGATCCATTAAAATATCATAACACATTACTGTACATATGTTGCGTGTTAATTTATTTAATTTCTAAAGCAAAACGATGACAATGTAATAATTATAAAACTTCAACAGAAAATTTACATACGTATCAGTGATGGAGAAAGGCTAACTAGTGTAGAATCAAATATCATTCATAATCCAGTTTACTTACGTAATGTGACATATTTGGATATTTAACAAAGAAAGATGTCTGGTGGAACTGGTGGATTTTATGTTTTAGGAATTGAATGAATGATAAAAAGTCAGTGTTACAAAGTGTTTGGAGGATGAAGGATTTTTGACCATTAAAGGAAAGCTATTTCAGAAATGGGGCAAGATTCCAAAAAGACAATTTTCTGAATGAATCAATAAGACCAGAAATATGTGTTAAAGTACATTTGTTAAAAGTACTTTTAATGTACAGTAGCTTTTGTTGTAACTACACTGAAAATAAAATGTTATAGGAAACAATTTTCGGTAACACTTTATTTGAAGGTGTCATAATACAGAGTAATTACCTAATTAAGTACTTAGTAGTAGCCGTTGTACTTACATGAAACAAAATGTACTTACCATGTAACTAAGTTATGGAACAGCCTGTAATTACAGTTTTTAATTATGTAGATGTAATAGGCAGCTACTGTTACACATATGTAACAGGCCGAGTCTGTTACACAGCTACTTGTACACTTAAGTACAATCTTGATTCACTTTATTTTAAGTAGCTTATGCCTGTGTAATATTATGTAATTTTAATGTAATTAGAAAGGTATTACATGTATTTAAGCTGTGCACTTCTGGGTTAAATCAAACTAAGGTGCAACTGGATAAGGTGTACAGTATAGATACACATGAACTACACTTAAGTACAATCTTGATACACTTTATTTTAAGTAGCTTATGTCTACGTACTTACCTTTATAATTATGTTGTATAAAGTCTACAACACATATGTAACAATCTTTTGGTTACATAAGTAGCTGTGTAACAGACTCGGCCTGTTACATGTGTAACAGTAGCTGCCTATTACATCTACATAATTACAAACTGTAAGTACAGGCTGTTACATAACTTAGTTACATAGTAAGTACATTTTGTTTCATGTAAGTACAACGGCCACTACTAAGTAGTTAACTAGGTAATTACTCTGTATTATGGACACCTTAAAATAAAGTGTTACCCAATTTTCACTTAGAAATTGCTAGTAAATAATCCAACTTTTTATGTACAACTCAAATAATTTTTTACAACACTTTCTACTTAAGATTTGCATGTTTGTTTCAGTGTTACTTGCTGTTTCTTCATAACATTTTATGAAATTTACTAGCAGTTTCTGAGTGAAAATTGTTTCCTAGGTTTATTTTTACAGATATTTTGCTGCTGTACTTTTTCATTGATTGAAAGATAATTGTATCTGTTCAAACACTGTTTTATGTCATTACCCTGACTGAGATCCTGGTGTTTGGTGTGGAAACAGTTTTTACTCTGAAATTGCTAGTAAGTTTCACAAACAATTACAAAGAAACAGCAATTGAATTAAATATGAAATTATGTACTCCACCAATCCAACATTTTTTATTTAGAACTTTTGACAAATCATCAACACTTTCTACTTCAAAATTTCACATTTAGTTGTTACTTCTTGTTTCTTGTTAATTATTTGTGAAGTTTACTAGCAGTTTCTGAGTGAATATTTTTTCTTGGCTTTATTCATGTAAATCCCACACAAATGTTTTGGAGTGTAGCTACTTTTCATTGATCAAAATAAATGCTCTTTTTAATAGACAAACAATTGCAATTTATAGCCAAATAAGCTCATCTACTTTAAATGAAGTTTAAGTAGGCAAATATAGAAAAAAATGATCTAATTTATATGCTAAAACATTAAATTTATTGCTTTTTCATAGAATTTCTTAACATTTACAGTAGTTTGCTACTATGTATCACAGTTTTTGACTTGGTTACATTTTTAGTTGTTTTTATTTTTATTTTGTGTAAATATATTTGTTCAAAAACTGTTTAATGTTGATCTTTGGCTGAAAAAAAAAATGGCGTACAAACAGTTTTCTATCAGAAATTGCTATAAAGTTTCACAAAAAAAAAAAAAAAGTGAAATTTTGACATTGAAAAACTGAAATACTATTTTCTTCTAAAATTTACTCCAGTAATCTTTGCTTTATTTATAACTTCAAAAAGATCTTCAGCTCTCTCAGAAACTTGACTCCACCAGCCAGCCTGGTTTAAAATAAGTTAGATTTATTTTTGCGGATACTTGGCGCCTAGATTACTTCTCTTTCCTGTCATGTGAGCTCTGGACTCTACATAACTCATTACAAGATAGTCTTGGATTGTTGACACTCTTTAGACGTGAGGATTTCTACGATCTCAAGGTGAAAGCTTTCAACCAGCACAAGCTCCATAGTAAACCAAAGCTGCCATATAGAGCGCTGTCCTAAATATGAAGAACAAGGATGTTCCATCATCTTCTCTAACACAGAGCTGCATTTAAATTCATCTGAAGCGCAAGAGTAGCTGTTACCAGGCTTATTTTGGGTGGTGGATGTCTGTGGTTGCTCATCCTTCTTGACAGGTTGATGGGTTCACAGCAGTGCCCCCCCACACAAGCACGGTTAAAATAGGGTACTCTTTACCCGCTGATGTTATGTACCACCACCCATGATCATGCATCATATGACTGCTGTGCATTTTAGAAATGTGTTCTGGCCTTAGGGCTGGGCGATTATGGCTATTTTTATACTTTTTTTTTTTTTTTTTAATCCATTTTGGGATATTGTATATATAGGACTGGATTTTTTATATATATGTAAAATTTTGTTTTATTTATTCATATTTTCAGAACTTGAATCAGTATGTCAGTATTTATGCATTTCCTTTGAAATGTAAAAACTTTTTTTTTTTAACATGGGTATATTTTATAATATGGCTCTAAAAATATATTTTATTTATTCATATTTTAAATACATTAATCAATATCTCAGTATTTATGCATTTCTTTTGAAATTAAAAAAAAAAACATTATAAGAAAATGATGTAAACAAACAGTCATTGTTTCAAACAGATTCAAAATGTTTAGTGTTTAACAACATTTGAAAGCAAAAATATAGTTAAAATAATCTAGCCATTTTTTCCTAAGAACTATATTCATATCATTTTTATTTATATACACAAACTTGTAATAATTTTTAACCATTTTCATTTATATGCCCCAATGTTATAATACATAATATTTTGTAACATCAGACATCTGAGTAAGTGGCCTATGTATTATTATTATTATTATTATTATTATTATTATTATTATTATTATCATTAATAATAATAATAATAATAATAATATTTTTCTCCAACTTTGCTTTTCTTATCAGTTGAGGAATAAGTGGCCTATGCAATAAGAATAAGAAATAATAACAATTATTATGATTGTATTTAATTTACATACAATTTACAATATAGGGCTGCTGAAAATATAATAATAATAATTATAATATAACCGTAATAATAATAATAATAATAATAATAATAATAATAATAGTTTCAATATTTTTTCCAACATATCTTTTTAGCAATTGAGGATATAAAGCATCATTATTTTTTTTATTATATTTGTTTTATATGTATTTTATTTATTTTATTTTAGGTAAACATGAAATTATATTTGGCTGTTTTAAAGCATGTTAATAATCTCTGTTGTTTAAAAAAATACGTTTGTCTTTGTGATAATAAGATGAACAGTACTCATTTTTATTATATTTGTTTTATGCTTTTTAGATAAACATTAAATTATAATTGGCTGTTTTAAAGCATGTAAATGATCTCTGTTGTTTCAAAAAAAAAAAATAGTGATAATCAAATGAACAGCAAAGTGATGTGGTGACTAGGAATTATAATGATAAACTGCCACCTGATAAAGTAGGAATTCAGGAGCTCAGAGACTTGATTTGATCAGGCTTTACTTCAACACTTCTCCTCCAACCACGTGACTCTATTCTGGTATGTAATGCTCACTTTTCATGATCCCGTAAATTCCTGATCGATAAAATCAAGCACTACCTTCCATTTTGACATGCTGAAAACTCAGTTTCACAGAAATATGCCACATTACTGAAGTAAAAAGCATGATTCAGAGGAGGTGCATCATAACGCTAAAGCATCAGGCTGGAAACTGCTTGTCTGTAGACTCAAAACCCACAGGAGATGATACATGAAACTCCACAGTGCCCTTGAGCAAAGCACTTAACCCCAGGTTGCTTGAGGGAGATAATAAGTGTGCTAAGGTTTAGATAAAAGCTTCTGCCGCATGACAAATAATTAAGTAAGTAAATGAAATTACCAGATGTGACACTGGAATAACTTATAGGCACACGTAGTAATGCCTGACCAAACATTGCAGCATTCGGAGCCATTAAAGCGTATATTTCATTTACAGATGATTTAAAACACTAAGCTTCCAGCATGTTTCTACACAACTGCAGAAGTGAACCCAAAACATGGCATCTGATTCATCTTTATGTGCCTATTTAATAAATGCTTCAGTGCCATAAATAAGTTTTTAAATGGAATGAAATCATTAAAAGTTAATGAAGAGTCCGTTTTGCTGATCGTGCCGCAATACAGCATTTTATATCATGATAAGCCTTGCTGCTTTTACTGCAACTGCAGACAGTCGCCAACCATTAGTGTGCTCTATAATGGATGTTATATGAATATAACTGGGTGAATATTACAAAACCTGGTAAGAAAATGTTTTGGCAGTTTTTCAGTCCAAAAGCAAAATAAAAAAAAAATTAAAATTATATTTTGCATAAAGAAATTGAAGCCCATTGTTACATGGAAGGTATTATTGACATATTTGGCATTTTTTGACAGTACTATATAGTATTTTCTATTTAATTTATGCTGTTTTTGAATTTTTTAATATTAATAATTTAGTATATTAATATGTGTTGGGGATAAAATGTGTAAAATTATATATTTTGGAAAATTAAGAAAAAAAAAGGTTCTAATAAATGGTTTTGGAGTGAAAAATGACTAGGAGACCAGTTGCTGTTTATTATAGGATTATTAGTGAACTTTTCAAATAGTACAGTATTGCTTATATTGTTTCTGTATATTTATTTAAACAACTAACAATTTTGTAGATGCCTTTTAGTTTAAAAGCTTTGGTATGAACAAATTTTGTGTGTGTGTGTGTTTAATATGAATAGTTCACCAGCATAAGCCAGCAGCAGATTCTTGCACTTATCCTGAATGTGTTTCGTTTACTGGCATGTGATCAGATCCCCGGCTTAGACTGTCACTCTAATGAAGACACCAAAGCATTTCCCACAATGCTGCTGTCAGTGCTGTGAAAGGTTTTCTTAATAATGAAACACAAATAAACCCCATACCGCATTTCACATTCACGCATTTGCTAACACATCCAGAGCACAATCATTTATTTTAATTGCTTTCTTCAGGAAAAAGATCTTTCTTCTTTTTTGTTGAAAGTGCTTGTTAGAGCAACTGATTCTTCTATTTCAAAGCATGTCTGATCTATTTAAAAAGTCAGTGGCGAAAAAAAAAAGCTCTGATTCAAAACCTAGCGAACTCCCACACAAAAATGCACACAGGTATTTTAATATGACAAATATATACTAATATTGGGTAAAATCATTTGATAACACTTAGCTGTAAGGCTTTATATATTTATATATAATGCATTATAAAAGTAGTTTTAATGCATTAATTATGCCTTGTACTGCACCTTATAATGCATTTGTATGATCTCATGAATAACTGTAATCACAGTTATAATACATTATAATACTTAACTATTCATTGTTGCACATTTAAATAATATAATGCATTAAAACACATGACAAACAAACCTTCAAATATTATAATGCATATTAACTTTGGTTGCAATTATTTATAAAAATATATTATGCATTACAACGTACATTATGAATACCTTTATAAAGCATTATACATAAAGGCTTTTTAATTAATTTGAACTACACTGTGAAAAATAATTGTTTGAAGTTGTAAATAAAGATTATCGGAGAACATTTTACAAAAATATTTCAGTCTTTCTACGTAACCATTTTGTATTTAATTCAATGTTACATGCTGTTTCTTTGAGATTAGTTGTGAAATTTACTAGCAATTTCTGACACAAATTAGTCAGCATATAACATAGAATATAACACAAATTAAACATGAAATTTTGAAGTTGAAAGACTGAAATGATTTTCTTGTAAATATACTCAAGTATCGTTGTTTTAGTTGCAACTTCTAAATTATTTTTTATGGTGTACATGTCAATTGATATTTATTTATTTCGTACTAAATTAATAATTGACAGTTCTATTGCAATTTTTGGTGGATTTTTTTTTTTGTACTCATTCCAGTGCATAATGGGATTGCATTCTGTATGAATACAGGAGCACCCATAAAATGCTGTATAGGCAGGTAGTTTGCTAGAGTTTAGTGAAAAAATGTCTTAACAAGCACTACAAATTGCATTAGCTGTGTTGTATGTCCGAAACATGTTCAATCACATGTTATTATACACCTCAAATTTGAGTCCTTTAGAGGAATTGGGTAGTTGCACACCCACGTTAGTGGATTTTTCTTTGCCTATACATCAATATAAACATGCGCTAACACCGAGGGTGGGATTAGACGCTCGGTTCGAGCTGCCAACAGCTCATTACCTTAATGAGGTTTTACAGTAGCCGGAGAGACGCGTCTTCATATGCGACAATGTCTAATTGGGTTAGTGATGGGCTGACGGTGCAATTGATCTCACTGACGCTCCTGGATGAAGCGAGAAAGCGTTCGGTCATCAAAGTTCCTCCACCACCTCACAACGTTTTCCCGTTAAGGTCTCACCTCCGGCTATGTTTAGGCTTGTTAGAAATACAGCGTGACTTCATCCTAGAACAACTCCGAGGTGTCTGGCCTTTGAGACGGTGTTGACGGATAGCCTGTTGTCTTAGCTGGAATTGCGACCTGGGTAGCTATGCAAACTCTCGCAGTTAAATGTAGGACCCGCCGTTTGACCTTTGCGAACATGACCTGTGGTCGCATGTGATATTAAACACGTATCTGCTCTGCATCCAAGAATATGAACTCCTTGTAAGGTGCTCGGCTGAATACTGAGCAGGATTCCTGATTATTCAATTTAGCTCGGGCTGTCGAGTGCAGAATGTTATGTCATTTTATCGTCGAGTCATTAGTGAACTGTCATTTGTTGTGGATAAAGCAATTCATCTCCTTTTTTTAATGAGCAACACAATTAAAGTCTTAATGAAGCCGCTGTATGACTCCCAGATTGCTGTAATCAGTCTTTATTGAAGTTTTTAGTCACGTTCCACCTAAAAAACCTGGTGCATTAATCTAAGGGTTGTTTTTACAAAGCGAGGACCTATAAATCTGCCGGTAAAACATTCAAATAGTAATGTAGATTTATATGTTCATCAAAGGGTAAATTATAGAACACTCTTTTGACTCGTTTTCAGTATGCCCTGCAGTTAATCTTGCTTGTATGCACTAATGACCCTGGTTTAATTTGGTAGTGTTTTCCAAGTCAAGCATCGCTATTATTATTGTTCATATTTATGCTTGGTGGTTTGAACAAACCCCTTACGTGAAGTTTTAAATCCTTTGTGCTACAGATAAAGAGAGGTGTGCTGTTACTTTTCTGTGGCAGGTTTTGACCAGGGCCTGTACGTAAAAACTGGGGGTGTAACAGTTCTCTGTAAAAATTCAACCCAGGCTCATTGGAAATACGTGCCTCTACATACATTTCTGCAACACCGTAATTATGTACCTTACTGCACGTTTCGCGGCAATTTCAAAGTGAAATGTCCAGAGAGTGGCACTAAAACACACGTTTAATACGTGACCATGGCACGTTTTTATTACGTTGGTACAGGCACATATTGCAGCGTTTTTATTATGCTGCTTGAGGTACATTTTGCGGCCGTTCAGAATTCAAATATCCAGTGAGTGTCCCTAAAGATTAATGCTCTATCATGTTGGAAATATCCCCTACATCAAACCCAAACCTAAACCTACCAAATAGTGTTAACAAATGCAACAGTAATATAAAAGAATATTCGCTGACGACAATGTTCAAAAGTATCAGTTTTCAAATCGTGCAGGATGTTAAAATTGTTTTGAAGTCGTAACATAAAATTCTGCAAGTAATTGTGTGAAAATTAGCCTTTATTAATCAAAACTGACCTGAATTAGTACCTGAAATTCATACTTCGTGTGAAAAGGAATGAAAGTTGTTGGAGTTTTACTGCCTCTAGTGTTCATTTCAACTGAAAACTGCAGTGAATCATACATATAGGTTTCAGTTTTGCACAAATGTATGTAGAGGCACGTATTTCCAATGAGCCTAGATTGAAAAAATTGAACTGTACAGTTCTCCACCCACAGTTTGGCACGCACTTGCACTGCGGTTGGACTTAAATCTGTAATATGGTTTGTCATACATAACAACATGTAAAACAGATAGAGTTTGGCTATTGTTTGTTTCTGTCAATGGATTTGCATTCTGGCTTCCAAATACACACACAAAAATTATGTCAAAATGCCCGTCTTGGTAAGTATCCTAGCATACATTATCAGTGCACTGGATCCGTGTGTTCTCTTAAAGTGAAGTGAATCTTTATTAAAGTCACTTTTTAATGTTAATCAGCAAAAACAAGGAAATCACTCATTGCTCTTGATTGAATAGCTTTTGTAACTTTAATAAAGATTAATATTTAATTCATACAGATGAATATGCAATGCTATTTTACGTTTGATTACGTTATTCAATTAAAAACTACTGTTAGACCTACCTAAAAAATCTGAAAAACACTGTTTATTTTATTTGTATCTTTGCTCTATTGTATTTATTTATGCTTTTGCTTGTAGTTAGGTTATATGTACTTATTTTCTTTATTTTTTATTTGACAGTATAGTTTTTTCCTAAACATAGCATATACCAAACCGTACCAAAACCGTGACCCTAAAACTGTGATACAAACCAAGCCATGACTAAGTTGAACCACTGCACCCCTAGTAAAAACCCAGAACACCCTAGCAACCACACAAAAAAACCTAGCAACCCCTCAAAACACGCTAACAACCACCCAGAGCACCCTATAAGCCACCCAAAACATCCTAGCAATTAGGGTTGGATATCATTTGGGTTTTTTTACGATATTGGTGCCAAATCAATACTTTTAAAATGGTACTGGTGCCTAAACTGTGCCTGAACCGATACTTAGAAAAAAAAGAGCCACAAAATGAAGGTGGATGACATATTGGCACCGGGTTTCGGTACCCAACCCTACTCCTACTCCCTGCTCCCAGAAAGCACAAGCAACCCCCTAGACACAACCCAGTACACCCTAGCCGCCATACAGAAGAACATAGAAACCACCCAAAACACACCAGCAACAAGTTAGCAACACCCATAAGAGCATGACTTAGCAACCACCCAGAACTGTCTAGCAACTCTTTTGCAATCACCCAGAAAACTCTATAAAAAACTCTATAAACCACTAGAACAGCAACCACTCAGAATTTAGTATACACCTAACCAATTCTAAGACCCTAAAAACCACTCAGGATACCCTAGCCATCATTTAGCAACCACCCCAGAAAGCACTCATATGACTCAGCCTAGCAACCACACAGAAGACTCTAGAACCATAAGAACTGCCTATCAACTCCTTAGTACCTACCTAACCACTCCTAAGACCCTAAAAGCACCCAGAACACCCTAGAACCACCCAGGATACCTTAGCAATCAAATAAATATTCTAAAAACAAATTAACAGTTATCACAATGCAACCAGTTAACAATCAATCACAGCACCCTAGCAACCCCTTTGCAACCACTCAGGTCACTCTAGCAACATCTTAGCAACCATCCAGGACATCCTAACATTGTGGAGGTGATTTTTTTAATTGCATGAGCAAGCACTACTCTTTTTTTCTTCCGAAAACATTAAAATCTAATTAGTTTGTTTTGTTTGTTGATTTCTTTCCATCCGCAGGTAGCGTCGCAGCATCCAGGACAGGCATGCTGGAGGAGAGCGCTCACTCTGAACCAGTCCCGCTGAAGAACCGCATGGCTGTGTACCAGGCGGCGGTTTCTAAACAGGACAGAACAGGTTTCTCCAGTTCGGTACGCTTTACTCACACACGGGTGAAAACTGATCCGATCATAAGAGACCCATTTGGGATGGAAATACTAGGTGTAAACAGCAATCTGACCACTTGAGAGTGAATTGCACGAGACGGATTTTAAAGGGATAGTTCACCCAAAAATGTTTCACCCTCAGGCCATTCAAGATGTAGGGGACTTTTTTCTTAAGAACAGCAAAGAAGATTTTTAGCTGAAACTGTGGTCCTTGGTAGATAAAATGCAAGTCAATGGTGGCCCGTTTTTAAGAATTAAAAAAAAAAACATATCAAGGAACACAAAAATGAATACCCATGGCTCCTGATAATATATTGAGGTCTTATGAAGCAAAACGGTCGGTCTGTGCAAGAAAAATAACATTATTTACAACATTATTACCTTTAATCCAGAGCCTTAGGCAAACGGTCCGAAGTGATGTCTGGTTTACAAACGAATCATTCTTTTGAACCGGTTCTTTCTAATGAACTAGATGAATCAGTTCACCAAATCAGACTGAACTATCTGAAACCGTTTGTGGCTTGAGTAGCACAAATCTACAAGTTACTCAAGCAAAACCCACTTTTGTATGCCTGACAGTCACTCCGACAGGAAATGAGCCAGAATACTGACATACATGATCCTATGATGAATGAACTCATTCAGCGCTCCAGTTCCTTCAACAGTCACTGAACTGAGGAAACAGTTTGATTCGGACTGAAGACCGATGAGCCGGTGATATGCACGTGCATGAATCGAGCTCCTGAATGAAAGGACGAAATGAATGCTTTTATGGTTTCTCATTGTTTATGTAAAAAGGTGAGCTGTTAAAGACTAGTTTATTTACTTTATATGTTTTAGACATGTAAAACATCCACATTTCACATAATTATTGGCTGCTTTAATAATATAATTGGGTATACGTTACGTCATTGCATGATTACGTAAACTGGTGAAGCAGTTATTTGAATCAGAAACGAACTGTCCAAAAAAAAACAGATTGAGGAAAAGATTAGGAAGGGAAAGAGGAAAAGAGGATGATCAGATTTCCCCATTGCCTGAGGCTATGGATTAGAGGTAATAATGTTGTAAATAATGTTAAGTTTCTTGCACAGACTGATTGTTTCGCTTCATAAGACCTCAATATATCATCAGGTGGCACAGGTATTTTATTAATTTTTTTTTTTCTCAAAAACTGGCAGCCACTGACTTGCATTTTATGAATAACCAAGGACCAAGGTTTCATCTTAAAATCTCCTTTACTGTTCTACTCAAGAAAAAGTGTCACCTACATCTTGGATGACTTGAGGGTGAGTAAAATAGCAAATTTTCATTTTTGGGTGAACTACCCCTTTAATTCCAGGTGTAAATAGGGATTACGTGACTCCGCTTCATCGCTGTCAGCCATCAGTCACAATTAGACAAGCTTTAAGATCTTCTATTGAGCAGACTAACGCTATTTACTCAGCAGTTCCCATCCGGCTGTCTGAGTGCCATCAAATTGATCAGCAAATATCATTTCAATGAGGCAAATGAGGCAAATGAGGTACTCGTGCGGCACGCAAACTTATGTCAACGTCTCATTAGAGCAAACGATCAAGGCTGATAAATTCTGACTGTTCTGCGTTTAAACACTGTGTGAGGACAGAGCGCTCATGTCAAATTCATGTATAATTCCAAACTCATTGATTTATACAGTAATTGCTGCCTTGATACATCAAATCACAAAAGAAACCAGTGTGCGTTTGATTTGCACCCCTCGTCATGGTAATGGAGACAGAACGTTTGACAGACAAACGCAGTGATGAGGACAGAGAGGAAGACCAAATGAATTAGACAAGCAGTGGACTTCAGCAGGCAGTACATTATGCAGAAACCTCAGGTCTCCAAGGATTTGGCAGTTCTTGTGAAATCTCCTAAAAAAGGTTTCTTAGAAACAGAATTTAGTGACATCAGTAGTGGCTTTGATTCAGGTGCCTTAGCTGAGATCTTACATGAGGAGAACACAATCACCCGTGTTACACAGGAAAATAATCATTTTCTTCAACAGGATTTGTTTTTGATTTCCAGCAAAACATCTAAACACTGTTAAAACAAGAAACACTTAATTCAGAAGCCAAAAGACTTGTTTTCAGAGAATATGTACTACCATTCAAAAGTTTTTGTTTGAGAGAAAGAAATTAATACTTTTATTCAGCAAGAGTGCATTAAATTGATCAAAAGTGACACATTTATAATGTTACAAAATATTATTATTTGAAATAAATGCTCTTTCTTTTTATTCATCAAAGAATCCTAAAAAATGTATCACAGTTTCACAAAAATATTAATAAACGTTTTCAACATTGATAATAATAATCATGTTTCTTGAGCAGCAAATCAGCATATTATAGAATGATTTCTGAAGGATCATGTGACACTGAAGACTAGACTAATGATGCTGAAAATTCAGCATTTCATCACACAAATAAATTACATTTTAAAATGTATTAAAATGGAAAACAGTTATTTGAAATCGTTGTAATTTTTCACAATTGTTACTATTTTTGACCAAATAAATGCATCCTTGTGAGCATACTGTAAGAGACTTCTTTCAAAAACATTAAAAAAAAAAAAAAAAGTGACAATCCCAAATTTTTAAACAGTATTGTATGTTTTTATATTCTTTGAATTAGGTTTCTTAACATGTGTTAACTGTTTTTTAGTTGTAGCTTTTTATCTTTTGACAAAAATGTCCTTTTAATTTAGTCACTATTTTGTCTTGTCATATTCTTTGGTTTTAGGCAAATTTGCTATGTCAAAAAGAAAATAATAATTTATTTAATTTTTACTGAAATCAATATTAAACTCTCTTTGTAAAAACTCATATGACATATAATGAGTGCAGTGTAGTATTAGCTAATGTTTAAACATTATTGTGATGGGAATTCTTCATTTAGAAGGAATAATTCCCATATTTTAGGGAGTTTAGGATGTATTTTAGGATATAATGCATTTTCAAGGTAACAGTGCATTCACAATGCGTCTTCATCTTGTCTTTTTCATTAGCAAAATAAAAAGATTAACACTGATTGAGGTAAAATCTTGCAATATTGAGCAGTTTTACTTTTCTGGGTGACGCAAAGCAACTTCATGTCCTTGACACTCGCCAGAGTGAGGTGAAGGGCCGAATACCTCTTTGGACCCCACAGTAGAGAGGTCATGTGCGTGTGCAGTGACATCATTGTTTTCTGTGGCTTTGTCAGAGTGTGAGAGTGAAATGTGATGATGGCTGACCAGTGGGAGTTCAGAACCTCTCCAGAAACCCAATTCCCTCTGTCTCGCTCTCTTTCTCTCTCTTTGGCCAGCTGCTAAAAACAGCATTGCACGTCCGCTCTGCGCCAGTGGAGGTCAGATCCCTACAGGAGGGTAAAAAGTACAGAGAAGTTACTGTTTCTGCTTCAGTACAAGTTAAAATCTACCTGTAGTATTAGTGGCATAATGTCTGCTCATCCCTTTGTGTTTTAGGTTTTAACGTTGCGGATAGAGTAAGGCACTTTCCAGTCAAATATGAAAATTAAAATACAAAGTGTTTTTATGCTTATGTTGTTATGTTGTTGATAGAGCTTAACTTGTGTTAGACCTGGAACATTCCTTTAAGTTAGAGTAATGGTTTAAATACATCAATGTGTTATTTATAGCAATAGTTGTGGGGACTGCTGTAATATAAGAGCATTTTATAAGACGGATAATATAAGGATAATATAAAATTCAAGGCATTAATGTTTGCCTAAAAAACCACCTCTGGCTCTGCACCCCTTTACCTAAATTCAGTACTTCAGACCTATATGCCCTCTAGAAGCTTGCATTCTGCAAATGAACAATGCATTATTGTGCCATCCCAAAGAGGCACAAAATCACTTTCTCAGACTTTTTCATTAACTGTTCCCATCTGGTGGAATGACCTGCCCAACTCAATCCGAGCAGCTGAATCCTTAGCCCTCTTCAAGAAACGGCTAAAAAACACATCTCTTCCATCTTTATTTGACCCTCTAACTCTAGGACTCTCTATTCTAATTCTATTTGATCTATCTGTCTTCTTTTTATTAAAAAAAAAAAAAAAACATACACACACACACACAAACACACACACACACACACACACCCTTGACCCTCTATCAATTGAATATTTATTCTCTAACTGCTACTTTTTCTTTAAAAACTAACACTAGCTTTCTTTTTTCTATTCTATCTGCTTTTTTTCTTAAAATAACAAACAAACAAAAAAACACTAGGTTTCTTTTTTCTATATTCTATCTACTTGTTTTCTTAAAAAAATAAATAAATAAATAAATAACTAATAAAATAAAAACCTTGCTATGTGTACTGTGTTGGGCTAACCGAGACTTGTCATATCGCTTGCATGTTGTTGCTCTTTTGTTGGTTTTGATTGCTTCTATTGTCCTCTTTTGTAAGTCGCTTTGGTTAAAAGCATCTGCTAAATAACTAAATGTAAATGTAAGCCATGATGACCTATGAAATATGTACTCTGAGGGTCTAAGCAAAATTGTAACATGTAAAAATAGCATTTTTGCTTCGAAAATACAGTAGAGTACAAACATGCCTCTTTTCTATGCAAATTAGGCTCATTATAGATGACGCTTTTATTCACAAAACTACAGCAAGTAATGTTAAAGGAATAGTTCACCCAAATATGAAGATTTGCTGAAAATGTATAGGTAGTCACCCTCAGGCCATCCAAGATGTAGATGAGTTTGTTTCTTCATCAGATTTGGAGAAATGTAGCATTACATCACTTGCTCACCAATGGATCCTCTGCAGTGAATGGGTGCCGTCAGAATGAGAGTCCAAACAGCTGATAAAAACATCACAATAATCCACAAGTAATCCACACCACTCCAGTTCATCTATTAATGTCTTCTGAAGCTGTGTATTTGTAAGAAACAAATTCATCATTAAGACATTTTTAACTTCAAACCATTGCCTCTGGCTAAAATATGAGTCCTCTATGCTTATTGTTGCTTTCTCTAGTTTAAAAAGTTGTCTTGCACCATTTACAACAGTTCTAAACAAATATGCATGTGGATTTTGATTTGAGAGGACTTTACAAGATGTTAATTGATGGACTGGAGTGGTGTGGATTATTGTGATGTTTTTATCAGCTGTTTGGACTCTCATTCTGATGGCACCCATTCACTGCAGAGGATTGGTCCAAGTGTTGTAATGCTACATTTCTCCAAATCTTTTCCCATGAAGAAACAAACTTATCTACAGGTAAGGTGAGTATATTTTAAGCAAATATTCATATTTGGGTGAACTATTCCTTTAACTATTGCTGTCAGTCAGTCTATTTATATAAAGAATGTTTGTTTTCATATTTTTATTGGGCATGGCAGCAGTTATACATCAAATGATGGAAAAGAGCGTTATAACTGGGCATATATCCAGATTCTGTGAAGTCAAGCGCACTTTCATCAATTTAAAGAGCTGATTCAGGTGTCTGGATCGCAGTGCTGGAGTGGCACTGTACAGTATGTCAGATCATATAAGTCTGCTGTATCCTGCATCTGATATTTAGAGCCCATCTGCAATATAGAATTGCTCTGTGCAAACTGCATTCATTAATTTTATAGATGGAATTAATTTGCAAAATTAATAAATGAAGCAGACTTTGAAACAAAGCAGACGGCATGTGCAAATAAACAACACTTCCAGAAGGCAACAGCATGGAAGGGTTAAAAGGATTGCTGAGTAAATGAAACCTCCCAGTATCAGGGCCTCACAATATCAAGCCATGCAAATAAGACTGTCATGCAAAATCTTAAAATGTGATTTTGTAAAGCCACAGAGATAATGAGATGAGGGCTGGAATCTGTGCTTGTGTGCTTGTGTGTGTGTGTGTGTGTGTGTAAGCCACATTGTCTCATGAATATATGAATATTTTTGTTTGATGGTGGATGAAGACGAGAGACAAGTGATCACACTTTCACTCCCATAATCTTGCAGCTCTTGTAAAAGCATAAATCTGCTTGATTTTCAACGCGGGCGGTCTCTCTGTCTTTGTCTTTTTCTTCATCAGGTCATGGAGGAAGCCGAGGTTTGTTCCCTGCCTGGGGGTCTGGCCAGCGTCCGTAGACAGTTCGAGAATGAGGGCATGTCATCATCTCACACAGTCACCCAGATTCACCACACGCACAGATCTGTGCAGGTCAGTGTTGGAAGATACTTGGAAACTGTTTCTCAAACTAGTAACTCGTAATATACACCACTGTTTAGAAGCTTGGTGTCAGTGACTTTTTTTATTTTCTTTCAAAAATATTAAGCAGCACAACTGTTATAAACATTTATAATAATTGGAGATATTTCTTGAGCAGCAAATCAGCATATTAGAATGATTTCTGAAGGATCACGTGACACTGATTGATACTGAAAATTCAGCTTTGCATCACAGGAATAAATTACATTTTAAAATGTATTAAAATAGAAAATAGTTATTTAAAATTTTAATGATATTTCACAATATATTAATGTTTTTTCCCCCCAAATAAATGTAGCTTCTTTCATAAATATTACAAAACAAAAATTTCACAGATCCCAAACTTTTGACAACGGTAGTGTATGTATGTTAAAATACACTAGGGGTGTCGAAATTAATCGTTTCTACAGTGCATCGCGATGCAGACGAGGACAATTCGGTATCGGTTCAGTAGTAGACCATAACCGATTATAACATACTGATGCTTTTCTGACATCATTTGTCGCATACGTGCTTTGTCGCAGTAGCATGCAATGGCAGAGGGAGGCGAGACACGAGTGCGCGTAATTAAAAATGCTCCAACTACTTCAAAAGCCGACATCTGGGCCCATTTCGGCTTTTATGAACAACCTGGTTAGCACGACCTGGAGAAGGCACATGCTGTGTGTAAATCATGTCACGCACAAATAAAATATGCAGGGGGTAATACCACTAACTTGAGAAACCACGTCAGCTGTTTTCACCCTGAGCTGTTAACCCTGTCAGTGCCAAGTATTTAGTATTTACTTTTGTGTATTTGTTCTAAACGCTCCTGTTGTCTTCTGTGCCCAGACTTAGTTTTGTTTGATGTTTGATACATTCAAGAAGCATTTTTTCTTTGAGCAGGTAAAATTAAAGGTTCAGTTCATATATCTGACTGCTTGTATTTCTTGATAAAATTGTATACATGTGAAGTAAAATTGAAAATTGAGGATGCAGTGCATCGTCAATGCACCGTGATGCATCGTGATATCGAATTGAACCGAATCGATGACATGATAATCATAATCGAACCGAACTGTGAGACCACTGTAGGTTCACACCCCTAAAATACACAGTACAAATTTAAAAAAATAAATAAATTAAGTAATCTAAAACTACTTAATAATAAATGAGCCTTTTGGATTTGTAATGGTTAACATATCAGAAATATGTTGGCATATTTATATAGTTAAAAGTTTGGACACGTATCTTCAAACTTTATTATGAGTATTTTAGACATGTTTTTTTTTTATAAATTTACATTTTTCTACCAACAATGGTAATTATTGTAGTGACTAATTATTGTTACTTACGGTTATGTTAAGTAATGTTTCACAATACATTATATTCACAATAAATATTTCACAATTATTTCACAATAAATATTTTACACATATTAAAATAGAAAACAGTTATTTTAAATAATATTTTAAAATATTACTACAGAAACAAACAAACAAAAAAAAAATCACTGACCCAAAAGTTTTGAACGTTAGTATAAAAACAATTAAGCAGCCTAGTTATGTTGCATTGCAGTCGCATGCATCTGCAACAAAATGTTTTTGATGAATAAGAACATGCAGGCTTTTTTAATAGTTAAACATTACAGGCCAAACCAAACTCCAAAAAATGAGGAAAAAAAAAAGAAAAAAAAAAAAGAATAAAAATGTGGCCAAGATTATTTATTTATTTATTTCATAAATATATTATTAAAGATATTCTTAAATGTTTAATTATATTTGAGTAAATCGTTGGGATGGTATACAGTATATGCATACTGCTGTGTGTATTGTGTATGTGTATGTGTATTGAAAAGAATTACAGTAAGTGCTAAAATGCATTTGAGATGCAGTGACTTTGATTTTGACTCACTGACACAGAATGTGTTAAAAAAATAAATGAATTTTAATGGCATACTAAAGTGTCACACATCATTACACACATATCAGTTTAGCTTCTACCCAGGCGATTTATGGCACAAGAGAATCGTGACTGAACATAAAGACGAACACACTCTTATTTTGTTCATCTTTTTAGTGCTTTTGTACATTTTAAAGTCCCAAAACTAATCCTAAAGGTGTTTCACATCTAGCTTTTGTTTTCCATTCTAATCTGCAATTGTAAAATTAGACTTGGATGCAAAACTAGTTCAAATGCAATGAAGCGTATGGGTGCTATATGCTAAAATACAGGACAAATGTTTCAGTCAAATGCAATTCTGTTCCCTTAAATACAGGACATATTACGTATTATTTAGAATGCTTGGCAAACCCAATCGCTGTTCATTTTAGTTCTGGTACAGGTATTAGATGCTGTAACCATGCATGCAACTTCCACATGAGCAAAACATCTTCTGGTGTAGAAAAGGGAGTGTGTGCATGGACTTTCAGAATAAGATTAATCCTCTTACATCTGACCTTACACCAAAACCCAAAATCTGACACAATAACAAACTGTGTCAGATCAAATCAAATCTCTACCCATCTGTACCCTCTCAGATCTGCATAGATTCTCTCAAACTTCTGAAGCCCATTAGCATTGGCACATGCTAATATTATGCATGCAGTGTCTGCCTCTGAAAAAAAATCAGATACTGCTCGCAGTGAGAGAAGCAGAAAGGAGATAAATTTTGGTCACAGTCTGTGTAATCCAGCTCTGCCAATCCAAATTGAATCCAGTCCACCCATCCATACCAGTGGGTCTGAGCGCGCTCTGTTCGCCCTGCAGGGATGAGGTGGCTTCGGCTCACTGATACAGGAAAAAAAAAACAGACCGAATACAGAATGACAGGAAAAAGTGGGAGATGTGCTCTCATCTCGTCTGCCAACACATCAGCGCTCAAGTGCTGTAAAGCCGCGCCTCTCAAACTGTGCTAGCTGACGTGAATCAGCCAATGTAAAATATTATGATGCGTTGATATTTAAATTCATATTTTTATTTTTCAATGACTTATTTCTAATTTCTGACTGATGTGCAATTTAAAGTGTGCTTCATCCAGTTTTAAATATGAAATGTGGAATGCTAATCAGTACACTTCAAAATTTAGTAATTGGCTTCCTTTTAATTTAGATGAGTTCAGTTGGCAACAAACTAGATATTGATTTATAATTTGAATTGGCATGAAAGGCAGAGGAGTTAATGAGAGGAAAGATTTATTTTTATTTTTATTTATTTATTTATTAATTAATTAATTTATTTATTTATTTATTTTTGGCTTGAAGATACAATAGATTACAAACACATCTCCCTTCTATGCAAATTAGGATCATTATTGTGCTTTTATTCTCAAAATTGGTTCATTTACAAAAAATCATTATCTACCTACAACAATTAATTAGTTAACTACATTGTAAAAATAATTTTTCTAATTTTTCAAAGATTGTTGGAGTGCACCTTACAAGAAAATACTATTTCAGATTTTCAGCTTCAAAATGTCATGTTTAATCAGAATCAGAATCAGAATCAGAATGAGCTTTAGTGGCCAGGTATGCTTACACATATGAGGAATTTGTTTTATTGACAGAAGCTCTACAGTGCAACAGAAAGACAGCAACAGGACAGGACACAGATAATAAAAGAATAATGTACAAATATACAAATATACAAATAGCAAAAACACAATATATAATATAGACAATTATGGTGTACAGGTCAGATATGTACAAATCTGAAATGAAAAAAATAAGTATGTGTGTTGAATAAATAATTTATAATAGTGTTGTGTGTTCCACGTTTAATGTCAAGTGTTCATGAGATGGATTGCCTGAGGGAAGAAACTGTTCCTGTGTCTGGTCGTTCTGGTGCAAAATTCTAGCAAATTCAATGTGTCTGGTCGTTCAAATTTAATTCAATGTGTTACTTGCCGTTTCTTTGTAAATGTACTAGAAATTTCTGAGTGAAATTTTTTTCTACACCAATTGTTTTTTGTTTTTGTTTTTGTTTTGTTTTTTTTTTGTAGAATTTTTACTGGTGGCAGCAATTTTGTAACTGGCTTCCTTTCAATTCACTACCGTTCAGCCCAGCTAACAGTGAATGTTCTCATAATTTTACACATTATTTGGAACGTTAGCAAAGCATTTTTAGAACAAATTTCTGTTAGCTGCGAATTGGCTGCAAACCACAGGATGTTCATATGTAATTTGAATTGGAATGACAGGAAGATGAATTCAACAAAGAAATTCAATAAGGTGAGGTGTTTTCAAAACAAACATCTGCTAGATTTCATGAAGGTAATATGGGTGGTATGGTTTGACTCTGAAATGCTGAATTCAGGTCTCAGTTTTGAGAATTGATTATGAAATGAAGTCTTACAGCAGTAAGCAGATCAGATCAAATAAAATTTAAGCATTTCTAAACAGACAGGAGAAGTTTTAAAAATCTCGATTAGCGCAGTTTTCATTCTTGATTTGATGCATTTTCTTTTAAAACTGAAAGTTGTGCTTTTTAATAACCATTTAGGTTACATCACAGTCATGAAACCATGATTTGCTACCTGCTAGTCAAATGCAAGTGATATTGGGAGGAGATAATGATGTGGAAAGTGATATTGATATTACATTCCTAGCAGCAGATAATCTCACCATTATTTTTGGTATGTTTTCCTAGAAGAGAAAGATTGTAAATTGCTTATAAAAGTTTTTTCTTTCCTTGGTATAAATTTAGGGTTACACTTTAGTTCTTACTATTAGTTGCTTATTCACATACATATTACTAGCATATTGGCTGTTTATTAGTACTTATAAAGCACATATTAATGCCTTATTCTGCATGACCATATTTTAGATTGCTTAATGCTACTCCATACTTAAACTTAACAATTACCTTACTAACTATTAATAAGCAGTAATTAGGAGTCAAAAGAGTCAGAAGTCAAAAGTCAGAGTTAATAGTGAAAACTGTACTAAAGTGTGACCAGATTTAGTATATTTAGTACAAATATGCTGTAAATATGATATAACATTTTGGGAGCCACTACTTTAGATGTTTAGATCTGAAAATTTGTTCCTCTATTTTTGAAGCCGTATGAAATGAAGATGCAAACATATAGAGACATATACAAAGTGTAGTTTACTGAACATCAGAAGGAATTACCACATAAAATAGCTGATGTTTGGCAGTAATCCACAGCTCACAAAGAGAAGCATGTTGTAAATGATAAGCACCGAGTAGACAAATGAGAGCATAAGCTGACATTATGTGTCATGCAGCAGTTATTTGAGAGAAGGATCAAAGGATTCTGTTGCAGCAGGTCATCTCATTATCTCTGCTTTCTGTTGCTCGTGGTGCCACTAATTTATTAAACTTGTTTGTGTTCATGTTGGGAAGGAGGTGTGTGTATATTTAAACTATAACTTGTGTCACATTCTCTCTGTGTTTGGTATGTAGGATGTATTTTTGAGCTTGTTTTTTCATCCTTTTTCTGGATAATGAGGTATGTGTTTATCTATAGATTTTAGACCACTGTGAATTTTTGTTGCTTTTCTATAGGTTATTTTCTGTTCTGATTATCTAACGTGACCTGAAATGTCTTCAGCTATCTTTAAGACTTGTTTAAAACAAGTTTCTTTTCAACCACAGTACCTATTCATGGTCTGTCAGTGTATCATCCAAAACTGATTTGCTAAATTTAAGCAGGAATAAATGGAGAACTAGAAGTTTCTTTTAAAATTAAATGAACAAAGAGTCAATAATCAGTATATTATTTTAAAAATTATTCTTTTTTTTTTTTTTTTTAAATTGCCATCTTGTGATGTCAAAGTCATATTGAAAATGCCTAATCATTTACTGTATTTTTAAAATATTAAATATAATAAAAAAGTATTGATAAAATGAATATATTATAAAATATATATAAAAATGGACCTTTCTAGTTTATTTACTTAATTATAAATGTTTTGTCATGCTCTATTTTTAGCCATCAGTAAAATATTACATTTTTAAGTGAAATTGATATCACAAGATTTATTAACAGAACAGGGGTTTTATTTTATCTTAAAATTCAGTAAATGACAATTTTTAAATTTAATCTGTTAATGCGAGTCTTGTGAAAGGGCCTTAATTTTTTAAGACAGTAATATATCACAGAGATATATGTCAATGCATTAATTAAAAAAAAATTCAAGTATAAACTTTTAAATCTGACAAATAAATAGACATTTTTTTTTTAAATTCTTATTTACAATGTAGTTAAATATAACAATATGTTAAATGCAAAATTAAAATAGCATTTTTATTAAGCATTGACAAATTCCTAGAACTGTAATTTAAATTTGTAGGACTGCAAATTGCAGTTTTACATGCAGTTTAAATGTTTGTTTACAAATCACTTTAATATAGCAATATACCATCTGACAGGGTTTATTTTTTGCTATAATATATATATATATATTTTTTTTTTTTTCCTTGGACTGTAATTGACTTGGACTGTAATTTTCCTAATTGACTGTATATCAAAATGAATCAATATTGAATAAAATCAAGATCGAAACTGAATTGAATCACGAGCTTGTGAATGAAAATTGAAAAAAAATAATGATTTTTTTTTTCTCAATACACAGCACTACAAATGGCTTTTCTTTATCCTTTTGTCAATCAAGTTAAAAGATATCATTGAACAGTTCACATCTGAGCATAGCCAATGAACTTTGTCCTTTTTCCCGATTTTCAAATACTTTTTTCGCTTTGAATCAAAGTTTGTAGTGTTGTGATTCATCTCAGAGTCAGTTGGTTTGGTTAATGACTTGGAACTCTTTATTAAAGTGTTTTTTGAAGTCTCTCTGGAGAAAATGAAAAATACTTCACCAGAAGCCATGCAGCTGAAGCAGTGGGCGGTCACTGTTGCGCTGTTGCTTTGAGTGTTTTTAGGTCTGATTCTCAGTCACCTTTGGTTTTAATGATGCAATCTACATCAGTGTATGTCAGTCGTATCTCTTGTAATGATGAGCGTGTGTTTTTATGGATTGGTATTGATTTCATCCCTGTTGATGATATCACACTTGTTTATGCGCAGCTGCATGTGTTTGTGTGTGGGAGTGTGAGTTGGAACAGATTATAGCATTACAAAATCTGCCGTTTAACAGTAATTGACACTGACTAATCGTAATCCTGAAATGGAAAACGAAAATGTACAGATTAATTCCAAGATTTAATTTGTGCTTGAGTAATGCAGATTTCATGCAAATATGCATAAATGAATTTTTGATTTTATTGTAATGTTGTTTCCCTGAAATGATACTGACAAACCATGTATGTATTACAGAATGTGCAGTGTCAAAAATTTGGATGAGTAATGCAGTTTTGAGAAAAGAACCTTGTTTTCTAAAGAAATGCAATTCATAAAGTTAAAAAGTTTGGAAATTGGAATCATTAAGATTTTTTAATGTGTTTTTTTTTTTTTTTTTTTTTTTTTTTTAAGTCTGCTCTGCTCACCAAGGCTGGATTTATTTAATCAAAAATACAGTAAAACAGTAATATTGTGAAATATTATTACAATTTAAAATAACCATTTTCTGTTTTGAATATATTTTAAAATGTAATTTATTTGTGATTGTAAAGCTGAATTTTCAGCATCATTATTCCAGTCTTCAGTGTCACATGATCTTTCAGAAATCGTTCTAATGCTGATTTGCTGCTTAATTATTGTCAATTATTATTGGTGCTCAGTTATTAATAATAGTTCTTCTTTTTAACAGGGTCTTTGATAAATAGAAAGTTCAAAAGAACAGCATTTATTTGAATTAGAAATCTTTTGTAACATTATAAATGCCTTTAACTGTCACTTTTAATCAATTTAATGTATCATTTGCTGAATATAAGTTTTAATTTCTTTAAAAAATATCATGTATCATGGTTTCTATAAACATATTATGCAGCACAACTGTTTCCAACATAAATTATAAGAAGAAATGTATCTTGAGCAGGAAATCAGCATATTAGAATGATTTCTGGAGGATCATGTGACACTAAAGACTAGAGTAATGATGCTGAAAATTGTAATAATATTCACAGTATTACTGCTTTTTACTGTACTTTTGGTCAAATAAATGCAGTCTTGGTGAGCAGAAGAGACTTCTTTGGAAAACATTTAAAAATCGTAATTATTCAAAAATCTGACCAGTAGTGTATATTCAAGTCTTATGTAATTTTCTAAATACTTTGTCATTCAATACTAGATAGAAAATGAAGATTCTGTCTTTGAGTTACAGTGAGCTGCAGTTTCATGTTTCTGTCAGAAACTGAACTGACTAGTGGCAGTCTTACCTCCCTGTCACCTGCTAGTCCAACTGAGTGGAGAGTATGGCTGGTGCAATCAGAATAACCAGAGAAAGACAGAAATGAGGAAAAAAATTGCACCTAAAAAGATTACATCTATGACAATAGTTTAAATTTCATTCACAGTTGAGTGTTTGAGTCTTATCACTTTTTGTGTATATTTCTGCTCACAATAGAGAAATACAGTAACACATGACATCACAAACATATTTGTTTGTGACTAAGAATAGGCTGTGCAGATAAGATATTTTGACCGTAAGGAGCTTGTGTGAGCGCTTTTCTGGAAAGACAGTGTGTGTTTTTCTGTGTCTCATCCTCTAACAACCCTTGTCTCCTGTCACGCAGGAGGTGTCAAATTCATCAGCGATGAGTGTGGCGAGCAGCAGCGGGGGTCAACACGTCTCGCAGCAGGTCTTCCTCCAGGATGAAAGGGTACGGACATTTCCGACAGCCCTGCTACTAATAACTCTCCATTTCACAAAAACGTCAGACACTAACAGTAGCGGATCTTGCCAACAGGAGTTCCGCTGACAATCACACCACTCTTAATTTACACCTCTGAGTCTCTATATGTTATTTCTGTTTACTATCTGCTGTGAAATGTCACTGCAACCAATCAATTTTCAATAATGTGAAAATGCCATTTAGAAGTTGGAGTTTTTAGCAACATCACCTCCACATAAAAACACTAATATTTACATTCATTCATTTGTTGGGTGTTTTTATCCTAAGCGACTTGCATTGCATTTAACGTATATATTTTATCAGTTCATGCACTGCCTGGGAATCAAACCATAAATGTGCCCTCCTTATAATAATCTCATGGTAAAGGATGTTGAAAGTGATTAGAAATGAGGACAAGGGGAATAAATACATTTTCAAAGTGACCCTGCAAAAAATAGATGTGAGAGTATAGTCCAGTAGAATAATTCATGGAATATTTGTTAAATCGAGTTGAGCAGATCAGTATCTGTTGAGTAGAATAAAAATAAAACACTAAAACCCTGAAACATTGCACCTGATAAGATTACAATTGCTTTTGACCCAAAGGTTCTTGTGATGTCAAAGTCACATTAAAATTCACAATATATACTATATTAAAAAATATAAAAATATATTACAAATAAGTTTATTTAAAAAAATTATATTAAAAAATATTTGACCTCTTCATGTGTGCCTCATCTGATTATAGTTGAAATATTATAGATATGAAATATTTTATTTTTAACTTTATTTATTTATTTTTTTTTTAATGAAGTGTAGCATAAGGTAGTTGTTTTTGCACTAATGCCAGACTTATCATTAATTTTATCTTTTGGCTTGCATCCATTAACTTTCAAATAAAATGTTTCCTTTGTAAAATTTCTTTCAAAAGATTATCCAAAAATATGCATTAGCACATGTCTATTTAATGTATAATCCATTTTGTTTATTTACTGAGCTGTAAATGTTCTGTCATGCACTATTCATAAATATCAATAAACTTTTTTTTTTTTTTAATTTTTTTTTAATTGATCTTAATATTACAAGATCAATTAAGAAACCAGGTGTTTTATTTATTTTCTAGTTTATTTTTTAAAAATTCCATAAATTAAAGAATTTTTGCATTCAGTCTGCTAATGTAAGTCATGTGGAAGGACCTTAATTGCTTTAAGTCAGTGTATGTGAGATATACTGTTATATTAGGGATACCTTACTGTCCACAATTCCATGTTGAGAGTTTTGAAAATGTGTTTACTCAGTGTAGTATTATAAGCTCAACTGCTAAAGCATAGCGTTAACAACACCACGTTCAATGGTTTGACTCCCTAGGAATGAATGCACATACTTATAAAACACAATGCTTATGAAAACATCTGCCAAATGCATAAATGTAAATTCATGCCAGAACTGATCATTTAGATCCTGTGGGTTGCACTCTGTTTCATTATTGCGTGTGCCACTAAACTGAAGTTGTTGTATTTATTTTGCCCTATTACAGGCTGCACGTGAGGTTATTTCCAGTTATGAGAATCATCAGAATGAAACGGGTAAGTTTACCAGCAGTAATTTATAGATAATAAGTTCTATATCACACAACGACTCATTCTTTGGTTTGCAGTGCATTTCACAGAGGCTCACAAGATATATTTAATTTTAACTTTTGCTTCCAGAGGAGGAAGAGTACTATCCAAGGCTCTCGACTAAAGAACTGGCACAGCATTTTGAAAAGACTATCGAGGAGGCAGCCCCCAGCAAGAAAATTAAGGTAAGTCCTTTTTAGCCTACATCTCTACTCTGACACATGAATGTATTATGCTTTAATAGGATTCAGTGCATAAAAAGACTCTGCTTACCATCTTTTTTACATGTTTCTATGAGTCCCTCCACTTTGAACAGCATAGTTTTATTGAGGTTCATAAGACTTGAGAGCATTTGTTCATTTCTCAGTGTTCTGACGTTGTTATTGTAAATTCACTTTACATTTGATATGGAGCTATTTTTGTGTCTTTATTGTGCATCTAAATGACAATGCATAGCAGTGGTCTTACTCTCAACAGTTTTGGTTGAGAAATCATTTTACTTGAATATCAACACTGCATAAGATATTCAGGCTTGTTTTTATAGACTGTGTCTTTAATACGAGTGTATTTTGTTTTGGTTTTTAACACGTATGAACACATTAAAACAGAAAAATTAATACACTGTATTAAAGAAACAGTCTATAGAAATATGACTAACTGTCTAATGCAGTCTTTCTTCTCAAGTAAGTTCTCTTGTTTTAGAGATTTCTACATATTTTACTTTGGAAAATGTCAAAAAGACTAATTAAAACTCATTAAAAAGACATTTTTGCAGTGTACTGCAATTTTCAAGTGTAGAGTGATATTGATGGTTTTAGGCAAGTGTGTCTAATATATTCCTGAAGCTGTTTTTTAAGTATAACAATGCATTGGAAATGGAATGCATTTAGAAAAACCATTTGTTTAGTTAATGGATAACTCTTTCAAATGCAGAGGGTAAACATAGTGCTGCTGCTGAGCTATTACAAAAAAATGGAATAACCTTTCCTTGTAATTGTGTAAGGTGGTGCTATTTATTTCTTTATTATTTTGATACTCAGGCAGAAACTTTTCAGACTTAAAAGGAAAAAAAAAAGTATGATTTTTATTCTCAAAATGCTATTTTGCTGGTCTTTTTTGAATGCACAATAAGGACACAAAAATACTAAAGAGTCCTTTAAAATAATTTGCCCAGATTTGGACATTCAGTTTTAAAAAATGACAGTACTTTTCTGATCCAGCTGAAGTAAAGCCATTTCAGAGCTCCACTGAATTATATTCATTATTCTCTCTCTAAAAAAAGATTGAACGTGACAAAAGCTGTTCACAGCTGCAATCAGATGTGAGCGTGTCCCATCAAACTGTGAAGAGTGAAATATCAAGAACTCTGAATAGTGTTGCCACAGACAAAGTGGAAGAAGGTGAACCGAGTTATGAGTTTACTTTTGATGATGATGATGATGACGACGACGATGATGATGATGATGATGATCTGGAATATCTGCCACCTCCCCCACCGGACTTACTGGAGGAAACTTCAGACATTGCAGAAAACTTTCCTGAACCTCCAGTGAAACACACAGTAAACAGACAGCAATACTACAGACAGAGGGAGCTATTAGAGCTGAAACGTCTCTGCAAACACATTCACCCTGATGTCAGGAAAGACCTGGAAAGAGATTTTTATGATGACGAGGACATTGAAGCAGTAGGAGACGTTCAAGAGGCAGCATACCAGTTTGAACACACCGGCAGCAATTCAAACGGAAGCCCGGATCGCGAATATTTGGAGTGGGACGAGATTCTGAGAGGCGAAGTGCAGTCCATGCGCTGGATGTTTGAGAACAAACCCTTGGACTGCATTAAGGATGATTTGGATAATGAAGAGGATGGCAGAAAGATCATTCAGCAGGAAATCATTCCTGGAGGTGACGTTAAGAACAGGGCTTTGATGTTTGAGACGCAGCCCATGGATACACTGGGATTGCAACGTGATTCAGCTAAACGGAACTATGTAGTGAATGAAGTGGGGAAAAGAGATGTGCGTGCGGCCGCCTGGTTGTTTGAGACAAAGCCGATGGATACGCTAAATAAAATTCACACTGATGATGAGCAAACCAAAGAAGTCATCTTCACACAAGAAGCCACCGAAAGGGATGTGAAGTTTGTGAGGTACATGTTTGAAAACCAAGAAATGGATTCTCTGGGGGACACTGAAACCATGGATGAGAAGCAGCTGCTGAGCCTGAAGTCTGTACTGGAGGAGATCAAGTCAGAAGTGAAGAAAGTCATATGGATGTTTGAGACGCAGTGCATGTGTGTAATGAGGGAACACTCTGGTGAGATGGTTTTGATTACATCTGTCCGCCTAGAGGAGACGGAAAAAGGGGATGTCAAAACATCAAGATGGCTCTTCGAAACACAGCCTTTGAATGACATTGACATGGACCTTTCTCAAGTCAGGCTAATCTCTAGTATATCCATGGAAGACAACCAGCTAGGTGATGCGAAAAGGGGAAGGTGGCTGTTTGAGACAAAAAGGCTTGACTCCATAAATGCCCAATGGGAGAGACTGCAAAAGCAGCAGAAAGAAGAGATTCTTGGGGCAGATGTACGCAAACACTGTATGGTGTTTGAGACGCAGCCTATGGACACGCTTAAAGATGATGCCAACTCCAGACCTGTCGCCACAGAACAGATTATTGGAGGTAACGTTCGCTCTGTGAGACACTTGTTTGAAAATGCTCCACCGGATGAACTCAAAGAGCTTCCAGAAGTGGGAAAACTAAATAAAAAAGCAGCATTTGAAGAAGGAAGAGGTGATGTGAGACACCAAAAATGGATGTTTGAGAATAAACCTCTGGAGAACATTAAAGATGAGGATGATGAGGTAAACCGACTTAAGAAAACTATAGCGTCTGATGAAGAAAGAGGCGACGTGAGACATCAGAGATGGCTGTTTGAGAACCAACGTTTGGAAGACATTCAAGAGGAAAAGACAGAGTTTGTGAAAACAATTGATTCAGATCAAATAGATAGAAGTTACAGGGGTGATGTCCGTAGAAATTGTTGGGTGTTTGAGACACAACCAATGGATATGTTAAAGGATGATTCCAATGCCAGGCCAGTAAGTGCAGAAGAAATTATAGGAGGTGACGTTCAGTCTGCCAGACACTTTTTTGAGACTGCTCCAAAACATGAGATGAAAGAGCTCGCAGAGGTGGGGAAGCTCAAAAGAATGATGACATCTGAGGAGAAAGGAGACGTTCGACACCAGAAGTGGCTGTTTGAGAGCCAGCCGCTGGAGCAGATCAGAGAGGAGAGAAAGGAAATAACAAGAACAGTGAATCTGGAGGATATAGAAAATGTGGATGTGAGCAACTACAAGCAAATTTTTGAAACATATGATTTAAGCCAATATGACGAAAGTCAGAAGATTCAAGTTGAGGGTGTCACCACTGGCTCTGTTAGATCAAATAAAAATCTATTTGAGTCCATGCCATTATATGCACTGCAAGACAGCTCCGGGCATTATCACGAGGTCAGAACCGTACGCCGGGAAGAAATCGTCAAAGGAGACGTCAGAAGCTGCCAGTGGATGTTTGAAACTCGCCCTATTGACCAATTCGACGAGAGCATCACTAAATTCCAAATCATAAAGGGCATAACACAACAAGAGATCGAATCTGGAGATGTCAAGACGGCCAAATGGCTCTTTGAAACCCAGCCTCTCGATGCCATTAAGTATTTTAGCAATATTGAAGATGAAGAGTATGTTAGTAGGGAGACAGAAGAAATAGTCAAAGGTGATGTTAAAACCTGTAAGTGGCTTTTTGAGACAAAACCTATAGACATGCTTTATGAAAGGGAAGAGCTTAAGAATACAAAGGATTCTGGTGAAGTTCAAAAAGGCGATGTGAAAACATGCACTTGGCTTTTTGAAAATCAAACCCTTAATGCCATACAGGATAACTCAGAGACGGTGTTGCAAACGCGCACTGTGAAACAAGAGGACATTCACGGAAAAGATGTCCACATGGCACGTTTCTTGTTTGAGACAGAGAACCTGGAGAACATTAGTGGAGCACAGAGAGAAGCTTTTAAGAGTGTTACTGAGATAGACATACAATCTGGGGACGTGTCTCGGATGAAATACATATTCGAGACCCAATCTTCCGACGTTATGAGCTCAACCTCTGAGGATTACATGAGACAGCTGAGGAGTGCTCAAGCTGAGGATATTCAGAGAGGAAATGTTGGAAACTGCAAATGGTTATTCGAAAACCAACCCATAGATAAAATCGCAGAGACCCCCGGCGAGCTAAAAGGAGCTCGTACGGTACAAGACGTTCAGGGAGGCAATGTTGATAAAGGCAGATTCTTTTTTGAGACCTACACATTAGATAAGATTCAAGATGCGTCTTCTGAGGCCGAAACGAGAAAGCTGCAGAAAGTCATCAGGGAGGATGAGGAAAAAGGAGATGTGAAAACGTACGCCATGATGTTTGAAACTCAGCCTCTCTATGCCATCCAAGACAAAGAAGGCCATTATCATGAAGTGACCACACTTACAAAAGAAGAAATACATAGAGGTGATGTCGTAGGAGCCCGCTGGCTGTTTGAAACAAAGCCTCTGGACTCAATTAGAGAGACGGATGAGGTCTATCTTTTAAAAGCCGTTACGGAGGAAGATATCCAAAAAGGTGATGTCAGCTCAGCAAGATGGAAGTTTGAAACCCAGCCCCTTGATAAGATTGCAGAAGATGCCAAAATATCAATCAAAACTGTAGAGGACATTCAGGGAGGGGACGTAAAGACAAACAAGCAGCGTTTTGAATCTGATGCATTGTCTCAAAAGTTGGTGCGCACTGTCAGCATGAGTGAGATTCATAAAGGGGATGTTAGGACAGCAAAATGGATGTTTGAAACTCACACAATTGATCAAATACATGCTGAAAAATCAGAAGATGAGATGAAAACTGTTGTCATGGAGGAACAGCTGAAGGGGGATGTCAAACAGTCTGTGTGGCTATTTGAGAAAAATCCTCTTGATCTTATTAACGAAAGTGACGAAAGTAAAAAGATAGTTTGTGAAGAAATCCCCAAAGCAGATGTCAAAACCACAACGTGGCTTTTTGAAACTACGCCGTTCACTGACTTTAATGAGAGCAGCTTGGAGAAGACAGAAATCATTGGTAAAAGTGTTAAAGCCACCCTCGACAAACTGTTCACCCAAAGAATGGTAGACAACAAAGGTATCATCATAGAGGCGGATGAAATCGGAGACGTTCGCATGGCTAAGTACAACCTCATGAATAAAGAAGCTCCCCAGATCCAAAGAGAAGAAATCATTAAAGGAGATCTGGAAAACATCACGATGAACCTCCTCAACAGACAGGAGAAACCCGAGAGGGGAATTGTTATAAACGCAGAGGAGAGGGGAGACATCAGTGGCACTGTGCAACAGCTGCTCCAAGAGCACAGCAGTACCTCAGTGGAGAAAGAGGAGATAATAAGAGGTGACATTCAGGAAGCCATAAACAACCTGCTGAAAGAGGAGAGCACTGGCAAACGGGGCATTCTCATTCAAGAAGACGAAAAGGGAGATGTTCGTATGACGATCTACTCTTTATTCAATTTTCCTGAGGAATCAAGCACTCAGAAAGAATATATAGTCGGAGGTAATGTGAAAGGGTGCCTAGAGAGACTATGCAATCCAGACACAGAGGAGATTGTGAGAATTAAAGTGGATGAAGCAGAGAGGGGAAAGGTGAGCTTTTATTCTACATGTATTGAGTCGGGTGCACTGGATTACCTCAAAAAGCTGCAGGTAGAGCCAGATGAGGCTGACCCGGGTAAAATTGAAAAAGAGGAAATCATTGGTGGTGATATTAAGGGAACAAAATTCAGCCTGACACGTAATCAAGCTCAAATCGGTCGTCTGGTGGACAGGGAAGATATAGTCCCAGGCGATGTTCATAACACAGTTAAGGTTTTCATGACCGAGCCTCAAGTCTCATTTGAACATTTACAGAGAGAAGAGATTGTGAGAGGAGACCTGCAAGCGGCGATGAATTCTCTGACGCAGTCTGTAAACCAGACGGTTGTTTTGGAGAAAGAAGTCATTCGAGCTGATTTACCTACAACCCTGAGGTCTCTAGAGGAGGCCCAAAATCAGCCCAGAGAGGTGGAAAAGCCCGAAATCATTCCTGGTAACATCAAAGGAGCGCTGAAATCGCTAAAAGACTTGGCTTCCACCAAGGTGGAAATTGTCATAGAAGATCTAGTGCCAGGTGACATCAAAGGTACGTTGAAATCGCTGGAGGAGGCCAAACATGCAGTGAGAGAGGTGGAGAAGGAGGTGATTGTAAAGGGTGACATTCACACGGCAATACAGAGTCTACAAGAAGCGTCAAATGAGAGAAAGGTTTATCAGCAGGAGATTGGTGTCCAGGGAGATGTGAAAGGCAAGATTCAGCTCTTACTTGAACCTCCTCCATCTCCCACAATGCAGCGCAGGGCGAGCACAGAGGGCGACGTGAAGCTTTCCATAAAATCACTCTATGACACCCAAGAGCAAGTGCTATCAGAGAAAGAAGAAGTGATAAAGGGAGACGTTAAGGGCACAATAAAATCCTTAATGGAAACAGCGCAGAGAGCTAGCCCAACGATTCCCCGAAGGCAGTCGATAAGAAAGGTCAAAGTTCCTGCCAAGACCCCGTCTCCATCAGTGAAAGAGATTCCGGCACAGAAGTCCACACCTGCAGTTAAAATCCTTGATATGAGCAGTGAATCAAAGAGAAGCACTCACAAGCAATCAATGCAAAACAGATACGCATCTCAAGAGAGCACTGCAATCACCGCTCACACCACAGCATGCAGCCAGGAGACAAAGACCACAGTGCTGGAGCACAAAACAATTGTTCAAACACACGGTGTCAAAACACTGAAGACCGACTTCCGTAACCTGAAAAAAAGTGGCTGTAAGGGTTTGATCAGACTGGATAAAAGAAAACAGCAGGAAATCCGTATGCCACCTCCACCACCTGACCCCGAGCCCCCTCTGCCTCCCCCTCCAACGCCCCCTCCGGATTATGATAGCATCTCCTTCCCCACTCCTCCTCCGAGCATTAGGGGTGATCATGATCTTCCCCCTCCCCCTACTCCTCCACCTCCTCCTCCATGTGATCCAGCCAAGACAGAACTTGACCATTTACCTCCTCCACCAACCCCTCCACCTCCTCCTCTTGCCACGGCTGAGCTAGACCTCCTCCCTCCGCCTCCCACAGAACAGGAGCTAGACCTCCTTCCGCTGCCCAATATAACACCATCCAAACCCACTAAAATGACTGTCAAACCTGTCAAAGCACCAACATTGTGCAAAGTGCCCAAGCTTGAGCCAGCGATTTCATTTGAGCAAATGGATGTGCAGGCAGCCCGAGAGATCAAGAGCAGAAAAAATGTCACCTGCATCATCAGTTAAGTCCACTGTGATATCCTCTGAAATTCAGTCTGCGTTTACAAAACAGCCACCAGAATCTCCACGGCCTCCCAAGAAAGTTTCGCCCCCTTGACGCTCACCCCACCCGCCTCTCCTCCTCCGCCATCCAAATCCCCAGTAAGCAAATTCAAAACCCCATTAATACAAGCCGAACAGAAGCACAGACAGCAGAGGGAGGAAAGCTGCATGCCGCCACCGCCGCGCTCCCCAGCCTTTGAAATCCGCATGCACGAGTCAGTCAGTGCAGCCCTTGAAATGCTTTCTTCAGAGAGCACGGGCACGGTGCAATCAGAGGCAAGCATATCATTTGATTTCACTCAAGAGAGAGCTCAAAAGAGTGTGACCAAATCTGAATCAGCCACATACTCATATGATTCATCCACGCACACAGTTCCCTCAAATGCTCCCCCAAGCAAGGCTTTGATCGCTGCACAAATGAGAAATCTCCTCCAGAATCTCCTGTTATTTCCTCAGTTAAACAGAACATTATCTCTAATCAGTCATCGCAGGGCTCTTTGGGTCAGCAGCAGACCACCTCCACTTCAGCTAAAAAGAAAAAGAAGAGATCCGTGACGACCAATATACAACAGGTGACGAGGACAGTTGTTAAAAAACACAACCAAAGAAGAAACAAAGGCCTCCTGTCCAAAACGGACAAACCTCAAAGTGTCTCTAAAAATGAATCTGAGAGTGTTGGAAAAGATGTGAGCCGCATATCTGAGGACAAAACAAAAGAGGAAAGCTCTCTAAAGAAACATCAAGAGAAAAACTCCCCTGAACGATCCCAACCAAACAAAGAGAGTCAAATTAAGGATGCTGAGCAGAAACCCCAAAAGGTTGACAGTCAAAAGGCTAAGAAAGTTAGTAAGAGCGCTAAACTGGAAAGCAAGGAGAAAACCCCAGCGGAGCAGGAGAAAGTTCAGGTGAAAGAAAGCAGAGAAAAAAGCCCCACAGAAACAGAGAATAAAGTGGAGAAAGAGGCCAAAGAGAAACCTGTAGAGGGGCCCCCTGCCACTCCGAAAAAGAAAAGGAGGAGCAAGAGTAAGAAAGATAGAGAAGCCGCTCAAAGTAACAATGCCACATCAATCTCGCCCACAGAGGCCACGCCTGCTGAGCCTAAGTGGCCAGTCCTGACATCTGAAGAAAAGCAAGAAGAAATCACCGTTGTGCAAACACAACACACCATTCAAACGGGACACACTGAGGTTTACAAGGAGGTCATCAAAACTGAAAGTGCAGTCCAACAGCAGAGTTTCCAGGAGGAGGGCACGACTGTAAAACTTCAAAAGGCAGGCCAGTGGAAGCCAGCAGATTCCCGAGGAATTAAAAGATGAAAGCAGAAATGTTCCAATAAAAATGACAGGCAAATCTGCACAAAAGGAGCCTGCTGAGTCCTCGGCGGAGAGCGCCGGCACATCTCTAAGACAAGCCGAAGCGCAGAAGATGTTGTCTCGGATCTCAGAGTTACAGGGGGGTGCGGGAAAAATGGACTCTAAGTCTGTGAAAACGCTGCTCAATGAAATGCCCGCCCGGCTTCTGGGGCCAGAGGAGAAGAGTGATTTGGAAGGGGCAGCTGCCGAACACAATGAACAGAAGCTTAAAGAAATCCTCGCCCATGTTAAAAACCTTGTTCAAGCTAAGCTTATGCACTTTGACGGCGCTATTGAAAAGCATGAATGTGAGGCCACCTCTGAAAAATTAGTCTCTAGTGGAGCCATACAAAGAATTTCGAAGATTTCCATTGGTTCTACAAAGTGTGAAACACTGAAGGTGGTCAAAGAGGAGACGAAGACAACGCGCAAGAGTCGAAAGCAACAGATGAGCAGCGTTACAACTCTTGACCCCAGAGCTCCATCGCCATTGTTACGGATGCGCTCTCCTTCACCTACGTTCATCACCATCGAGTCCACAAGGAGAACCGACTCCCCACAGAGGGCAGCACCTTCGCCTTCCCCAACACCTCCAACGCCTCCTCCACGCAGGTCTGAGACACCAGGCTCTCGCTTAAGCAGGGCTCCCCTTCACCTTCCTCGAGCCGGGCAGATAGTCTGACGCGGCTCAGAAATGCCACAGCTACGCTCTCCCGCGGTGCCTCGCCGGATCCGGTGCCTCACGTGGTGGCGGTCCCTGGAAAGAAGTCCGAAATTGTGGAATCTCCCGCCACATTCCAACGGCAGATCAAAATTGATTCCAAACCTGTTGAAGAGGAGACTCTAGGGTCTTCTGAAATGCAAGTGGTGACCGTTGAAGTGAATAACGCTAACGTAAGTGGAGACGCCATTATTATTCCAGAGCATTTAGGCCCCAGCACGGAGACTGAAAGTGCTGTGAAAGAGAAGGAAAATCTCTCTGAATTTGACCTCTCTGGACAAGCCAAAACAATTGATATGTCAGAGGAGAAAGTTGGTATTAGAAAAGACCCAATTTACAATACAGAGAAGCCTGGCAGGGAAACTGACGACCTGGAGCTTGATACGGAGAAGAAAGCAAGACAACAGGAGGATATGGCTGCTTTCAACATCAAGGATATTAAAAATGTTTTTGAAATGAGTGAGCAAAGTTCCCCCATCAAAGAGCTACAAAACAAACAGGAGGAACAGGAGTCAAGAGTGAGTGAAATTGTGTCTGAAGCTTCAAAGCCTGAGCTTCCTCCAGAGAGGGAACAATGCTCCCAGCTGAGCTCCCCTCCGCTTGTGAGCAGAGATGTGAAAGTAGACAAGTCTGTCAATCCAACAGGCTTTTCAGAGACAAAAACAGTCACTGAACATTATTCTTCTGTTGACGAGTTCAGCACTAAAATTATCGGATCAAGAAGCTCCACGACGGTTTCCTCGCACTCTCAAAGCGTTACGACGCAACGGGTGCCTTTTTCCTATGCTGATGCTGTGAAGAAAAAGACGTCAGAGGTGGCGGTGTCACCTGAGGCCTCTGCAGAGGAACTGATGAAGAACTTCCATAAAACGTGGACAGAAAGTGAGAGTGTGTTCAAACGCTTAGGTGTCACAGGTGAGAGAGCCAAGCCACCTACTAGTGCATCAAACCGAGACTGTTGTGCCGGGTAAATATGGCTGCAGTGCATGATGGGAATGAAATTTAACAGCAAGCTACTGCAAAACTTCTGAGGTACATTACCGGGTCAAACTGAGTGTTTCTAACTTTTGTCTTTGCCGATAAGTCCACATTTAGATGAGTAAACGTGTATGTGAATGTGACGGTCATAAAACAAATGTGACTCATCGCAGTTATTTGCTTGTTAATATCTGAAAATTCAACGAGTTTGAAGGAGTTTGAAGTTTAAGTTTTAAATTAAGTTTGAGTTTAAAGTTTTGAATAAATAAATGTATTTATTTATTTATTTATTTATTTATTTATTTTTCAAATTTACATTTAATTTTTTGAACACAAAAATGTTTATACAATGTGACATAAACGGATTTTCTTTTTTTAACTTTTTTAAAATTTTATTTAAATTTAATTTTTTGGCATGCCACACATTAATTAATTAATTAATTAATTAATTAATTAATTAATTAATTAATTCCTTCATTCATTCATTCATTCATTCATTCATTCACTCGTTTATTTATTTATTTAAGAAATACCACACATGCATTTGTTCATACTATCTGACACATATCACTGAAATAAGTGTCCTAGGAAGTCATAGAGTCTGGGGAGCAGCCTACACTCTTTTTAGCCAGTTAGAAGTACTCTCTGCCTACTCTCGCTTGCAGCACCATCAAAGAATCAAAAAAGACAGTTTATCAGCTTTGAATTTTAAATGTCTCAATAGCACTGAGTGCTTTCTCCATAACTGCTATTTATCTCTGTCTCATTTGTGTTTGAGAGTGCTGCAAGAATCAAATGCACTTTAAAAGCAAAATGTTTTAGGGACTGATACAGAACACCGACTGAAGGAAAACAAAGCTTGAGTTTTAAATTTTGCCTCTGTGTGACCTGAGAAACAGCAACTTGGCTTTGTGTGTGTGTGTGTGTGTGTGTGTGTGGTTTGTGCTTTGTGCTTTGTTTGTTTCTTTTTTTATATACTGCAAGTTTGCAGGATCATTACATTTCCCAAAATAACTCTACAAATCATAACCCAATTGTTATTCAGACTTCTATACACTCAGCTGGGGAAAATAAATAAAAGGCTAGATTAAAAACAAGTGGTAACCCAGCATGGGGTGTATATTGAACAGTGCACATGTTTGGCTAAACTAACCCAGCAAGGTGGGTTACCTAAAATCACAGTAAAAATAATTTTAATAAATGTAAAATAAAAAAGAGAGCCGTTAATTTTTTTTTTTATTATTATTATTATTTTTTTTTTGCAAATAACCCAGCTCATTTAGAGTGTAAAGAATCCATTTTTAATGTAAACTACTAATTTTGACATACCTCATTTTCATCTCCAGGTTTGAGAAGTATTAATGCTTTAATGTATTATTGTGTGTCTGAACATGTATTTCACTAATGCTGTTGTTAACAAACCTTCCAATAACCTTACATTGCAGTAGTGGATGTTAGATATGATTTGCCTGCGTTTCTCAGATGGAGGACTGAGTGTTTGGCAAAGTGTGCGTGGGAATATTGATTGTGCACAAAACTGAATTGACTAAAATGTGAATATCTTTACCATCTTGCCAGATTCGAGTACCAAAGTCGGAGATGTGTGCAGTGTGCAAGAAGAGGGTTTACCCCATGGAAGGCCTGATAGCCGACAAAAAGAAGTTCCATAAATCCTGTTTTTTATGTGAGCACTGCAAAAACCAATTGAGGTATGTCATAAAATATTGTAATATGATATTTTAATAAGTATTGAAAATGAAAATTTGCTGAAAATGTACTCGTCCTCACTAGCAACCACATGGCAATACCCTAGCATCATTGTAACAAGTATATAGTGTGTATTGTTGTGTTTAAAAATGAGCATAAACAAACAATTTATCATATTTAACATTAACATAAATATTCTAGTAAGTATTCCGACATAATCAGCTCTGACAAAAAAAAAAATGATTTTTTTTTTTTTTTGCATAAAGTACCATTATTTGTAACTATAAGATAAAGTATTCTGCATAAATCCATTCAAATGGAAAGCTTGCAGTGCTGTTCTCATTTACAAACTGTGCGAATGCAGACAGCTCTATATATTTTCTGTGACTTATGAATTATGAAACTCTGTTGTCTGACAGCCTTGGAAACTTTGTCTCTCTCCATGGACATTTATACTGCCAGCCACATTATAAACAACTCTTCAAGTCTAAAGGGAATTTGGAGGATGGATTTGGACAAGGATCGCAAAGGGAATTACTGGATGTCCGGGATGCAGGGAATACAGACCATGACGGATCGGATTGGAGATATTCACTTTCGCAAAGTAGCATGTGCTCGCTCTCAGACGGGTTTGAAAAAGATGCGAATAAACCCGATCAAAGCCCTAACAAAATATCTGTAGTGTGGCCTCCACAAACAGCCTCTCCGAAAAAGACGTTCTCTCTGGAACAGGATGTGAAATTAGTCAAACCCGTTTGGCCCCCAAAGAGCGAAACTTCAAAGTCTCCTAAGTACCAGCGTCGGAAAGCAACTCAGAGGACCACACTTTAGGAGGAGTGCAACAACGCCTCGGGGCCGGCGGTGAAAGAGGAACGGGGAGAGCGAGAGAGACATCTCATCGATCAGCGACACACAGAGCATGTCACAACAGCATGAAGTATTGTGGGAACTTTAGAAACACGAGGACACATCACGATGATGAAGAGCTTCGAATGCAGGGTGAAAATCTCGCCGTCGGACGGGTGAGGAAAGGTGGAGAGAGAGAGACGGTGGAGGTGAAAAAGGTAACAGGAAGTTGATAAGGATTTTGGGAAATGATAAATATGTTGTGTATATATAAAGTAGGCGCAGGTTCAGACGGTTAGTGTGTTATGTTGAAAGAAAGAACTGAAAGAAAGTGAAATTATGGAGAGACATAGGAATCAATTTAAAAAATAAAACAAGGTCATATTTTACTTCATAATAAAAAGATAGATATTTAAACTTAAAATTTGCATCAAGAAAATAAAGCCTATTTTTAATACCTCCCAATTCTCATTACAGTTATGCAAAAATAAATAAATAAATAAATAAATAAATACAATCCCATTGTCATTGCTGTAATGTAAAAAAGTAATATTAAAGTTGCATCGCATTTGCGACTGAAAACTACTGCGTGCGACTATGAAAAAATATTTAGGAGCACCTGTGCGACTGACCCGATCAGCATACATGTGTTTGCGCTGAGGGAGCTTCAAAGGTTTCTAACGTATTTACGTGTTTTTTTTGTTGAGTAATGTATCACAGACGTATTCTCTCATTATAAGTGTAGACAGAGTGTAAATAAGAGATTCATTGTGCAGTGTAAGGAGCTTTGTTGATTATAAAGGAGTTTTGTGAGATCGCGATGAACTGATGAGTGACAGCTTTTAATGATTATTAAGGGAGTTTAAAAATGTGATATTGATTTAATACAACAGTTCATTAAACAAGAAGTTAATACTAATTGACTTATATAGTCTGACTACAATACTATTGCCTTATTTTGCTCTATTTCATTAACGAAAATAGTTTCAAACAAAGTCCCAGCCAAGCCGCTGAGCATTTCCATTCAAACACAGCGATGTTTCGTTTATGAATGAACTGCGTATTTAAATGAATCTAGCAAGTCAATGATTCAATTACTCATTCATAAAGACAGTCACATGAATCAGCCGTTCGAACGAATCAATTAAATGAATGATTCAGTGATCAAATCGGTGACATACCTCCGCTTACTGGTGGTTTTAATTTAATTTTTAAAGTATCTTTTCTGTTATTTAAAGTATCTTTTCTGATATTTAAATCAATTAATATCAATTAATCAATTAATCAATTAATATTTCTACATTCAAAATTGTAAATTTAAAACATTAACCTCAACATGAATTTATGAATTTAATTGCACTTATGCAACCTCTGAGCCTCATTAAACATCTGAAAATACACCTACAAGCCACCTCTGTAGTACAAATTTATTTCTTAAATACTGATTTCATTTGATTGGTATCTTATTCTACTGCTTATTCTACTTGTTTTTATTCTGTTGTTTTAATTAGAAATGATAAAAAGCTTACAAATATATTTTTTTGAATTTGAAATAAAAGATGACATACTTTTAATAAAGTCAGAAAAATGCCATTACAAAGGTAAAAACAAAATTCCCTGTAAAGGAAAATTCACTTTAAGGAGTCAAATATCACCTCGTAATGGGAATGTTAATTTTTGATCAGAATTTTTGATTATTTATTTGAAGGTGCTCCTAAATTTTTTAAATTAGGAGCACAAGCGCTCCTAAAAAGAAAAGTAAGCGCAGAGCCCTGCTTTAAGGCTTTATTTTCTTTAGTTATGCAGGATATTATTTGTTTTTATTTATTTATTTGTTTAATTATTTATTTTTGGTTAGAACATGACCTGGTCATGATTTCGTGATTAACACTTATGCAGTTGCTGGGAATTTTTGGGAAGTCTATTAAAATGTTATATTTGCAATGCAGCAATCAGTTATTTAAATGTTCAAGTTCAAAATTGTAATATATAAATAACTGATATTCAACTATTGGGTGCCAAATATGAGGGTCTATTTTTGCAAACTCTGGAAAGCTAAAGCTTCTGTATTTCAGTAAACTTTACCGCTTCGAAAATGGTGCAAAGCATTTCAGTTCAGTTTAGGAATTATTTTTAAAATTAGTCGCAGCATATATTTTCTGCAATGCTTTTTCTGTGTCCATGGAGAGAAGACAATTTAGCACTAAATTGAACTCTTTAGATTTGCATCCCTATGTTTTTGTATTCTTTATAAGGTTATACTGTATCCTGGGGAATCTTTTCACATTTCAACCTTTTTTTTTCTTTTTTTTTTTTTTTTTACCTCTTCCTGTGCAGCACCTGGAGTGTTGTGTGGGAGGAAGATGAACAAAACACACATTTGTAAATCTCTTGTCTTGTTTATAATAGAATTGTTTGTCCTGCTCTCTCTAAACAGAAAATATTTTGTGAGGAAAATGATCTTTTTAGAGTTGTCTTCTATGATTTGTACTGAACAATCCCTGATTGTTAAATTAAGTCGGGCTGGTTCACAGAGTTCTTGCTAATTTATTGATGCAGTTACAATAAAGACATCTTGATATCACCGTTTATGCATTCAGGTTAATGTCTTCATTTCATGTGAATGAGTAAATGAAAATTCTTTACTCATGTGGTTTAAAACCTGCATGCTGTTTATATTTCTTTAAAATTGCTTGTCTTGTGTTGAGAGTTTGCACTTTAGTGCATTGAGGCTATTTTTATTTTTTAGCGCAGCAGTACAGTGTTTTACTCAAACACTTTTCATCAAGCATTACCTTACTCTTCTGAGCATCAACGAGAGAATTTTGAAGTAAACGGTGCTGACGTGATCACATGAACTGCTGGTCAACTGCACTTCTGCTGTTATTGTGCTTTAACTGGAATCCCTTAGCTTCACTCACAGTGAGAATTTCAAGGTGTAGTGTTTAAGCAAACCCGTAAGACTGTTTTTAAATCAATAGCTCTTGCTGTACAGTCGCCGTACATTATTAGGGAGAAGTGTTAGATTGATGGAAGCTGGAACACTCAGCGCTCTTTTACAGCAGCAGCAGCAGCAACAGCAGCTTCAAGACCTCAGAATACACTCATCAGCACCAGCAGGATGTTAAAGGGAGAAGGGTCATAATCAAGCAGTATGTGAACTCTTTTGATTCATCTAGCATGCATTTTATCTTATTTGTATTGTGAACTATTTCCTTGAAAATATGAAGCAGCACAACTGTTTTCAACATTGATAATAAGAAATCTTTCGTGAGCAGCAAATCAGCATATTAGAATAATTTGATCTTAGAATGAGACATCTTTCAAAAATATTACCGAAAACAAACGTTTAAATGTTTAAAAGTTTAAAAGTTTATGTAGGAAATTAGTTGCCTATGAGAACTGATGAATGATTTTTGGACTTCAGCTTTTGCACTTTTGAAAAAGTTTTGCACATTCAAACAATACCATTTGCTCTCTCAGAATTCATGATATTGAACATTCACATATTAACTGTCAATGATATCTAACCGCAGAATTTTGCAATTGTCCAGTCAGAATGAAGTATTCCAGAGAACCATGCAATAAAATTAACCAAAATTTCTGAATTAATATAAATTCAATAAAATGGCTGGGTAGAAAGAACATGGAGTTTTAACTCTTTTAATTAAACATAAATAAATAAATAATTTCATGATATTACTCTATTAATAATTTTTCGGATTAAAATTTTACAATATAATAGTTTTATTGTGCATTAGCACATAAATTGCTTGTAGATCTAAAGAAACCTACAGTATATTTAGATCTGTCATGTCAGAGTGAAGTACATTCCCTTTAAAAATGAATGAATTCTGCAAGAGCTGAACATGTCTCACAAGCTCTTGGTCTGAATTATCTATGGTTTCTCACTGATGTGGATGTATCATGTTTTCCTGTAGCTCAAACAGTAGAGCATGGCGCTAGCAATGCCAAGATCATGGGTTCAATTCCCAGGGAAAGCAAGAGCTGATAAAATGTAAAACTGTAACTTGAATGCAATGTAAGTCACTTTGGATAAAAGCATCTGCTAAATGCGTAAATGTAAATCAGGTTTTCACCTTAAATGTGATGCTTTTATTATTTCTCCATACTTCTCAGGGCTCATTACATATGAAATAAGTGTTTATAAAACCCAGCAGTCCATGTAGATGTCAGAAACCATCACTACATCATTTATCTCAATTACCAAGCTCTCTCATATTTAAGCGACTGTAGAAAGTGGTTTAATGCTGTGCAGTCCTTTGGCCTCTCGTCTCAGCAGGGTGTGAGCTAATCTGAGCCATTCAGCCAACACGAGTGGGAAAAAAAAAAACAGAAGAGAAAGAAAGATGGAAAGCTTCAATCTTCAGCTTCTCTTTGTGTATAAAGTTACTCTCATCTCGCACACACTTGTCTTGCTGGATAAATATGATGCTTCTATCTGTCTTTGTGCTTTCATAAAACCTCCAAGAGCACATGAATCATTGAGCAAAGCACATCTTCCACAGAGACGCTGTCAGGTGATACAGAGAGAAGGATAGAGCTCACTTTTCCTACCCAGGCATCTCAGACTAAGTTTTATTTTAATAACTTTAAAGGAATAGTTCACTCACAAGATGAAACTTTGTAACTATTTGCTCATACTCATGTCAGTTTTCATGTCGATTTTATATAAATGTCCTGGTCATTTTTCACATTCATTTACAGGAGTTTCAGGCTTAAAAAAAGCATTCAAAAGTATCAGAAAAGTTGTCCATATCAACCTTGCACCAATATAGTCTTCTGCAGGGTTATTATAGTAAACAATAACTTATATATATATATATATACACACATGTATATATATATATTAAAAACAAAGAAAACAAAAAACTTATTTTATTTCATTTAATCGTCAAGCCAACTTTTCTCATTTTTATTTAGTTTAACTTGGTGTACTAAAATAAGTAAAATAATAATAATAATAATGACTAACAAAACATGTAAATAAAAAAAATTACAAACGTTAACTAAAATTAAAATGAAAACAAAAATTAAAACTCAAAATTAAAATGAACTATTTAAAAATTAATGACTACACAGACATTAAAAAACATGTAAATAAAAAATGTTTAACTAAACATTTTCACTATTGTTAAAATAAAAAAAAATTATAAAAATAAAAACAAAAAATCAAAATATTATAAACTGTTAACTGTCAGAAAATGAAATGTTATTCAGTGTTTATTATTAATATACCTGTCCAATGAACAGTGAGTTATACAGATAAGTTTGATTCACGAACAAAGCATTCAGACTGGTTTTGTGAATCAGATCTACCAATTCTTTGAAGAGATTTAACTCAAACGGATGATTTGTTCACAGATCAGACATTGCTGCTTTCATGAATGTTGCATGACAAACTAGAGCAGATTCTACCTTTTCTATGAATGAAGAGGTTTTATTTCTGTCTTTTCTTCCTCAACATGTAATATTGAATATAACAGATTTGGAATATAGTCCATGAATCATATGGATTATTTTTTTTTACTTTATTTGAAGCTTCAAAGCTCCAGTCCAAAATTTATTGTAATTGCATGGGAATGAGTGACCAGTACATTATTAAAATTTCAACCAGATTAATTTTTGGTAAACTGTTCCTTTAGAAGAAGACAGAACTGTCACGATTCCACAGGGGAGACGTGGAATAAATCAAAACAAAGCCTTTAATTAAATCAAAACGGGTAAGTACAACACAGGCTGGGAACACTCACGCGACAGACAGGAATGACGTATAATACTCGACAGGAAACACAGGGCAGAACACACTATAAATACACAATGTAACTAGATAATTAAAACACACACAGCTGGACAATAATTAACTAATAAACATAGGAACAGGAAACTAACCAAATATGGGCATACAAGAGGAAGGGAAACACAAGACACACAAGACAATCCTGACAAACTAAGCATGACAGTGTATGGCTGCTTTTTTACCATGGAGATTGTGAACAATGACTTTAATTCAACAATCATTTATTATCCTTTGACCTAGTTAAAATCATTTAACACAAAAATAGAATCTTTTGTGCCATCAGTTGTTAAAAAGGGCAACTAAATTACACTGGCAGTCAGAGTTTGACACCTACTCATGCAATTAATTCAAACTCTGAAATTACATGAAAGGAAGTACAGTACAGTATGTGTGAATGATGTAATAATCACAACTATATTTCACATATAAAAACTCTTATATTTGAGCTTCTTCTTTGTCTAGATTCCAGCTCTGCTCACTCTGACATTCATCCGCCAGCTTCCTGAGGTGCATGCTGGGATGCTTCCAGACAAGTTTGAAGAAGTTCACATGAACGCTGGACACCTGATGCTTTTCCTTTGCTGTCTGCTCAAAGTCATGCAAGGAATAGTTCACCCAAAAATGACGTGTTGCTGAAAATTTACCCCCAGGCCATCCGAGATGTAAAGTTTGTTTCAGATTTGGAGAAATTTAGCATTGCATCACTTGCTCACCAATGGATCCTCTGCAGAGAATGTGTGCTGTCAGATAAGAGTCCAAACAGCTCATAAAAACATCACAATAATCCACAAGTAATCCACATGAGTTCAGTGAAAAGATCCATCTTCTGTTGTCCTCTCACATCAAAATCTCTGTTTCAAATGGTTTTGGACTGTTTTTTGAAGTTTTTGAATTTTTTTAAAAGTTTTTTTGAGCGTTTGAAGTTACGAAACATCTTGATGGATTTGTTTCTTACAAAATGCATGTTTTTACTTCACAAATCATTAACTGATGGACTGGAGTGGTGTGGATTACTTGTGGATTATTGTGATGTTTTTATCAGCTGTTTGGACTCTCATTCTGACGGCACCCATTCACTGCAGAGGATCCATTGGAGAGCAAGATGTAATGCTGAATGTCTCCAAATCTGTTCTGATGAAGAAACAAACTCATCTGCATCTCAGATGACCTGGGGGTGAGTAACATTTAAGCAAATGTTCATTTTTGGGTGAACTATTCCTTAAAAAAAAAATAAGTATAAAACTTAAAATACTGCAAATGACTCCCTTCCAAATAGGCTTTGTGCATTAGCGCCATCTCAAAACTTTTCTAAAGCATTAAACAGAAAATTAGAATAATACTCTTGTAATAATGACATCCTCAGAGGCAATAAACTCAGGAGAAGGCCTAATCCACTTGTCCTTCCTACCCAAGATGAATAAAACGCTGACTAATACCGCTCTTAGTTGGATGAGCTGGAAACGCTAAGCATTATCAGGAGTGTAGATAATACCCACACATGAATAACTTCTTTCTTATGTCTTAATGTATTGTGTAGTGTAGCCTATATATTTACCAGTATTGTTTCTAGAGTTATAGATGCAGTGTTGTTGGGTCTGTGCATGTGCAGCGGATAGTTGGTCTCTCTAAATTAGATTAGAGGTGTTAATGCAGCCTCACCTGACAGACCTCTGCTGCACCTGACTGGACACTTCCATCTGCTCAGAGATGGGGAAATTATTTTGAATAAATGCATACGATAAGTGCCAGAATGTGTTGAAATAACTCCATAGAGTAATTCAAGTCAATTTATTTAGTATAATACTCACTTATGCCTATTGTTTCAGAGCAGATTTACAGAAATCATCCATTTAGTGTCTCCAGCGAACAAGCTATCAAAGAAGAAATCAGCAGACGTTTAGCATGGTAAGGTAACAACTGCAATTTTTTTTTTTTTTTTGATGGAAGTCACAGAATGGTGAAATAATTTATTTCATTAAAAAACAATGAATTACATAATTAAAATAATGAAGGCTGGCTTTGATTTGACATGATTTTATAAATATTTTCAAACATATTTGAGTTTGTTTTCAAAATGCAGGGGCACAAAGCAGTTTTTTTATATTATATTATTGTCATGGTCACCAGCTCTGTCACCTAATCCGGACTACACTTCCCATCACCCCTCTGTCTGCTCACCTGCTCATAGTCACCAATCATCCAGTCACAAGCACCAGCTGTCTCTCATTCCACCTGCACTGGTTAAAAGGACTCACCACACACACACACTGATTGTCTAGTCTCATCTAAGACCTTCCAGAGTTTTGCCTTGGATTGTTACTCACCTGAAGTCTACTTACCTGTTTGTTTGCACTCCCAAGTCTCCTATGTCCAGGTCCTTATCTCCAGTCATCAGCTCTGTGTCTCCATCTCCAAGTGTCGTGGTCTCTTCCTACAAGAAAGGAAAGTGTTTACCTTTTCATCAAGTCCTGTAAACTGTGTTCGAGTTTGATTACCTGTCTGATCTTCCTTCTGCTCCATCTGCTATGCCTATCTGATCACCTATTGCCTATGTTATGCTGTTGTGTTTAATAAAGCCTGTTTGGAACGTGTGTGTGTCTCTCTCAATTTAAGTTATTTTATTATATAGGTGTATTAAAAAAAAAAAAAAAAAAAAATATATATATATATATTACTAATTATTATTATTTTTTTTTTTTTTTTTTTGTAAGTGTCATTTAAATTAACGTTGTTTAACTTAAACAGCATAACATTTTATTTGATCATATATACGGTCATGGCCAAAAATATCGGCACCCTTGGTAAATATGATCAAAGAAGGCTCTGAAAATAAACCTGCATTATTAATCCTTTTGATCTTTTATTTAGAAAAATTCACAAATCTAACCTTTCATTGGATAATAATTTAAAATGGGGGGGAGGGAGGGATATCATTTTGAAATGTTTTTCTCAAATACACATTGGAGACAATTATTGGTACCCCTAGAAATTCTTATGAGTAAAATATCTGAAGTATATTCCCATTCATATTCACAATTTTGAGCACTCCAGGGTGATTATGAACATGAAATTATCCAGCCATGGCTTCCTGTTTCACAGAAATATAAATAGGAGGGAAAACAAAGCCCAAATTCCCTTAATCATCCATCACAATGAGAAAAACCAAAGAATATATTTCTGATGTGCAGTAAAAGATAATTGAGCTTCACAAATTACTGAAGTGGCTTTAAGAGCTAGAGCAGTGAAAATTGCCATTTCCATCATCAGGGCAATAATTAAGAATTTCCAATCAACATAAAATGTTAGGAAACTGCCTGGAAGAGGACGTGTGTCTATATCGTCCTAATGCACGGTGAGAAGGAAAGTTTGAGTGGCTAAAGACTCTCCAAGGACCACAGCTGGAGAATTGCAGAAAATAGTTGAGTCTCGGGGTTAGAAAACCTTAAAAAAAATTGTCAAACAGCACCTACATCACCACATGTTGTTTGGGAGGGTTTCAAGAAAAGTTCTCCTAGCTCATCTAAAAAACAAACTCCAGCATATTCAGTTATCAGACACGACTGGAACTTCAAATGGGACTGGCTTCTATGGTCAGATGAAACAAAAAATTAGCTTTTTAGCAGAAAACACTAAAGATGGGTTTGGTGAACACAGGCATAAAAAGTACCCCATGTGTACAATGAAATATACTGCTGTATTTTTGATGTTATGGGCCTATATTTCTGCTGGAGGTCCTGGACATCTTGTTTAGACACATGACATCATGGATTCTATCAAATACCAACAGATAAAAAATCAATAAGTGATCTTTTAACTCTGTTAGAAATCTTATAATGGGCCATGTTTGGATCTACCAACCGTACAATAATCCAAACACAAACCTCAAAAACAACACAAAAATGGGTCACTGAGCACAAAAGCAAGCTTCTGCTATGGCCATCCAGTCCTCTGACCTGAACCCTGTAGAAAATGAGTGGGGTGAACTGAAGAGAAGAAGCACCAACATGGAGCTGGGAATCTAAAGGGTCTGGAGTGATTCTGGATGAAGGAATGGTCTCTGATCTCTTGTCAGGTGTTCTCTAACCTCATCAGGCATTATAGGAGAAAATTTAGAGCTGTTAAACTGGCAAATGGAGGTTTCAAAAAGTATTGAATAAAAGGGTGCCGTTAATTGTGGCCAGTGTGTATTAGAGAAAAACATTTATTTCATAATGCTATTTCCCCCATTTTAAATTCTTATCCAATGAAAGGTTAGATTTTTGTGAATTTTTTAAATAAAAGATCAAAAGGATTAATAATGCAGATTAATTTTCACAGCCTTCTTTGATCATGTTTACCAAGGGTGCCGATATTTTTTTCTGTGTGTGTGTGTATTCTTGCTGCATGTCTTTCAAGATGGAGATAATGTAATTTTAAAAAATGAAATCAGATGGAATATTTGCATTTAAGAACGTTCAGGGGGAAATGTTGTTATAAAAACTAAAATTGTGTGAAATTTTATGCCTAATATCTCAAGAGTCTCATTTTTTAGATATTTTGCCCAATGCTATATACTTAAATTGTGTATTTCTTTTAAATTACTAAAGTAATATGACAATGAATTCCCCCACTTTGAATTTTTTCACAACGTCAATCAACCTTGCTATGCAAAACAGAGCAACATGTCTTACTGCTGATTGGCTGTGTGTCTCCCAGAGCGCGATGTGATTGGACGGCGCGCCTGTCGTGTAAAGTCTCCCACCATCAGGTTTCGTGGCGCAGAGGATTGGGGCTCATTCTCTCAGACTCGCTCGCAGAAGCACGAGCTCGGAGGATGGAGGCGACTGAAGCGGTAGGTGAAGCGTCTGTCTCTCTTACTTCTCTCTGAAGAACGCTTAGCTGCTCAGAGCTATCTGCTGGAGGAAAAGTGGGCTGTGGCGGGTTCTGTGGTTTAGTGGTGAATCCTGGAGTTTGTGGAGTGCGGTTTAGTGCGCTGAAGAAGTGTTTGCCGGGTCAAAGCCGCGAGTATTAGTGATGGAGGCTCCGAGTCTCGCGCGGTACTGACGCTGTCCGAGGTGCTGAAAGTGAGTAAAGCTTCCAACTACACTGTAAAACATAATAGGACTTTTAACAGGAGAACAACGTTTTCCATGTCTATTTTTGATGAGTATGAAAATATTGAATATTCAGTATTTTCAAAATCACACACACACACACACACACACACACACACACACACACACACACACACATATATATATTAATTACCTTACAATTAACAGAGACAATTTATATTATATTTAATAAGACAATATGTATACTTTTGTCGTAAAATATTGTTTTGTGGTGTTTTTTACGAACAAAAAGTAAGAATGACCTTATACTTTGGGGAAAGAAGCATTCCTTGAAATGTCTTTACGATCTAGCACGCTTGTTTATGATTATTGGGATGTTTATGAAGCATGTTGGGTTGTTTATTTGCTGTTTGCTGCGTTATTATAGTATCGTGTGTTACCCTGATTGTGTTTTGTGGTTGTACTGATAATTCTGGGATCTCTTTTGTTGAACTTTAAGTAATTAATATGGCCTTTTGTTGTACAACTTGTATCGATGGCAGTAGATTTTACAGTAACAGCTTGGTATCTACTGTAAGCAATTCTATGGATCACACTAGGTACAAACAGATCATTATGATAAAAATGGCATGTTACCATTTTTAAAGTTTGCTAGAAGGATTTTCCTCAAAAATTCTGATTGCATCTAATTGCTCTTCTAATTAGTCATAAGAATTTGGGATTGTATTTTCACACTGGCTGGAAATAAATCATCATTAGCTTGTGAAAACATTGTTGATTACTGCTATGTTAACTTTGAAATATAAATATGAAGTTTCACAAAAAAGACATTTCTGACTTTTGAAAGCAATTTTTTGTATTTTTTTCCCCCTAAGTGATGTGTTTTCTTTCTCAATTACTTTGCTTGCTCTCAAAGTTCATTGATATTCAAGTCATCTGGCTGTTTTTTGTTTGCTGTTGAAGATGTAAAAATACCATTTTCTTTGTGCACGTATCATTTTTACATGTCTTTTGAAACATACGTGGCATTTGTGCATGCAAAATTGACAAGGTCTTTCATTTTCAACAGTGTTTTGACTGATGCAAGTCATTTGAGAAATGACTCGGATCATTTGAACTTAGAAAACTTGCATCTTTCTTTAAGAGAAATACTCCTTGATATTGAAATTATAGTATAAATAAGCAGTTTAAGGTGAAATAAGCTCTCTGTGCCTAAACATCTGCCAGAACATAAAATGGGTCATTAGTGCGAAATGGGTGCCTTTCCAACTAGATTAGAAGTCAGCATGAAATGGAAATTGCAGTCGCTTTTTCTTCACTATTGTGATATATCTGAGTGAAACGGCTTCTTGAACAAGAAGAAATGTAGGACGGGACTTGATTTTGTCCATTGGGATTTGATTGGATTGATGTTGTTTTTTAATTGCTGTGATCACATGTGGGTGACAGGTTGCTGGAGGGAAGTGATTATTGCCCAGCACTTCATTGCACACGTCATCAGAGAAGAGATGTTGTTACGAAGGAGAGAGAAAGTTAATATTTTGATTAAAGATTATGAGGGTACATGAATTAAAAAATATGTATATTATGTGCACAGATAAATGATTTATAATAAAAACTGCAATATTCCTTTGAAAAGAATATAAGCGTATAATCTAACAGATTATAAGATTTTTATTTTTAAGATTTTAAACCATTTATCAGGTATATAATGTGTTATTAAACTGCACTGTGCCATCTCTAGCTAAATACATTTTTAATATATGTTGGGTCATAATTTTGCCTTTAGAATAGATAATATATTACATTACAGTTCAATAGTTAATTTATTTATTACATTACATTAGAGTTTAGTTCAACATAGAAATCCTTTTGTTCAAGTCATGAAACTGGTACTTCTTTGGAAGAGAATTTAATGCTGAAATTTGTATAAATAATCTTTTTGAATATCAGTTGTTTACTATAAATAGCCATGGTAACAGGGCTGAAGATGTAAGATTGTCCTTGACAAAATTGAAGCATAAAATGACATAAAAGACTTTAACTTGTCCTTGAAGAGTTAATTTATTGAAATGATGTCATTATGGCACAGATTTTAGGATTAATGGAAAAGGTCATTGGTCTACAAATGGAAAAATATAATAGTAACGTGGTTGGTCCATTACCCGGGGAAGCAAATTTAATGACATGATTTAAAAATTCTGTAAAAAAATAAGAATGGTCAATTTTGATTTCATTGTGACTTTAAAATATATTTTTTTATGATTATAAACATTTTATCAGGTATATAATGTGTTACTGAATTGCACTGCTCTATGTAATTGAATACATTTTAAATATATTTTGGGACTCAATTTTACCTCCAGAATAGTTAATTAAGTTTTACAGTTTAGTTTGACATCGCAAACCTCAAGGTCATAAACTGATGCTGCTTCAGAAGAGAATTTAATGGTTCTATATATGACCTGGTAACACTTTACAATAAGGTTTCATTTGTTAACATTAAGTACATTAGTTAACATGAACAATGAAAAATACTTCTACATCATTTAGTAAACTTAGTGTTAAATTTTACTTTAGTAATACATTTTTAAATTAAAAAATGCACTGTGAGCTACGCTTACATGAACAACTATGGAAAAAAAAATGTATTAGCTAACATTAACAAAAGTCAGTAGATAGTTCATGTTAAATAATGCATTAACTACTGTTAAGAAATGACACCTCATTGAGAATCTTTTCAAACAGCAGTGGTTTACTATAAATAACCCTTTCAACGGGATTGATGTAAGATTGTCCCGTACTAGATCAACCATATAAAAAAAGAGACTTTGCCTGGTCCTTGAAGAGCTCATGTCTTGAAAGGATGATGATGTCATGGCGTTTATGGAAAAGTCTACAAATGGAAAAACTTAACACTAACACAGTTGGTGCATGGGGAAATAAATGGAAAAAAAAATGTTATGTTGACAAAAATCTAAAAATATATAAAGAGGCAAAATGCTAGCTTTAATATAGATATTTGCTACTATAGCAAGAAGGAGTTTGAAGTTGGCAGGATGCAAAAAATGCAACATGACAATGAAAGGGCCTGAGGACAGCTAGGGCCAATCTATCCCGCGGCATCAGAGAGGCCAAGAGACAGTACTCCAGGAGGGTAGCCCATCGCTTCAGCGACAGCAGAGACACTCGGAGCCTGTGGCAGGGGATTCAGACCATTACGGACTACAAGCCCCCACCGCGCACCTGTGACAGCACCATCCCCCTGCTGAATGAGCTGAACGCCTTCTTCGCTCGCTTTGAGGCACAAAACAGCACCACTGCACAGAAGACCCCACCTTCTCCCGGCGACCAGGTGATGACGCTGTCCCCGGACAGTGTGAGGAGATCCCTCAGCAGGATCAACACACGAAAAGCTCCGGGTCCTGACAACATTCCTGGTCGTGTACTGAGAGACTGTGCAGCGGAACTCACTGATGTCTTCACAGACATTTTCAACATCTCGCTGAGTCAGGCTGTTGTCCCCACATGCTTCAAGGCTACCACCATCATTCCAGTCCCGAAGAAGTCATCTCCATCCTGCTTCAATGACTACCGTCCAGTCGCACTTACTCCTATCCTCATGAAGTGCTTTGAACGACTAGTCATGCACCACATCAAGTCTGCCCTCCCCCCCTCCCTGGACCCCTTCCAGTTTGCATATCGGTCCAACCGCTCGACCGATGATGCCATCGCCACTGCCCTCCACCCAGCCCTCACACATCTGGACAAAAAAGACTCATATGTCAGAATGCTGTTCATAGACTTCAGTTCAGCATTCAACACAATCATCCCTCAACAGCTCATTCACAAACTGGTCCAGCTGGGGCTCAACACCTCTCTGTGCAACTGGCTGTTGGACTTCCTGACTGGGAGACCTCAGGCAGTACGGGTCGGCAGTAACACATCCAGCACCATCACACTTAACACAGGGGCCCCTCAAGGATGTGTGCTGAGCCCCCTCCTCTTCACTCTGCTGACCCACGACTGCACACCGTCACATAACTCCAACCTTTTCATTAAGTTTGCGGACGACACGACTGTGGTGGGTCTCATTAGCAACAGAGATGAGACAAACTACAGGAGCGAGGTGAGCCGCCTGGCCGGGTGGTGCAGTGACAACAATCTCTCTCTGAATGTGGAGAAGACGAAGGAGATTGTTGTTGACTTCAGGAGAGTGCACACTCAGCATGCTCCTCTGACCATCAATGGTGCGACTGTGGAGAGGGTGAGCAGCACCAAGTTCCTAGGTGTGCACATCACAGAGGACCTTTCCTGGACCAACAACACTGTAGCACTGGCCAAGAAAGCACAACAGCGTCTCTACTTCCTCCGCAAACTGAGGAGAGCCAGAGCCCCGGCCCCCATCATGTACACCTTCTACAGAGGCACCATCGAGAGCATCCTTACTAGCTGCATCACTGTGTGGTATGGCGCTTGCAACGCGTCCTGCCGCAAGTCACTTCAACGCATAGTGAAAGCAGCTGAGAGGATCGTTGGTGTCTCTCTCCCCTCCCTCCAGGACATCTACAACACCCGTCTCACCCGCAAAGCCCTCTGCATTGCAGGTGATCCCACCCACCCGACACACAGCTTCTTCAGTCTGCTGCCATCAGGGAGGAGACTGCGGAGTCTCCAGGCCAGGACCAGCAGACTGAAGGACAGCTTCATCCATCAGGCTGTCAGGAAGCTGAACTCCCTCCCGACCTTGCCCCCCCTCCCCTCTTTTGCCCCACGCACCACTGAACTCTGACCCTCCAACCCCCCCCTCCCTTTCCCACTTACAAACTGTGACCCGCACTAGTCACTTTGTGCAGCATTGGACTGATCACTACCCCATCCAGCATTGACTGCAAACTACCTCCTAGGTCAGTTTAATTAAGACTGTTCTCTGAGCTCTTTAGCTCTTCATCACTTTAACACTGATAAGCTCTTTTGCACTACACTCATTACATCTGCACAGTTTTTTTTGCACTACACCCATTATATCTGCACAGTTTTGTTTATTTAATGGTTGCACTATCTGCCATGTGCCTTACGCCACTTTAACTATCTCTTTTTTACAATGTCCTTATTGCATATCTGTATAGTTTGTATTTATATATATTTAAACTGTAACTATCTGTTTTTTACATTACTGTTAGTGTTTAGCGTTAACTGTATGCACCAAGGGTCTGAGAGTTACGCAATTTCAATTCTCTGTATGTATGTGCTGTACATGTGGTGGAATTGACAATAAAGCTGACTTTGACTTTGACTTGACTTTGAAAGAAAATAAAATGTCTGTATTAGCACATTGTTCATGGTTCAAGTATTTTCGTATGCACTTGTGTGCGAGGGGCTCATGGCACCCGTTTTGAATAACGGCCCATATGCCGCGGTGCATTATCTGATGCAGCCACATGTTGGTTTCAGTAGCGTCACCTGTTTTGCTCCGCTCACATACGTACTGACAGTAATGGCTGTATCGTCTCCATCATTTGCTTTTGTTCTCTTTACTGTGGTTCTCAAGTCGCAGTTTGGAAAGCAAAACAGGTGTTTGATGAGGATCGTTCCTCCCCGGCGTTTTTCTTCCGGGCAAATCAAAGGCAGTAAGTCACTTGTCTTGTTGTGAGGAATGGGCGCCAGCTCGCGCTTTCTCTCTGGTTTATTTGAAATCCAATATGAATTGTGCTGACGCTTTGAATTTGCTTTTGTGACCTTGGCAGCATTTTCTTGGCAAAGACAGTGTTGTATTGTTTAAAATGTGTTCTATAAGTCGACTCCCGGAGGGGAAGTCTGCATATCAGAGGTTTGTCTTTATGTCCCAGGTGTCTTTTAGTACTTTATGCTTCTGTCGCGGATGTTGAAATAGTCTCTGTGGTCTCCTGTATTCCCTACAGGGCTGATTTTTCTTTGAAGGAAATAAATGCAGTTTTATGCTTGACTACTGGCCTCGATGCACTCGTTTCTGTCATTGCTAAGTGAATTCTGTTGGAAAATGTAATCTCTTTATGATTAGACGAGCTCTGGTTCCCATATGGAAGCCTGACACGCACCTAAAAGTGAGCGTACAGTCACTCGAAGCATATTTATATCTGCTTTGCTCATGTTTTAATTGCTGTTTGGAGTCTGATGGCTTGACATTGACGTATTGATCAGGTCTTAGAAAAGCCTCAATAACAGGCAGATCTAACTGATTACTCCGCATTGACATGCAGGGGCATTATGCCTCACCACGAGCGCAGACTGGGAATATTGATGTGTGAAATTAATTCCAAGCATGAGCGAGGAATGACTTTCACTTATTTGAGCTTGTTGTGTTACTGTTCTAATGAAATATTTCCCATTTTATTCGCACATTCCAGCACAAATGTGTTTGGGAATATCGTGTTTGAGGAAATTAGACTCCCCAGCCAAAACGCATTGGCAGCTTTTGCACTTGTTATCGGGCTTTTGGTTTTGAACCTTCTCCTGTGTGTTAAATCAGCTCATTATGCTGCTGCATTTCCAGTCTTCTTTAATTTGTTCTGTTAGACAGGTCGTCTCCGTTTAAAGGTGTTCTCCGGGGAAAACTTCAGCAGCAGACAGAGAGGGTGTTAAGCGGAGGGCAGCCAATAATGATCATCTCTCTGACTACTGAAAGTTGCTTCTAATGATCTGCAAATAAAACACAGCTCGCCGCTATTGTATTTGCTCATCTGAGGGATTCTCCTGACAGCACTTCTAGGATAGGCAACATGAAGCACTCTCTTAATCACTTAATTATCAATTAGCAAACTCATAATAGTCTTACCGATGTCATATGTTTACAACAAAGATCATTTTGTTGATATGGCTTATTTCAAGCTTTGCTCTCAAGAGAGAATAGTGTGTTTAAAATCTGCAACTGTGACATTTTAAACTATGTCATGTGACTAATCACTCCGGAATCGTGGGAAATGACATCATGTCATGCTGATTGTCTGATTGATGCTGTTAGGCAGTAGATAGGGAAATTTCATGAGATTCTGCCAAAAAAAACAGATTCTGGTGAAACATTTATTAATTGCAATTTATAAACCACTGTTCAAAAGTCTTTTGCTCACCAAGGCTTCATTTATTTGATCAAAAAATACAGTAAAAACAGTAGTATTAGGAAATATTATTACAATTTGAAATAACTCTTTTGTTTTTGAATATTATGTAAAGTACAATTTATTTCTGTGATGAAAAGCTGAATTTTCAGCATCATTATTCCGGTCTACAGTGTCACAAGATCCTTCAGAAATCATTCTGATATGCTGATTTGATGCTCAAGAAACTTTTTTATTATTATCAATGTCAGTTGTGCTGCTTAATGTTTTTGAGAAACTGTGATACATTTTATTAAGGATTGATGAATAGAAAGTTCGAAAGAGCTAGAACTAGAAATCTTTTAGAACATTTTAAATGTTTTTAATGTCACTATTGATCAATTTTATGCATCTTTGCTGAATAAAAGTATTCATTTCTTCAAAAAAATTGAATCTTACTGTCCCCAAACTTTTGAACAGTATATTGCTTACAAATGTTGCCAATGTTATGTCACGTCCAATCAAAATAACAGATTGTAATACCATTTTGTGCCACTAGTACCATAGAAATTAGGGCTGCACGATATATTGCATGCGATAGTCATGCACATCTCATCAGTAAAGCCGGTTCTGTGATTACAAATAAATCTCTATCACCTGTTTTCAGATGGAGCGGCATTTAATACACAGAGCTGTAGTCGCAGATGCATCGCATGCGATAGTGAACGTGATATTGCGTAGCTTGTCAGTGAACTATGGCTCTGTGTATTAAATGCTGCTCCATCTGAAAACAGGTGATAGAGATTTATTTGTAATCACAGAACCGGCTTTGCTGATGAGATGCGCATGACTATCGCATGCGATATATTGTGCAGCCCTAATAGAAATGATTGCATGAAAAGTCTTCTCTGAGCCAAACAAGATTCATCTATTCAAATGTGTCTGCTGTAAATGCATCCAAGCGACTGGACCCATCTGAGCTGAGTCACACCAGCCCTCCGTCAGCAAGCAAAACTATACCTGAATGCATGAGAGGCTTTTTACAACGCCAGGACCACACACTCAGAGCATAATGCAGTTTTTACTTTCACCCCCACCCCTCCACTCAGTCAGTGAAGCTCTTATCCAAGGCAAAGGATTACATTTTTGCCCATTTATGTAAATGGATATCTACTGAAGCAGTTCAGATTAAACGCCTTGTTTGCTGCGGGCTACGTCAATAATATTTCACAGCCGGGATTTGAACCACTAACCCCTCTATGCTCTTTTTCCTGCAGAGCATCACCTAACAAAAATATCGGATAGGCCTGTATCATGCACTGCGGTCTAAATCGTGTCACAGCCACTCTGGGAAAATGTTCTGGGGATTTGAAAAGACTTTGATGCTTTTAATGCTACCTGAACAAAAAAGTGGTTCTGTTTTACCACATTTAAAACTGAAGTGTGTCATATTTTTTGGCCAGATAGCGTCACTAAATTTCAAAAACGATGATTGTTTTCGAACAGGTTTCATAAACCCTCACCTTATCTGCTATTAGTTGGGTGTACAGGTATTCCCGCCCCCAAGAAACACTATTAATTGAGTGATTGGTTGTTTCAGGCTGGTTGGGATGCTCAAACAAACAGTAATTTGAGACAAACAGGGAATTTCTAGGAAATTAAGCCACTATTTGCTTATTTGTAGTTGCAGAGTACATTGTCATATAAGAAAATATGATAATGTTGAAAAGAATTACTTAAGCTCTACAAGTGAACTTGTCAATAGCATGTCCAGATCTTTTTCTTTCTTTCTTTCTTTCTTTCTTTCTTTTTCTTTTTTCTTTCTTTCTTTCTTTCTTTCTTTCTTTCTTTCTTTCTTTCTTTCTTTCTTTCTTTCTATTTACCTGATGTTAAGAAAAACAACTACCAAAATATAACAATTATTTAATTAATTTATTATTAAATGATATTTGTTTATTTAGATTTACATAATGTTAGAGAAAAAAACTAAGAAAATTAAACTAAGAAAGTTAAGAAAAAATAAATTTATTTATTTGTTTGTTTGTTTGTTTATTTACATCATCAAGGAAAAATAACTAACCAAACAAAATCTTCATGGTCTTGAAAACTTTTTTCCTTTATTTTCCCATTTTTCGGCATGCACAGTATCATTTCTTATTTCTTTCTCTTGATTTTGAGGTGAGGTATAATCCAGACATGTTCTTGACAGGTTTTTGTGTGATTGAACACCTTGAAAGAAGGTGATTCACTGTGACAGATATCATGGAAGAAGAAAAAAACATCCTCTCACGGTTAAGTTATCTGACACGTTGCAACATCTCAAATCGTCCCACAAACGATGCAAGACAAGAAGGTTTTATCCCACGACTGCGAAAGATTTTTTTTTTTCACTTTTCAGCTTCACGACGACTCAAATCTGAGCACATTTCGGGAGAATAAACCCCAGTTTTGTTGCCATCTGTCTGAGTATTCCCTGACTAATGTAGCTTACAGTCCCTCAGAGATGTTGCTTAAATTCTGTACAGGTTTGTTCCATTAGATTGCCTCTATCTAGTTGTTTTTCCTCCTGCTGCTAACAGTTCAGTCTGAGTGCGGTCGCTATCCACTGCTTTATTTCCTGCTGCTACAGGAACTGACAGCATCTGGCCACATCAGTCAGAAGAAACATCCCACGTGGAGAATATCGCCGTATTCTTCTCGGTGGAGCAAATCCCCAGAACGCCGACCTTCTAATCGGAGGCTCTTTGAGGGCTCGTTGATGTGGGTGTGTTGTTAAATGTGCGGAGTGTGCGGAGTGTGCGGAGCTCTGTGTACCGCCGGAGGAGGGGAGCCAGATTATTTATCCAGAGAGCTGGAACATGAAGCAGGTCAGCGAGCCGCTATCGTGTCACTAGACGGTGCAAAGGTAGGAGAGCAATTCTGCCTCTGATCAAACGCGTGTTCTGCCTGGATGATCTTGCAGGTGGGTGCAGCGGAAAGCTTTCTGCTTCCGTCCCGGATTCCTGACGGAGGAACGGTGTCACTTTGTTACCCTCTAACGGATGTGAGCGATGACAGATGTGTCAGCGTACTGCCTTTGAAATATCACCGCTAAAAATACATGAAATAAAATAATGACAAGAGGCGGGCGGAGATGAGAGATAAAGGACAAAGAGACACGGCTGTCCTAATCCAGTTACCATTTGTATAAGGGAAAAATAAAAACCGATTTATCGCACCGTATTTTGCCTGCTGGTGTAGCAGTGATAATCTCCAGGTTGCAATTCAGATTTGATGTTATCGGATAAAACCGGCTGTGATATCTCTAATCTCATGTTCCCCAGTGGGGCGGTTTTCTAAGTCTGAGCAGCAAAGATGGGATTTTCGAAGTATGAAGGAGGTCAAAAGTCTGAGACCACTAGTGAAAATGCTTGGAATAACAATGTGATTGAAGTGTAATGGAAAAATCGACTCTTAGAATTTGTTTAGTCTCTCTTTTGCTGTACACTCTTAAAAATTAAAGTTCTTTATTTGCATTGATGATTCCATGAAGAAACTTTAATCGAATAGTTCACCAAAAAATGAAAGTTTGCAGAAAATTTGCCATCTAAGATGTAGATGAGTTTGTTTCTTCATTGAAACAGATTTAAAGAAGTTTAACATCACATCACCAATGGATCTTCTGCAGTGAATGGGTGCCATCAGAAAGAGAGACCAAACACCTGATAAAAACACCCCAATAATACTCCAGTCGATCAATTAATGTCTTGTGAAGTGAAAAGCTGTGTTATTAAAAACAAATTCATGACTAAGGCTTTTTTTTTTTTTTTTTACTTTTATACCATCACTTCTGGCCAAAATATCAGTCCATAATCCATAATAACGCATCCTCCAGTGAAAAAAAGTCCATGCCCTTTTGTCCACTCACATTGAAATCCATTGACATATTTGTTTAGAACCCTTTTGGTCTGTTTTCACTTGTAAATGGTGCTTGATCTGTGCATTGAGATGAGATGACTTTTTTTACTGGTGAAAATAATATTATGCATTGAGGACTCAAATTTTCTCAATGATGGATTTGTTTCTTGCAAACACGCAGCTTTTCACTTCATAAGACGTTAATAGATGGACTGGAGTGGTGTGGATTACTTGTGGATTATTGTGATGTTTTTATCAGCTGTTTAGACTCTCATTCTGACGGCACCCATTCACTGCAGAGGATCCATTGGTGAGCAAGTAATGTAATGATTCTTTGGGGAACCAAAAATGGTTCTTCTATGGCACTGCTGTCTTCTTCAGCCTTTATTTTTAGCAGTGTTATGACAACAACACTGGAGCAAAGTCTGATGATCATGTTCTCCACAAGAAAATCTAAATCATATAATCAATTTCACTTTTTTGTATATTTAATAAGATTATTTTCAAAATCTGTGTGATGTCAGACATTTGTACTCCACACGTCTTTTGTTGTCTGTACTGCACAAGTGCTAGATGAGCAGCTTTGGCTATGAAGTTTTTCAGGAGTCATTACTGGTGGCAATTTCATGACTCTGTAACTTAAAAATAATGTTGGTAAACATTTGGATTATTGGTGCAGTTTAGTGGCATTTCCAGAATGCAAAAATAATGTTTTGATTTAATTTATACAAACCAACAGCCCAAATAATCGATTACCCACATTAACAAAAGCTGCTGATTGGAGTTTGTCACCGATTCCTATTCCAACATTTCTCTTCACTTGTTTCTCCTAGACAGCAATGAGATTAAATGGAGACTTTTCTTCTTTTCAGATGTTTCTCCAAAGAAAAAGACACAAGTCTCCTCTAGAGTTGCACAAGATTTGCCAAGTCAAACATTTCCCATCAGATTCTCCTTAAACCAAAGATGAGCTGCTATGTACATTATTAATTTATCTCTATACTCTTATTGAATTACAACAATTGACTTACTTGTGTCTATTTTATACTTCTCCCAAGGAATTTTAGGAGAAACACCTTAAACAAAGGGGAAAAAGTCAAAAAGTTTGTCATTCTGCATTATAAATACACAAGAAAATTGAAAATAGTGAAAGTCCTGAATAGAGCAGCTTATAGGCTCCGGTCTCTTTGTGAAGTGTGCGGCTTCTAGTGCGTTTAACGTGTCTGTAATGCAGTGTAGACTGAGCTGAGATATTTGAAATAGAGTCTGACATTCGGTCAGCATGAGTGCAGTGGGGAATGGGTTTCTGTAGAGCATTATGGGAAGGCTGTCAGATGAGATTGCTGGACGGCATCCGGTTAAAAATACTGCCAGTTGCAACAAACCCCATACGTTAAGAAAACCCTTAGAAATACTGCATTTGCAATGATCACTAAAGACTTTCTCATAGCTGTAATTAAAATTCTGTCATCATTTACTGCCCTTCATGTTGTTACAAACCCGTATGGCTTCCTTTGTTCTGTGGAACACAAAAGATGTTGTTTATAGCAGAAAATCTCAGCTGCTTCTTTCCATACAATGAAAGTCATGCAGGTTTGGGTGAGTAAATAATGACAGTTTTCATTTTTGAGTGAACTGTCTGCGATTAAATGAAATGGCATGTGAATGACAGGCAGATCATTTCTGTTTAGTAACAACAAAAGAGTGTGTTGTACTCAAATTCTAGCTCCATCAATCACTGTTGTGGTACATCTTAACCTTTTAAAGCAGTGCTTTATTTGCCTTTACTTGATGAGCTCATAGTCTTGTTTTAAAATCAGCCAAGAGATCAATGAGAGCAGCTCGATTTTACTGTCCCTCCTCTTCAGTCACTTTTAATAAACAGATGATCTATCTTTACAATCCAGTGCTGCCATTATATTATCATTGACTAATGGCTATAACAAGCACAGGGTCGTTTAAGCCTCGAGACGGTCAGTGAACAGACGGTGGGTGGTTCGTGGACATGCCGTCTAACTTAGATGTGTTGGTGACACATTATAAAGCTTATTAGAGCAGTTCAGAACAGTGGTATTTTAGCATTAATACTAAATACTAGTATAGTATTTCTTAATATTTTGAATTAGCTTTTATGTTTTCAGTTTTCATTTTAATTTTAGTTAAGGCTTTTAGTTAATTTAGTTATGCGCTTTTGTTATTTTTATTTCTATTTTGCCTTTGTTTATTTCTGTTTTAGTTTTAGTAATTTTAGTACTTTAAATGTTTAGTACTTTTTCACGTCTTTTAATTAATTTTTTATATCTAATATTTGTATTTGGCTTCAGATTTATTTCAGTTAACAAAAATGCTTTTTAATACTCTTTAATAGTCATTTACCAAAACGTCTGTACAGTTTGAAATAAGAAAAAAATAGATACACTGTAGTACATAAAGAATTTAAAAAGTGTAACATGTTCATAGTTAACAGGATGAAGTCCACCTGTGTGTGATTTAGTTTAATTTTTACTCATTTTATTGTGCTTTTGTAATTTTTATTAGTTTTGTGTATTTGTATATATGTATATTTCTATTTAGTATTTTATTTATTTATTTATAAATTTATTTTTTTCATCTAATACTTTTTTTTTTTTTTAAATTTCAGCTTTTATTTCAATTAACGAAAAAGATTTTCAATAGTCTTAGTTTTAGTTAACAGCAACAACGATTAGCGGAAGCTACCTCACCTAATCAATATTAATGAACTGCATCATGAATAGCATCATTAATATTGATTAAGTGAAGTAGCTTCTACTAATCAATATTCATGATCCAATGTTGTAAGGTTTGTAATGTGTCAACAACACTTTTTTGATGTGAAAACTTGCATGTGTAGTTGTTTGCGTTACACATCTTTTTTCTATCCAAATGGGCAGTTATTGGCCAGAATGAGCTGCCAAACGGAGCAGTCTTTACGCTGAGTGTTGTAAGTCTGACTCTGCAACACTAGGTTCACAGATGCATCCTTGTACATTGCTCCACACGCTGGCAGGTTTCAGACGGACTGACCTCAAAGTTATTAACAGACATTTTCAAGGCTGAAGCGCCCTGTTTTTTTTTTTTCCTGTTATTACCAGCTGCTGCCACGCTACTGTATCTGCTCACGATGAGAGGAAGGAAAAGGGCAATCAATGTTCTTGGAGAGGCTGCAGCCCGGCCGCTTAAGCAATGGAAAACAAGTTCTGTGCCAAGTTCAGTCTTCATAACTGACACCTCACGGATCGGATATTGAGCACCACGATTTATTACCAATGAGAGCCTGACTGCTCCTAGAATAAAAGCAATAACTCACTGAGCTCCAGAATCAGCCATGCAATCTTTCCTAGCTCTTGAGATTTAGTCAAGTCAAGTCAAGTCACTATTATTTGTATAGCACTTTTAACAATGCAAATTGTGTCAAAGCAGCTTTACATTGGCTTGATATAAAGCTGGGTGGCTTTACATCAGCTTATGTATTGAGACGGGGAAATAGTGTGTCAATAGTGTCACTCTCCTCTGGCCAGACAAAATCAGTAGTTTAAATCTAGGCTGCAGCTGTCAGTCTTGTGTTTGTCTTGTGCCTTGTTTCCACGTGCTCCCAGTGTTTCTATGCCCATATTTGGTTAGTTTCCTGTTCCTGTTAGTCTCATTATTAGTTAATTATGTTCCAGTTGTGTGTGTTTAATTATCCAATTACGTCGTGTATTTATAGTGTGTTATAGGTTGCCAAGCCCGCCGCCGCCCGCGGTGAAGTCAAGGCCGTGGTTTGCGGCTCCCTCAAGCCCGCCGGCAGAGAGTATGGCAAGACACCCGGTAGTTAATGTGGCAAGCCACTCGGCCGTTAAAGTATCCGCGCTTACAGAGCGCCCCCAAGTGTCCGCGCTTCCAGAGTGCCCTCCAGTGCCCACACCTCAAACGCGCCTGCCAGAGCGCCCTCCAGTGCCCACACCTCGAACGCGCCTGCCAGAGCGCCCTCCAGTGCCCGCACCACGAACGCGCCTGCCAGAGCGCCCTCCAGTGCCCGCTTCTAGAACGCGCCTGCCAGAGCGCCCTCCCATGCCCGCACCTCGAACGCGCCTGCCAGAGTGCCCTCCAGTGCCTGCACCTCAAACGCGCCTGCCAGAACACCCTCCAGTGCCCGCACCACGAACGCGCCTGCCAGAGCGCCCTCCAGTGCCTGCACCTCGAACGCGCCTGCCAGAGCACCCTCCTGTGCCCACACCTCGAATGCGCCTGCCAGAGTGGCCTCCAGTGCCCGCACCTCGAACGCGCCTGCCAGAGCGCCCTCCAATGCCTGTCCCAAGTCAGGTCATGTCCCTTGTTGTCTTCTCCAGTCCTCCGGAACCCAGTCTAGTCTGTCTTGTCGGTCATGTCTTGTCTGTGGGGGTTCCGTTGAAGCAGGAAGCTTCTCTTGTAGTGGCCAAGGAGGCCATTCCCAAGCTGTTTGCTTCGCGGGATGCCCCTACGGAAGCGGTTCTCAAGTCTACCCCTGAGAGGGCCCCTGACGCCTCAACCAGTACACGGAGTGCTGGTAAGCCCCAGTCATGCCCACAATGGTCCTCGGATTCCGAGCCTAGCCCCATGGGGGCTCATGTTCCGGAGGATAACTCACTGAAGACGCCAGCTCCAGTTCCCGAGTCGAGCCCAGGAGAGGCTCCAGTTCCCGAGTCGAGCCCAGGAGAGGCTCCAGTTCCCGAGTCGAGCCCAGGAGAGGTTCCAGTTCCCGAGTCGAGCCCAGGGGAGGCTCCAGTTCCCGAGTCGAGCCCAGGAGAGGCTCCAGTTCCCGAGTCGAGCCCAGGGGAGGCTCCAGTTCCCGAGTCTAGCCCAGGAGAGGCTCCAGTTCCTGAATCGAGCCCAGGAGAGGCTCCAGTTCCCGAGTCGAGCCCAGGAGAGGCTCCAGTTCCCGAGTCCAGCCCAGGAGAGGCTCCAGTTTCTGAGTGGAGCCCAGGAGAGGCTCCAGTTCCCGAGTCGAGCCCAGGGGAGGCTCCAGTTCCCGAGTCGAGCCCAGGAGAGGCTCCAGTTCCCGAGTCTAGCCCAGGAGAGGCTCCAGTTCCCGAATCGAGCCCAGGAGAGGCTCCAGTTCCTGAATCGAGCCCAGAGAGGGCTCCTGATCCCCATTTCAGCCCAGGGAGGGCTCCTGTTCTCCAGTCCAGCCCAGGAAGATCCTCCAAGTATTTTTTTGGGGGGGGGGGGGGTAGCCCCGGCCGTAGTGGGCAACGGCCTCGGTGTTGGATCCGCCATGGCCTCCTGAGCTCCCTGCACCGCCATGGCCTCCTGAGCTCCCTGCACTGCCATGGCCTCCTGAGCTCCCTGCACCGCCATGGCCTCTTGAACTCCCTGACCCGCCATGGCATCCTGAGCTCCCTGCACCGCCATGGCCTCCTGAACTTCCTGACCCGCCATGGCCGCCTGATCTCCTTGCTCCCTTGTGAGTTCCGGAACGGACGCCGCCCTGGAGGCTGTCTGTCCTGTCTGTGTGTCTGTGTCCCTTGAGGCCTCCAGAGCGCCCACCACCCCTCCCCATTGGATGTTGTACGGCGCGGGACGCGCCTTTCGGGAGGGGGGAGTACTGTCAGTCTTGTGTTTGTCTTGTGCCTTGTTTCCACATGCTCCCAGTGTTTCTATGCCCATATTTGGTTAGTTTCCTGTTCCTGTCATTGTCTCATTATTAGTTAATTATTTTCCAGTTGTGTGTGTTTAATTATCCAATTACGTTGTGTATTCATAGTGTGTTCTGCCCTGTGTTTCCTGTCCAGTATTAATCGTCATCCCTGTCTGTCGTGTGAGTGTTTCCAGCCTGTATGTAACTTCCCTGTTTTGATTTCATTAAAAGACCTTGTTTTGGATTTATTCTACGTCTCCCCATTCCTGGTATCCGTCTCCTGTGTTTAAACCGTGACAGCAGCAGAGTCAGATTGTGCAAAGGACTCATCTGGTTCCTGTGGTCTTGTCCCGATGGCCGTCTAGGAGACAGGGTCTTCACTGGGGATCAGTCTCTGGGGCTCATCTAGTTGTCCTCTCCGCTGATGTTCAGGGCTGTAGAGGTCATCTCTAGGTGCTGATCCACCATCTGATGCGTCATGCACTCATTATTTTTGAGGGGGCACGAGTTGGGGGGGTCGTCAGGTCGTCATTGGGTCGTCATGTGACACACAGCAGCCACAACAGCACTTATGTTTTTTTTTTTTTTGTTCCCCTTTTTATTCGAAACATTCCCAAACGCATTAACTATATAATCAAATATCTTGATTCTCACCTTTGTAGATTGTTAGTGGATCTATAGTGGGCGATGGTCAAAGTAACCTAATAATGCAATCTATTAACTATGCATAAAAACCTGTCTGTTTACTTAATTAACAGATATGGGTGTCATGTCATAACATATTTTAATACGACTGACTTTATATTTAATGCAAATTTAACATTGAAAGTTAATGTGAATAAATCGATTGTAAGTTAGGCTATTAATCATAACACTTTCATTGTACAGAAAGAGAGCAAAGAACATTTACATTATCAAAGAACATTTTTACTGACAGTCTAGTGTTCAAGCACTCTCAAAAACTCCCATTAAAATCACTGAAGCTGTTTACACTATGAAATTAATATCTTACTTACAGATTTGTACACACATTTGCTCTTTGTTGTTTCTAACGAGAGAATTCGCCAGAAAGAGGTATTCAGTCAGCGAGCGAGTGAAGAAAACACCAGCATTTCAGCAATGACTCATCTGAACACCTGATTGGTCTTTGCATTCATAAGCTCAACAGAATCATGTGTGATTGGTTATAATGCATGCAGTGCTGTAAAAACGCGTCTGTATCTGGCTAAGCGCCAGCCAGCGAATGCAGATTTGAATTTAGCAGCTGATGATATGACGCACTGAACGATTTAATCACGCTGGTGTGATTGTATTAAATATAGAAAATATTAATCGGCTATTTTTTGTCTTTTGGAAGCTGCATTCAAAATCCACTTGGCTCAAAAATCTGAGGGGGCACGTGCCCCTCACTTTGAATGGGCATGACGCCTCTGGATCTGGATACGGACTGGATCCGGGTGGCTGCAGTGACCATCTGATCTGTATACAGTCTGGATCTGGGTGGCTATGGTGACCTCGGAATAAGAAAGAAACAGACTAATATTAGCGTAGATGCCATTCTTCTAATGATGTAACAAGTACATCGGGTGTTTTGGGAAGTGTTCCTGGTTCTGGTTGACCAAATTAATGCAGCCTAACAATCCTTTAATGGATTTGAATTATAGAAATGTGATAGTGTATTATGTGTAAGCCAGGTTAAAGAGATGCGTCTTTAATCTAGATTTAAACTGACAGAGTGTGTCTGCTTCCCGAACAGTGTTAGGTAGATTGTTCCAGAGTTTGGGCGCTAAATAGGAAAACGATCTCCCGCCCGCAGTTTATTTTGATATTCTAGGTATTATCAAATGGCCAGAGTTTTGAGATCGCAGCGGACGTGAAGGACTATAATGTGATAAGAGCTCACTCAAATACTGAGGTGCCAAACCATTCAGGGCCTTATAGGTAATTACCAAGATCTTAAAATGTATATGATGTTTAATAGGAGCCAGTGCAGTGTTGACAGAACCGGGCTAATGTGGTCATACTTCCTGGTTCTAGTAAGAACTCTAGCTGCAGCATTTTGAACCAGCTGGAGTTTGTTTATTAAACGCGCAGAGCAACCACCCAATAAAGCATTACAATAATCTAGCCTCGAGGTCATGAACGCATGAATTAATGTTTCTGCATTTGACTTTGAGAGCATAGGTTGTAATTTAGATATATTTTTAAGATGAAAAAATGCAGTTTTACAAATGCTAGAAACATGTTTTTCGAAGGAAAGATTGCTGTCAAAAAGTATGCCTAGGTTCCTAACCTAGAAGAATTTACAGAGCAGCCATCAAGTATTAGACAGTGATCTAGGTTATTACATGCAAAAGTTTTTGGTCCAATAATTAATACCTCTGTTTTTTTTCAGAATTTAGCAGTAATAAATTGCTAGTCATCCAGTTTTTGATATCAACTATACATTCCGTTAGTTTTGCAAATTGGTATGTTTTATCAGGTCGCGAAGAAATATAGAGCTGCGTATCATCAGCATAACAGTGAAAGCTAACACCATGTTTCCTAATGATATCTCCCAAGGGTAACGTGTAAAACGTGAAAAGTAAGGGGCCTAGTACTGAGCCTTGAGGTACTCCATACTGCACTTGTGATTGGTATGATACCTCTTCATTTACTGCCACGAATTGATGGCAGTCAGATAAGATTTGAACCATGCCAGTGCACTTTCTCTAATGCCAACATAATTTTCTAGTCCATTTAAAAGAATGCTGTGGTCGACAGTGTCAAACGTGGCGCTAAGATCCAGTAGCTCTAATAGAGAGATACAACCACGATCAGATGATAAGAGCAGGTCGTTTGTAACTCTAATGAGAGCAGTCACAGTACTATGATATGGTCTAAAACCTGACTGGAAATCCTCACATATAGCATTTTTCTCCAAGAAGGAACATAGTTGTGAGGATACTACCTTTCTAATATCTTTGACATAAAAGGGAGATTCAAGATCGATCTGTAATTAATTAATTCTTTGGGGTCAAGTTGTGTTTTTTTAACGAGAGGCTTAATAACAGCCAGTTTGAAGGTTTTTGGACATATCCTAATGACAAAGATGAGTTAATAATATTCAGAAGAGGATCTATTACTTCTGGAAGCACCTCTTTTAGGAGCTTAGATGGAATAGGGTCTAACAGGTTGTTGGTTTAGATGATTTAAGACAATTCTCCATTTCCAATAGAAGAGAATGAGTGGAATTGTTCCTCGGGATCTATAGCGTACTATCTGATGTTATACTGAGGCTGACAGCTGCATGGTTACAATTTGATCTCTAATAGTTTCAATCTTGGAAGTAAAGTGAAGTCATAAAGTCATTACTACTGTGCTGCTGGGTAATGTCTGCACCTGTTGATGTTATATTTTTTGTTAATTTAGCCACTGTATTGAATAAATACTTGGGGTTGTGTTTGTTTTCTTCTAAAAGAGACGTGAAGTAAGCAGATCTAGCAGTTTTTAAGGCTTTCCTGTAGGAGAGAGTATTTTCCCGCCAAGCAAAACGAGATACCTCTAATTTTGTTTTTCACCAGCTGCGCTCCATTTTCCGGGCTGCTCTCTTTAGGGCCCGAGTGTGCTCATTATACCACAGTGTTGGACTCTTTTCCTTAATCTTCCTTAAGCGTAAAGGAGCAACCGTATCTAAAGTGCTAGAAAAGAGAGAGTCCATAGTTTCTGTTACATCATCAAGTTGTTCTGAGCTATTAGATATGCTGAGGAACTGAGATAAGTCAGGAAGATTATTTATAAAGCAGTCTTTTGTGGTCGAGGTGATGGTTCTACCATATTTGTAACAAGGAGTTGGCTTTACAGCTTTAGCTATATGGAATATACACAAAACTAGATAATGATCTGAGATATCATCGCTCTGCTGCAAAATTTCAACACCACTGACATCAATTCCATGTGACAGTATTAAATCTAGAGTATGATTTCGACAATGAGTAGGTCCTGACACGTGTTGTTTAACACCAATAGAGTTTAGAATGTCTATAAATGCTGATCCCAACGAATCTTTTTCATTATCAACATGGATATTAAAATCACCAACAATTAGGACTTTATCTGCAGCCAGCACTAACTTAGATAGAAAATCAGCAAATTCTTTAATAAAGTCTATATGGTGCCCTGGTGGCCTGTATACAGTAGCCAGTACAAACATCACAGGGGATTTACCATTAACTCTTGTTTCTTTGGATAACGTTATATGAAGCACCATTACTTCAAACGAATTATACTTGAAACCCGACCTCTGAGAAATACTGAAAATATTGCTATAAATTGTAGCAACACCTCCCCCTTTGCCTTTTGGATGTGGCTCATGTTTGTAACAGTAATCTTGGGGGTAGACTCGTTTAAAGTAATGTAATCATCTGGTTTTAGCCAGGTTTCTGTCAAACAAAGCACATCTAGTTTATGGTCAGTGATCATATCATTTACAAAAAAAGCTTTTGTAGAAAGGGATCTAATATTCAATAAGTCAAGCTTTATCATTTGTTTATCTGTATTTAATCTGTTTTTTATTTGTTGAACATCAATTAAATTGATACTCTTACTTTGGTTTGGACGTTTTCTGTATTTTCTAGTTCGGGGAACAGACACAGTCTCTATAGTGTGATATCTAGGTGAAAGAGTCTATGTGCTGAGAATTAACTGACTTCTGTGACGTGAGGCGGCTAGCAGACGGTCGGTTTAGCCAGTCTGTCTGCTTCTTGACCTGGGCCCCAGTTAGTCAAGTAAGAACTCTAAGACTATGTGCAATATTTCTAGAGAGAAAAGCGGCACCACCCCAGGAGGGATGAAGACCATCTCTTTTCAACAGGTCAGGTCTGCCCTAAAAACTCTTCCAGTTGTCTATGAAACCTATGTTATTCTGCGGGCACCACTTAGACATCCAGCCATTGAGTGACGACAGTCTGCTATGAATCTCATCACCTCGGTAAGCAGGGAGGGGACCAGAGCATATTACAGTGTCTGACATCGTACTTGCAAGTTCACACACCTCTTTAAAATTATTTTTAGTGATCTCCGACTGGCGAAGTCAAACATCATTACCGTCGACGTGCAGTCTTACTAAATTTACGTCTAGCATTAGCCAGTCTAGCATTACGTCTAGCATTAGTCTAGCATTAGCCAAGATGTCAGGCACTCTGGCTCCCGGTAAACATTGGACTATGGTGGCTGGTGTCTCTATTTTCATGTTCTGTACAATAGAATCACCAATAACTAGAGCACTTTCATCAGGTTTCTCAGTGGGTGCGTCACTGAGTGGGGAGAACCTGTTTGATGTTTTGATCAGAACGGAAGAGTGGTGTTTTGACCCGCGACTATGCCGCCTCACAATCACCCAGTTGCCCTGCTGCAGAGGCGCTGAAACCGGAACAATGTACAGGAGTTAGGGTTAGGTTACTTGAACCCTTTAGCAACCGACTCAGGTGCTGCAGAACACCTACCTGAGTGTTTAACCAAATGAAGATCTGCAGCTTTCCTTGATGCAGAAGAGTTTAGAAGTGGCTGCTCATATATAATTTGTTTTACAGTGAGCCAAAATAGTATTTGCATACTTAAGCCACACTTTAACATGTCTGAATGTCAATGCATTAAATAAGAAAATAACAAACAAAAGTGGCATTGAGCAAAAATTAAGTAATTCTGAGAAAACTTTCCGCAGAATTTGAGTGCAGTTGCCATTTGCTTTAATATTTCAACTTGTGTTTAATGCACTAACATCCATACATTTTAAAGAAATAATAGATGTAGATGAGTTTGTTTTATCACTGGAACAGATTTGGAGAAATTGTGCATTACAAAAGCTGATTAAAACATCACAATAATCCACAAGTAATCCTCCAGTCCTTCAGTTAACATCTTGCGTGTTTGTAAGAAACAAATCCATCAATAAGATGTTTTTACTTTGCTTCTGATCAAACTATGAGTCCATAACCCATAAAAACACTTTCTAGGGTGAAAAACGTTGGGTGGGAACTGTTTATATCCCAAAAAATTGTATTTTAATAAAAGATTACAAAGATTTTTTTGCACCAGTGAATCATGCACAATAAGACTAGCAACATGTTGGTTAGGGTTGGTTTTACATGTGTTAATAGGGTTGGTTTTGATGTCATGTATACTTTAGGCTCAAATTACAGTGATTTGAACTGTACTGGATTGTCTCTGCGCTGATCGTTATATGCTAACTAGCGGTTTGATTAGCTTGTAATACTACAGCAGCATTCAGATCACAAGCATGTCAAACATCACAACCCGTCTTATCAATTCACGCCTTCCCTTTTCATCTCTCCTCCTCTTCTTTACCAATCCTTCTCTTCTTTGTTCTTTAACACGCCATCTGAAAAGACATTTGTAATCAAACGAACCTCTGGGGTGTAAACCTCAACAGCAGGTGGTCCGTCCTTGGCATACTAATGAGCAGGGAGTGACACATCAACACAGACCCAGACTTCATGCAATATGGTCTTTCTCAAGCAGCCTGTAACTTGAAACTACTCGATTTGAGTCTTAGATTTCACATCCACAGACAGTTTTTGCAGAAATCTCGTTGACCGATTAAAAACATATCGTGGTGACGGACTAAACGACTGCCGCTGACGTTTCCTGTCACGTATTGCGACGCTGCAATTTGGCAGCAAATCAGTGAGAAACTCGCTAAAATAAGAATGGGAGTCAAGAACGGACATAAACAGTTGAACCTTGTCTATGTGTGTGATGTATATTTGCTGTCAACAGTTTGTATATTTACATTTATTCATTTAACAGATGCTTTCATCCAGACTGACTTACAAATAAGAAACATAAGCAATTTGTTACAGAGCTGACAATATTTGTAGTTGTTACGGGAACAACGAGACGTGAGGCATGCGGATCCATCTGCAGGCTTTTATTATGAAACATGGTCAAAACACAGGCAGGGTCGGACAGTGGCAAACAGGTATATCACAGGCAGGACAAAGAGTATTCCTAGGGCAAGCGTGGGCCTTCGATCGGCGAACAGTATCCAACAGGGCGAGGCAAAGAGAGATAATCCAGGTACACAGCAATAATCCAGGCAGGGGCAAAACAGAGTCCGAATGGCTAGGCAAAGGGGTAAATCCAGGAAACACGGGCTAGGGTCAGAACACAAAAAATAGGCAAGGCAATACAAAGACTAAGGTTACACGGAATGGCAGACTCAGACTAGGGAAACACGGAATGGCACGGTAAGGCAGCTAGCGCTAGGGGAGTGCTATACGCAGATCAATACACGACGATCTGTGAAAAGAAGTCCATGGTTTATATAGGGTGTGTGATTGTGAGATAGTTCTCAGGTGTGAGCGTGTGATTGAGACAGCTGTGTGTGCTTAGTGCAAAGAATGATGGGAAATGCAGTCCAGGGTAATATATAACAGTCTGTGTGGTGTGAGAGTCAATGTGATGGAGGAGTGACCTCTGGTGGCGAGCGAATGGAAGTCCATGAATCGGATTCGTGACAGTAGTATACAATGTCAGGTTTATTAGAAAGATAGATTAGAAAGCAAGCTAGAATAGAGGTCAAATGGGAATTTTTTTTTTTTTTTTTAATGCATTGGTTTAAGGTTGTGGAGTGGTTAAATGCTTGTATATGTTCCAGTGTGTTATTTTAGTATTATTTATTATTATAATTTTGAATTTGTTTTTATTTTTTTATATTGTATTTTTATATTTTTTATTTCATTTTAGATTTTATTTATTTTAGCTTTAATTTATTTTGAATGGAGTTTATTAATTTAGTTAAATTGTTTGTCAGGTGAAAATGATATTTGGAAAATTTGAATTACCAAAAAAAATAAATAAATAAATAAAATAGTAGTTTTTGAGCCATTCAGAATTGAATGGAAAACGTGTTCTAAATTCCAATTTTTAAATTTGATTTAAATTTGAAGTGCAGTAACAAACAGGATGCAACGTTTGTATTTTAAATTTAAATGTAAGTAGAATTAAAATTAATTGAAATGTACACAATTGTTATTTTTTATATCAATAATTATTTTTGAAATGTTTAATTTATATATCCCATCAGATTTAATACATTAACTTTTGCTGTGTTGAACTTCTTCCTGCAAAATCCTCTTCCTGTCTTTCCACTTCAAATTGAAATTCTTTAATCGTTGGTTCTTCAGCTTTGCATAATCCTGGTTCATGCACAGCTTCATTGAGATTTTTTTATTTATTTTTTTTACAATTTACATTTTTTTGTAAACCATTTTACAGCTTTTCACAGTCAAATCATTTGCTGATGAATAAAGAAAACCCTCTGAAATTGATCACATTACAGAAGTAAAATAGGTTCCAAACTCGATTTCACATTGACTTCAGATATACAGTACAGTAAATGTCTGAAATGACTTCTGTATACTTTGCTAATGAAACCTCATTGTCATCAGTCAGTTAGTGTTTGTGCTGAAAGTGGCTGTTGTATAAGACTCATTAACACTCTTTGCATTGTATTTCAGTGGCACGGATCTGGCATCAGGGTGATCGATGCATTGCTACCTCAGATATATCACAAAGTTCATGCGTAAATGCATTGCACTTGTCTCATTTAGCAGTCGTGCAATTTGTCGCTGCGAGCAGTTAAACACCAGGGCCAGACGGCTATCACTCCTCACATCAGGTGATCACTCTCAGACGCCATTGCTCCTCTCTATTCAATAATACAGAAGCCACTTCGGCTGTGGTCCCAGAAATTGAGGTTGCCTATTTCCCAAGGCAGAGGCGACTATTAGCAGCTTGTTGGAGGCTTTTTTTCGCCCCTGTCCTTCTTAACTACATTACGTGCACGAGGTGCTTCTGCTTGTAAAACAGGCGATGAATACAGAAAGGGTCAAGTACTGGTTTCTGGATGTGAGGGAACGGCTCTTCCTTTACTGTTCCCCTGACTGCCATAACTGAGTTTAAAACCATCCTCAGCATCAGCTGATTTCCTGTGGGAGAAAATAAAATGTTCTTAAACGAGACAGTGGCGATCCTTAGTTCCTGAGTCGTACTGTGGCCTGACATGTACCTTCAGGGGGTCCATCTTCCATCAGGAACGAGTCTCAGAGCGGCTCTGCTGTAGTTTGGGGCGAAAATGATTTGGTCTGGCAAATTGAGCAGAAAAAAAGATTACTGTTACTGAAAAGGTTCAAATGTGAAGTAAAAGGTACTCAATAGACAAGCTCTATCTTAAACATTAACCCACTTGCTTGACATAGGCTTTTTTTTTAAGAAAAAAAGAAAAAAAATTATCATTTTATTGAAACTTTAGCCAAAATATTTGTAGATATATATAATAGATATATATAATAAAATATATTAAAATATATTATAAAAAAATATTAAAATATATTTTATAAAAATATAAAAATTTATTCATATGTGCTTTTTGATGTATTGTATTTGATACATCAAGCTTTTATGGCTCATATTGTGAGAATATGGAGCTCATGCCTGAAGAGGAAAAAAACCATCTCAATTTTAATTCACTCCATATATATATATAGTTTCCACTCTATATCTCCCAATAATATGTCTTGTAAGATGATATTTAAATGCTTAGTTTTGTGACCCAAACATATGAAGCAATGCAATACAGTGATGACTGAGATATGAACAAATAAACATTCCTCAAAAGCCTTATGATCAGAGGTGGGTAGAGTACCCAAAAACTGTACTCAAGTAAAAGTAAAAGTACTTGTAGAAATATTTACTCAAGTAAAAGTAAAAGTAATAGTTTGAATAGTTACTTGAGTAAGAGTAAAAAAGTATCGGATAAAAAAACTACTCAAGTAGTAAGTTACTAGATAATATATTGAATATATATAGATATATATTTAGATATATAGATATTTATTTAGATATATAGATATTTAGATAAAATTTATATATACATATATATACAGCACACACACACACACACACACACACACACACACACACTGCCGTTCAAAAGAATGTTAATGGTTTTTTTTTTTTTAAGTAATTTATTTCAGTGATGTAAATCAGAATTTTTATCAGCCTTTACTCCAGTCTTCAGTGTCCCATAATCCTTCAGAAATCATTCCAATATGTTGATTTATTATCAATGCTGTTCTTTTTAGCTTTCTATTCATAAAAGAATCCTGAACAAAATGTCACAGATTCCAAAAAATATTAAGCAGCAAAACTGGTCCCTGTTGAAAAAAACAGCATATCGTCGCTGTCGGGCGGAATCCTCCAAAACCATTATTTTTCAGGAAATTAAAAAAACGGCATATTTTTTGAGTTATTAAACATTGTATCGTTAAAGTTAGTATTATACCTTATATTGCTATCATATACTGTTGTGTACCAACATTAAGACAACATTTCCTCAAAATCATGTTTAATCGGAGATACGAGATTTATGACTTGGGAGCAGGGAGATATGAGATTACGCTGTCATTGATAAGAATGGTACGGACACAGACGTCGCTGCTGCCAGCAGTGTTCATCAAAGTCTGCGGTCATGTTGAGTCTTCTGACAAGAGACAAGGCTTTAAGAGCTAATCAAAGCTAATGATTTGTGGTTACATACATCTTCTGAAACTCTGTTTTAAACATTAGAGCTATGAGTGATGCAATACCAAAATAAAACGATAAACTGACTAGGCTGTCTAATATATAGGCGGAAATTAATCTGCATGCAAACAAAGTCGGCGGTCGCGTTGAGCCTTTTGACAAGAGAAAAGGCTTCAATAGTTAACCAAAGCTAACGACTGTGGTTACATACTTCTTCCTAAACTCATTTACCTCAGAGGACGTGTTGCTCGGCGAGGATTCGTCTTCAATCTTGAGGAGCAGGGACGTGCAGAGAGTTCCTCAGGGGCAGGGGCTCAAATGTAAAATAGGGCCAATGTAAAAAAAAAAAAAAAAAAAAAAATATATATATATAGGTCAAAAGTTTGGATACATTACTATTTTATATTTTTGTAAGAAGTCATTTATGGTCATCAAGCCTGCATTTATTTGATCAAATTTTTAATATACTTTAAAATACATTTTATGCAATTCTGATTTATTATCAATATTGGAAACCTGTGATACTTTTTTCAGGATTCTTTGATTAATAAAAAGTTTAAAAAGCACAGCATTTATTTAAAATATATATTTTGTAACAATATATATTGAAAAGCTTGAGGTTTTGAATAAATGCTGTTCTTTTTATTTTTTTTATTTATCAATGAACCCCAAAAAAGGTTCCAAAAATAAATAAGTAAATAATAAAAAATAAATAAATAAATAAAGCAGCACAACTGTTTCCAATATTGATAATATATCAGCATATTATATCTGAAGGATCATGCACTGAAGACTGGAGTAATGATGCTGAAAATTCAGCTTTGATCACAGAAATAAATGATATTTTAAAGTATATTAAAATAGATAAACATTCTTTTAAATTGTAATAATATTTCACAATATTACAGTTATTCTGTATTTTTGATAAAATAAATGCAGGTTTGATGAGCATAAGATACTTTCATAATGCTGCATAATTATCAAAAATGGTAATATAATAAAATCCTTTCATGTCACCATTTCGCCAGCCTACACTTCACATAATAGACCTGTAGGTGGCACTTGGGCTTCATTAATTATGATAGTTTCATGAAATAGTAAACGGTGCTTCATACATAAATGTAAGTGAACTGAATACTGATTTCTATTATTGCGACTTTTGGCTCTGCACGGTTTTGCCATGCTTTCGTAGTCATTTAGCATCCATTTTCTCAGCGATGCAATTTGATTTATAAAATGAGACAAACCGCAGATCCAGATCGCTCTTCAAATAAGCTTGTCTGCCCCATGTAATTTTCAACCGATTTATGAATAAGAACGGAAAATGTCTGCTCCAATTCACATTATTGTCCAATGAAATGTGTCAGATCATGATTGGTTGGTGTATTATACATGACAAACGGGCATTAATGAATTATGTAATATTCTCTAAACTATATAATATATGGATTTTTTATTAAATCGACACACTAACTTTGATTACTGATGGAAAAAAAAGTTTAAAATATTGTTTGGTTTATTTTCTTTCCTTCCTGTCAATCTATTCACAGAAAGAACCATATATGCTTGAGAGCCTATGGTTTCTGAACAGACTGTGGAATATCAGTCAGTCGAGCAAAACGCACGCAACCCATAACAGCCTCAGATTGACAGATATCTAAAAATAAACAGGAATTTTCCGACTCTTGAGCGATTAGTTACCGTTTTGTGCACATTGTCATGTTAATTATAATTCAAATTCATTTTGTTTTATTGACTACAATATCATTGCTATTTGTCTGAGAGGTTCACTTTTGAATAATTTTGACAAAGGGCAGGGGCTTGAGCCCCCAAAGCCCCCCTTCTGCACGTGCCTGTTGAGGAGACATAATGGCGCGAGGCTCCCGTGGAGTGAAGAAGAGGCGGAGTTACGAGGATTCTCAGACAGTTGAAGTGTCCAATGGAGTTAAGAGATTTGCTCTCAAGCTATTTTCAACACTTTAGATTGGTTAATAATTTGTAAAAATAACAGACCCACGTGGGGACTGACCAATAGCATCGATTTGTGAAAAAATATGAAATTGACAAAATTTGGACATAGGAGGTTTCCGCCCGACAGCGACAATATGCTGGTTAGGTATGTTTTAAAGCATGGGATGCTGTTTTGAGCTGGTTTAAGCTGGTTTATGCTGGTTTAAGCTGGTCATGTGCTGGTCCGACCATCTTAAGACCAGCACATGACCAGCTAAGGACCAGCTTAAACCAGCTAAGGACCAGCATAAACCAGCTAAGGACCAGCATAAACCAGCAAAGGACCAGCATAAACCAGCATCCCAGCTTCAAAATATACCTAACCAGCATGTGCTGTTTTTTTTTCAACAACACCAATAAATCAATATATTAGAATGATTTCTGATGGATCATATGACTCTGAAAACTGGAGTAATAGCTGATAAAAATTCAGATTTTCATCAATGAATTAAATTCTATTTTAAAGTATATTAATTATGTATTATATATGTATATATGTATATAACCTCTGACACGGAGAAGAGTGAAAACTCCTCACATGACCGCTACTGAACATCTGAACATAACGAAACAAATACACATTGACGGATCTTCTTCCGTCTGTTCTGCAAAATGTAAACACATGTATATTTATGTAATTGTAAATATTGTGAAAATATCAATATTAATTGTGTCTAGGCAAAGGCATTCCTCCTGGAACAGGTCGCGCGCCGCTCAGCAGAGCTAACGCGGGTTTGGCGGGTGTTCATTTCATACTCTGTGACAGCTTATTTAATGTATAAATTATACAACGTATTTAATGTATAAGGTAAATGTACAACAAACTGGTAATGCCATTGTGGGATAGTGTATTGTAATCGAATGTAGCCTATCTATACCTGTAGAACCGTAGACAGCACATGCGGTGTTCATCTAATAAAGATTCATAGCTAGCAAACAATAGTCAATAGCCTTTGCAGATTTGCTTTCAATTGACTGTAGATCCAAAGCCACGTCTTCAACGCTCTTGATGTTCTTAAACTTTCTGTTACAACTCTGAGTGAGAACCGCTTCAGACGACTCAGCGTGTGCGGCAGAACTGAACAAATCATTCAAACTGATTTGCGAACTGATTCACTGGTTTGCCAACTGGGTTGATCAAGCCTTTGAACAGAATTGACTCAAAAGAATGAATCATTCGCATATGAGCATTGCTCATCGCTCGTCAAAAGTAGACGGCGTGTTTGGAGTAAATTGAAGCAGTTTTAACTTCTTGTATTGCATTAAGATAAAATAACGAGAGGAGCGTCGCCCACAGTAACGAAGTAAAAGTACCGTTTTTTTCACTAAAAATGTACTTGAGTAAGAGTAAAAGTACCTATTTTTAAATATACTCTAAAAGTATTAGTTACCCAAAAAATTTACTCAAGTAAATGTAACTCGTTACTACCCACCTCTGCTTATGATCATATATGGTACTCACATTTGAACGTGATTTTTCTATAAAATTATATACAGATAATCAAGTAAACCTAAGTTGCTTCAGTCCAGTAAATGTTCATCTTGAAATATTACTAACAATATAAAAGTAATTCTTATGTTTAAGACACATGAACCACAAATTGAAGGTGATACTAAAAGGCCTTTTCTTTGCTTAAAACGTATAAAATCAATCAGATAACAGAAGGCATGTAGTGGATTGTGTGCAACAGGTTTTTCAGCAAATTTTTGTTCATGCACACAGAATGAGGACACAGAAATTTGTGTATCAATAATGCTTCAGCAGGCTTTATTGGGTTAATATGACTTTTTTTGTTCCTGTAGCTCAAAGATTAGAGAACAGCACTAGCAATGCCAAGGTCATGGGTTCGATTCAAGAAATGCATGAACTGATTAAATGTATGCAAAGTAAATCACTTTGGATAAAAGCATCTGCTAAATGCATAAATGTAAATGCGTTTGATCCAACAGACATTTTGGTTGTGTTGGTTACCTTATATCAGTATATAAGGTAAAGTATATCTCTTTTGTCCTGTAATGGCCACCATTTCTTTTCATTATTTTAATCACTAGTTCATTATAAATGCTCCTGCAGCGTGACAAATGAATTTTTGAAAGGAACAAACATTCCATGTAGTCTTTTAATTAATATGGTCATAAAGCTACAATAAAAGCAACAATTATAACATAATTAGGGAAATACTGTTTAAAATAATTTTAAAGGAAATATAAAATCTCAAACCACAGGAAGTGTCAACTACTCATTTACACTGAGCCCTAATGAAAAACTGAACCGTTTCAATAGGTGTGTCTGTTTTGATCTTCATTAAACCCTGAAATTAATGCTAAATTTCTCGTTGCATTGCCTGCTGCACTTTTATTGTGGTTTTCAGACCTTTTTGCCAACGTTGTGGCTGAAATAACAGCTTGTGGTTTAAATGCTGCTCACATCTGATTTTTTAAAAAGTGAATTACACCAGTCTCATCTTAATCAGTTATGTAAGCATAACATTATGAATTCATCACAGATACTGTATATCTTGATTATTTTAGTGTGTTTATTCTGTAGCATTTGGATCAATCAGACACACAACTATTTGTTATATTTAACAAACCAAACCAAACCAAACCCTCACCTAACCAAAGGGCCAACTATGAGGGTCTATGGACCCTTCCCCCCAAAAGAGCACCCTAAAGGGCTCAGTTACCAGGGCAACCATCTGATAAGACTGTTTCATTGCTCAAAAGTATGTGAGATGTGACGTGCTGTAAGAACAGACCCTTCTGAAACCCACACAATGCCCATAAAAACATAACTTTCCTCCTTGTCATTCATAGACAAACCTTTCTATGAATAAACATGCATCCCAGGACATTGTGTGTATGATTTTAACTGTCTTGGATAGTGTCTCTTGCATTGTATTTTGTTTTATGCATGCTTTATGAGTGAAGTACTAGTTAATGTAACCCCACCTATATTGTGTCTCCTACCACATTAATGATCATTTGATGACCCACACTTTGGTGTACACCACCTCTTCATAGAATGCCATGTGTGTTTGTAATTGAATCAAAGTATAGACTGCCAGAGCCATTCGAACCATGCTCTCAGACAAAGGGTCATAAAACCCCCCAATATTTCCAGCCTCCCACTTGGAAATTCAGCCTTTCTCATTGGTCAAGCCCATCCTGAAAGGTGTGATTCTTCCCTGACTTTAAAGGGCTCACTCACAGGTCCGTCCTCTCTTCTGCTAAAATCTTCTGATTACTGCCCGTGTGGAGCGACTCACGGAGAGCCGGAGCCGGTGCGGGAGTGTCCGGCAGGCCCAACATATAGAGCCGTGCGTGATCTCCCTAGCCTGGGGAGATGGCTCTTGACCACAAAGAGTCAGACTAATACCACTGGAGTTCGTCCTCACTCAACCCTGGAATTCACCATCATGGAAATGCCCTCGCTCAGACAGTTCTCTCTCCCCGCTCCCGGCAGTCTCTGCATCTTCATCTCTGCATTGCGGCCTGCAGTTCCACTGTGGCCCACAGGGCCAGCAGGCCCCATTTTACACCCAGCCATGTGCTTACTTAGGAGAGAGGACTCTCTCAACCACAACAGAGTCAAGAACAACCTCAGAGTTTCAAGAGATTGCAACTTCGGCCATCGAATGGAACCATCCAGACCTTCTTCAGAGGCTTCACAAGACTCTCGTTCCACAACCAAGTCAAATGCAAGTATAGTTCCTTTCACCACACAGAGGTTGGTTGTAAGCTATCGTATACTGTGCTTTGAATTAGAGACTGATAGTTCTTTCAGATAGTCAACTCGGCTTCATCCCCCCTGTTTCAGTCCAGTTTCATTCATCCAGTCTCACTTACCCTTCTCATGTATCACGTATGCGTGATTTGTGTGTGTGTGTGTGTGTGTGTGTGTGTGTGTGTGTGCGTGTGCGTGTGTGCGTGTATGTGTTTGCTTAGACTAGTTATGTGATTGTGATTTAGTTAATAAAACTTTGTGCACAATACATATGAGTATTTGTTTCTGATTCCCTGCTTGCAACAAAGTCAATTTAACAATTGTGAACTTGTTACATGCTCTGAGGAGTACTGTACCTTAAAAGGGTCATTTCCCTTACCCGGGAAATTAAGATCTCTTTGAATTCATAAATAATCTATACTGAGCGTTCACTAGATGACCTAGTCAACTGAGTGTACTGTAAATTCTGCTTTATCAAGCTAATTCTATTAACTTATCCAAATATTATAATTAATTATAACGAGTTATGATTAATAATTAATATTCCCCTTTTGAGCTAATTTGCTACAATTCACACACACATTCAAAGCACATGATTTTTCATAACGCCCATATCCAGGACTTCCCATAGACTCCCATCTGTATCAGTGCTTGACAGGACAGACGTCCTGTTATTAAAATTAATTCAGGAAACTAAAGCTGCACAAATAGTGTTTTTGTTGTTGGTAAATTCTGCTAATTTTGCTGTGCTGGCTTTCCCAGCATGCAGTGGGGCATGGATAATTACTGTGGATGTATTTGGTTGACTGTTTATTGTTTTTATTTACTCGGTTGTTGCAAATTTTCTCACATTTAATAGCTTGTTTTGTGATTCATGTAATTGATTCATCTGAGTTAATGTTGAAATGACCAGTTTTGTTGGTTGTTTGCATTGTAGTCTTTAACATAAAAGTTTATGTGTGAAAACCTGATATAATGCAAGATGTGTTGTATCGAAAGCAGAGTTTACAGTACACATGCTTGGGTTGCTTTAGAAATACTTAGGGTGATACAAGTTTGCAGCAATATGTTTGTTTTAAATGTTAAAGTACATTGATAATTTAAATAACTCTGTGTGGTGTAGAATGGCTTGCACTGGACTTAGTTTTATTAAGTTAAGTAGATTTCTACATAAATTTACTTGAAATAATCAGCTAGCAAAAAAGTCAATCTTACCAGCTTTATTTGGTAGCTTGGTTGTCAGTGATGTTGAATCAGAGAGACTCACTTTTCTTGTGTTAAGATCTTTGTGATTTATTAGAATAATAATACTGTGTAAATACATTTTGCCAAGATTTGATTTATGAATAATTTTATGGTATTTATTTGTATGTTATTCATTTTGTTGTTGTCATTTCATCGCTCAGCTATAACTGAGATGTTTGTGTTTTAATGTCTTGATGCCTTATTTGTTAGAGTGGAGACCAGGGTTAATTTTATGTATGTATGTATGTATGTATGTATGTATGTATTTATTTATTTACGCAGGTTTATTATTATTTTTAATTTTTATGTTTGAACGTCAATTTCTGTATAAACACAAACATCTTCAAAAGCTTGACTGTTGCTGCCATTAATCAATGAAATTACTCACCCTGACCTGGCATTTATGAAAAAAAAAAAAAAGAAAAAAAAAAACTCTTTTCCTGCAAACACATTTCAATGTTTTAGTCTTTTAGTTAAAATGTGTTTGAAGGACAGAAGCCCTACTAGAAAGCAATCAATAATGGATTTCTCAATGAGATTCAGCCCCGGTGTGGCTCATATTGGATAGTTATTTAGGAAACAATGGTATGCTTTGGTGTGCAATGCATGATAATGGCGAAAATCACACTTATGCTTATTTTAGTCAGTATTGTGTATCGAGTTATTCTACATTGTCATTGGGGGGGGCGACATCGTTTTTTTTTTTTTTCAATTTCTAAAATTCAATCAATCAGTCATCAATCAATTGATGTAAAAAAAGATGGAAAAATAAATAGTATATATTTATATAGTATTATTTATTTGGGCTTTTATGGAAGTGCAAATGCATACCACTGTAAAGGAATTTATAACGTATGAAAATAACACAATAATAGTTGTATCTTGATTACCTTGTTTTATTTTAATCATTGTAAGCCAAGTTGTGTTTGAGAATACAATTCAGTTAATTGTGTAGCCCCGATATAGTACATTGAGAGTGAGATTTTTGCAGTGGACTGTGAAGACATGCATGTGAATGTGAGTCTGCTCTGCTCCACGTGTCTGTCAGGGATTAATCCGACTCCGCTGTGCTGCTTGAAGATGACAATGCGTTTATAATATTAAACCATATGGCAGTGTAAGTCTTTGGACGGAGTCCATCGTGTGTTTTTTTGTTGGTTTTGTGCCAGTATGAGAGTCTGACAGTATGCCACGTTTACACGTCAACCGTTGCTACACTAGAGACTCTGTCCTCGCAGCTGCTCCCTTCTCTCTGTTTTTCTCACATTTCGCCTTCCCAGCGTCCCCTCGCAGCTCCTGCCTTTGACAGAGCCTCTGTAACCTGCACACAATGAAAGGCCCTTTCACTCGCTACAGACTATTTGCTGCTTGTTCAGGTATTTGATAGTGTCTGTTTCTGACTCCTGCCTTCGTCTGCACCTGTGGCCTACAGGCATTCAGCAGATATAATTTGATTTGACAGGATGGGTTCCTGATGCACAGTTCTGTGTCTTTGGTTTTTATGTTGCCATATTCCCTCTGTCAGGATCCCTGTGGAGAAAAGGCGTTGGTTTTATCATCCAGTAGATGGGAATGTTATTTCCATATTCCGTAATCAAGAAAGACTATGGTGATTTGAAGCGAGTTGTTGATTAAGGTTATAGATTAAAGCAATAAGACACAAGAGATGATTCTTTATTGCTTTAATTGCTTTAGAAGTCATATTTTATTGTAACACCTCTTTACTATGGTAAAATCACTGTAACACATTGCATCAAATGAATTATAGCATTTGTGAAACCACAGTATGATAAAATATATGAATGTTCAATTAATACTTACATTATTATTATTATTATTATTAACATCAACAGTGATGATGATGATGATGATAATAATAATAATAATAATAATAATAATAATAATAATAATAATAATTAGTAGTAGTAGTAGTAGTAGTAGTGTATATGTGAATATAATAATAATAATATAATCAAGGATATAAATGTTCAAAACATACTTACATTTATTAATGTTATTATTATTAGTATTGTTCTCATTCTTATTCTTATTAACAGCAACAACAGTGACAACAAGGACGACAATGACATCAACAACAACAATAATAATAATTATACATATAATAATATAATTAAAGATACCAATTTTCAATAAATTGTTACATTTATTATTATATATTATATTTATTATTATATGTAGTAGTAGTAGTAACAAAAAATAACATTGTCATCATAATGGTTATTTTTCTTTTTGTCATAAACAATTAGTCAATAATAATAATAATAATAATAATAATAATAATAATAATAATAATAATGAAATAATAATAATATGTATGTCAAAATTAAAAGACACCAGTGTTTAATAAATAATTAAATTTAATATGTGACAGTATGTTGCTGTTTTAGTTGTTTTTATGCTATGGGTATATGTATATATACACTATATTGCCAAAAGTATTGGGTCACCCCCTTCTAATGAACAGGTTTGACTACTTTAGTAATTTCCATGAGTACAAATCTTAATGTTTAAGCATATAATGATATTCTAGGGAATTGTGTGCTTCTCATTTTAAAGCAACAGTTTGGACAGGACCCTTTTCTATTCTAACATGACAATGCCTCTGTGTATAAGGCAAGGTTCAAAAAGAAATGATTGATTTAGTCAGTGTGGAAGAACTTGACTGGTCAGCAGAAAGTCCTAATCCAAGCTGAAAACCTCTGGTGTGACTTTAAATGCAGACATTGAGCCAAAAACTCTTTACCAAACACCAACGACTTGTACATATGGGTACAGTCATTTTAGACACTTCCAAAACTGTTGCAACAGAGATGGAAATACAATTTTTAAATACATGCATTATGTTTCCATCTTTGTTGCCACAGTTTTGGAAGTGCCTTTTTCTGTTCTAAAGAAGGGGGTGTCCCAATACGTTTGTCCATATAGTGTATGTACAAGTCATCGGTGTTTGGTAAAGAGTTTTGGCTCAAGGTCTGCATTTAATGTCACACCAGAGGTGTTCAGCTTGGATTAGGACTTTCTGCAGACCAGTCAAGTTCTTCCACACTGATTAATCAATCATTTCTTTTTGAACCTTGCCTTATACACAGAGGCATTGTCATGTTAGAATAGAAAAGGGTCCTATCCAAACTGTTGCTTTAAAATTAGAAGCACACAATTCCCTAGAATATCATTATATGCTTAAATGTTAAGATTTGTACTCATGGAAATTACTAAAGTAGTCAAACGTGTTCATTAGAAGGGGGTGACCCAATACTTTTGGTAATATAGTGTGTATATATATATATATATATATATATATATATATATATATATATATAATACACACAGGTGCATCTCAAAAAATTGGAATATCATAAAAAACTTAATTTTTTGTAACTTATTTCAAAAAGTGAAACTTTCATATATATTTTAGATTCATTACATGTAAAGTAAAACATTTCAAAAGTTTTTTTTTTTTTTAATTTTAATAATTAGAGCTTACAACTCATAAAAGTCAAAATCCAGTATCTCAAAATATTAGAATATTTCCTAAGATCAAATAAAAAAGGATTTGCAAAAAAGAAAAATTCAAGTTCTTTAAAGTATGTGTCATGAGTCCAGGTCCTGCGGTTCTCCCTCTCACCACCAGAGGTCTCCACCCCCCATCCTCCCGGACTCAATTCTCCAGACTCCATTCACCTGTCACTCATTATTACACCCTCAGCTGTACCCTATTGTCACAGACGATATATTCTCCTCTCACTCATCACTCTGCCTGGCTGATTAATTGTAGTTGCTGTTTAATCTTATTGATACATGCACTGTGTTGCCGTCTGATGTACCCCATTCCTGAACCTGTTTTGTTTTGCCTTGATGGCCTTTTTGTTTATTAAAGAGTAGTCTTACCTGCATTTGGACCCAGACCTTGTTTTTTCCATGGTGCTCCCTTATTGCGCCGTGACAGAATCAGCCAGCAAACATGGGTCCAGCAGGGAAACTCTTCAGCATCAGTCAGGGAGACCAGAGTATTGAGTAGAATGCCAGGAAATTCTTTGGAGTGGCTTATCAGTCGGCGACAGAGAAGACCTGCCTCATGGTCATCTTCTGGGGAGGCCTGGCCGAGCCCTTCAAGTCCCTGATGCCATACTGGGCTCCCGAGGAGTCGCTGGAGGACTACATTAACCTGGCTCTGCATTTGAGCAGCTCAGTCTTCAGGGTGGAGTTAGCTGTGGAGGCAGCTCACAGTTCTCCCGAAGCGGCGATCCAAAGGGCGTCAAAGGCCTCGTCTGGCACACCCAGAACCTCGTGCCCATTCCCGGAGTGTCCCGGGCTGATACGCAGCGTGCAGAAACCCCCGTTCATGTCGTTGTGAGCGGCATGGTCTGCTCGCGGTCCTCCCAAGGCGGCGACATCCACTCCCCCCCCCGAGGCGGCATTGTCTGCTCGCAAATCTCCCGAAGTGGCGGTGTCCGCTCACAGTTCCCCTGAGGCAGCGGAGTCTGCTCGCAAACCTCCCAAGGCGGCGGTGTCAGTTCATAGTTCCCCTGAGGCGGCGGTGTCTGCTCGCAAATCTCCCAAGGCGGCGGTGTCAGCTCACAGTTTCCCCTAGGCGGTGGTGTCAACTCGCAAATCTCCCGAGGTGGCGGTGTCCGCTCACAGTTCCCCCGAGGCGGCGGTGTCCGCTCGCAAATCTACCGAGGCGGCGGTGTCCGCTCACAGTGCCCCCGAGGCGGTGGTGTCCGCTCGCAAATCTCCCAAGGCGGCGGTGTCCGCTCACAGTTCCCCCAAGGTGGCGGTGTCCGCTTACAGTTCCCCCGAGGCGGCAGTGTCCGCTCACAGTTCCCCGAGGCAGCAGTGTCTGCTCACAGTTCCCCTGAGGTGGCGGTGTCCGCTCACAATCCTCCTGAGGCGGCGGTGTCCGCTCACGATCCTCCCAAGGCGGTGGTGTCCGCTCGCAGTTCCCCTGAAGGGGTGGTGTCCGCTCACAAGGCTCCAGAGACGGTGGTTCCCGCTCACGATTCTCTCGAGGCGGCGGTGCCTGCTCACAATCATCCTGAGGCGGCAGTGTCCACTCGCAGTTCCCCCGAGGCGACGGTGTCCGCTCACAGTTCCCCCGAAGCGCCAGAGCCCGCCACTGCTCGTTCCAAGGTGGCAGAGCCCGATACAACTGCATCTCCACTCGCACCGCTGTGGTGGCCGCTGGTTCTGCCCTGGGTCCCTATCCCGCCAGCTCTACCTCAGTCCCCAGGTCCCCCTCTAGCACACGGACCTGGTCCCCCATCTCTCCCCCTGTTCCGCCCCCACTCTGCCATCCCCCTGGTCGGGTGCATGGGAACGTCTGGAAGCCGTTTCTTAGAGGGGGGGTCCTGTCATGAGTCCGGGTCCTGTGGTTCTCCCTCTCACCACCAGAGGTCGCCACCTCCCATCCTCCCGGACTCAATTCTCCAGATTCCATTCACCTGTCACTCATTATTACACCCTCAGCTGTTCCTCATTGTCACAGACGATATATTCTCCTCTCACTCACCACTTTGCCTTGCTGATTAATTGTAGTTGCTGTTTAATGTTATTGATACATGCACTGTGTTGCCGTCTGATGTATCCCGTTCCTGAACCTGTTTTGTTTTGCCTTGTTGGCCTTTTTGTTTATTAAAGAGTAGTCTTACCTGCATTTGGACCCAGACCTTGTTTTTTCCACGGTGCTCCCTTATTGCGCCGTGACAGTATGTTCATTTATGCACTCAATACTTGGTCGGGGCTCCTTTAGCACAAATTCCAGCATCAGTGAGGTGTGGCATGGAAGCGATTAGCCTGTGGCACTGCTGAGGGACTATTGAGCCTTCAGCTTGTCTGTATTGTTGGATCGACTGTTTATCATCTTTCTTTTGAAAATATACCATAGATTCCATATCCCTCTGGTACTCTTTAGTCACTTTTGACCGAAAAATTTTCTGTTTTGAATTTTTAAAAATCACAGCTTCATCGTAATAGTATGAAACTTGGTGACTTTTATGGCATTTGGAATGTGAACACACAAAAAAATTGAGGGCATGATTCGAGGAGGCTAAGTGGTCGTAAAAAAAATAGTCACACTTCTTGTCTTCGGTCAAAAATGAATGATTATAGGAAATGAATGGGAAATCGACAAAAACACAAAAATTTGGAGAACACACACACGCGCACACACACACACACACACACACACACACACACACACACACACACACACACACGTGTACACACACATCTATGAACTGGTGTGACTGTAACACAGCAAATATGTAAAATAAAAGTAATAATTCAACTACAATGCAGTAAAAAAGTGGACAGCAAGGAAGGGGTTACACTTTAAAACATCAAGAGTGCAAAACAGACATATTTGCTAACACACACACACACACATGCACACGTACACAATTATACACACTCAAAAGAATTGGTATGGCTATAACCATATAGCCAAAACGAGTCAGAAAACTGAAATAAGAGGTTCAAATCAGATCAGACCCATAAGGATTAAGCTCTAATAAAACATTCCTGTTCATTTTTGTTACATTTTTTATAGAATTTTAATGTTTTGTGTAACAAAATGCTTTCTCTGTGTTCAGGTTTGACTGTAGTAATAATAATTCCAAAACTGATGCTTCAAATCAACACTTCAAACCAAAAAAAAAAAAAAAAATGTAAACCTTTACAAAAAGTTGTCTTTGAGAATGTCTAAATATATATCTAAATCCACAATTTAATAAAAATAAGTATTTATGTCTAAAATCAACTAGAGAATTTATAGGCCTTTTATATAGGGCTATATAGGAATGTAATGGCTAAACCATGGAATTGCAGATGTTTTTCTTTTTTTTACTCCCACCAGATGGCACTAATCTGACTTCAAGAGTAAAGTTTTTTTTACTCTAAAGGAGAGAGTAAAATTTCAGGTGTCCGGTCACTTTTGACCATGAAGATCACAAGTGTGACTCCCAAATAAGGAGCACCAGAGGGATATGGGGTTCAGGTCAGGCATGTTGGCTGGCCAATCAAGCACAGTAATATCATGGTCAGCAAACCACTTGGAAGTGGTTTTGGCACTGTAGGCAGGTGCTAAAGTTTTGCTGGAAAAGGAAATCAGCATCTCCATAAAGCTTATCAGCAGATGGAAGCATAAAGTGCTCAAAAATCACCTGGTAGAAGGCTGTATTGACTTTGGACTTGATAAAACACAATGGACCAACACCAACACGTCACGGCATCCCATATCATCACTGACTGTGGAAACTTCAAACTGGACTTCAAGCAGCTTGGATTCTGTGCCTCTCCAGTCTTCCTCCAGACTCCAGACCTTGATTTCCAAATGAAATGCAAAATTTACTTTTATCTGAAAAGAGGACCTTGGACCACTGAGCAACAGTCCAGTTCTTTTTCTCCTTAGCCCAGGTAAGATGCTTCTGACGTTGTTTCTGTTTCAGAAGTGGCTTGGTAGCCCTTTTCCTGAAGACGTCTGGGCATGGTGACTCTTGATGCACTGAATCCAGCTTCAGTCCACTCCTTGTGAAGCTCTCCCTAGTGTTTGAATCGGCTTTGCTTGACAGTATTCTCAAGCTTGCGGTCATCCCTGTTGCTTGAACACCTTTTCCTACCCAATTTCTTCCTTCCAGTCAACTTTGCATTTAATATGCTTTGATACAGCACTCTGTGAACAGCCACTCCTTTCAGTAATGACCTTCTGTGAATTACCCTCTTTGTGGAGGGTGTCAGCGATTGTCTTCTGGATCATTGCCAAGTCAGCAGTCTTCCCCATTATTGTGGTTTCAAAGAACAAGAGATACTCGAAATTTATATTGTAGGGATGGCCATTTAATTAAACTCAAATTTACATATCCTAATATTTTGAGATACTGGATTTTGGCTTTCATGAGCTGTAAGCTCTAATCATCAAAATTAAAACAAAAAAAACTTTTGAAATGTTTTACTTTACATGTAATGAATCTAAAATATATATGAAACTTGTATATGTCTGCATACATATAACTGTATTTAGGATGATTTATCTTTCACTAACCTTACAAATTAGCATTTTTGACATTCTGACATTGACATTGATTTTTAAAAATACACATGATACAATTCAAGTAGGACATGATAACCTGTGGTTCAGTGAGAGTGAGTCATCTGAGCTGATTCAGTGAGGAAGTGATTCAGGGCATGATTCTTTATTTTTCATTAGTGTATTTTACCTGTATAACAGTTATCAGTGGCAATTCAGATTATATTATACATGAGTTAATATCATGTTGAGGTCAGTTATTTATCCAGGTGTGAGTGCACACATTGCCTGTACTGTTTTAGCATCACAACAGTCTTGTTATTTATTCACAGAGCAGTTTAATAAGCGTTCACGCGCTGCCTCTGTAATTGTTCGCGTTTTATGAAGGTCTTGGCCTATTGTTCTTGTTTTGATGTTTTCTGTATCTTGGCAACATCAGCAAAGTCCTATTTCTCACAGAAATAGATTTAATTTATTAACGACTGTTCAAATCCATCTTTTATGGTTTAACTCAGCCAATCCAAATCAGATTAGCTAAACTCGTTTGTTTGTATCCAGTTTATTTTAAAGAATCTTTATACATCTTTTTGTATGTTTATATATTTATTTACAATCTGTCCTACTTCCTCTTTATCACCTCGCCATGTCTGAATAGGCCAAGTTTCTGAACACCAAGTAGGCGTTGTTGCAGACTGTCATGTTATAATATATTCATTTGTCTGAAAGAACTTGGATTTTGCATCTTAGTTTAAACAAATATACTTGTAAAACAGTTTTGAGTTCTGAAAGTTGCAGTATGTTTCTATAATACAATGAACTTTTACCTCAAAAGATGAAAGAACATTTGATTCCTCATGAAATGAGCCCTTTAAGTCCTGTGCTCTGTCAGATTGCATAAATATGCCGTTGTACTTCTGTCTCAAGGAGATTCTGTGGCATTTTAAGCGAGTACAGAGGGTTTGAGCACCTGTGAAGAGGCAGAACTCTGTCCCAGAGGGCCTGATGGGAAATCAGAGCCTCCAACAGAGAGAAAATGACGTCATGTTTGAACAGTGTCAAAAGTAATCTACTCTAATGATTCATCTTATTAAGATAAATGGGCAGAACACATCTGATCGTGTCTCATACTGTCACCAGAGCAGAACAAGGATGATGAGAGGCTTTGAGGAGCCTGTAGGGATATGTTTTAGTAACGAGGCCCTGTAAAATGACAATATTTTACTTTACACTTAATGAAATCAAAATTGACCCTGTTTGTGTTCTTAATGTTTCTTGTCTCCTTGTGTACATTCATTGGTGCTTGTTTTTCCAAATCCATTCCAATTCAAATTTTTCAAAGTCAAATTAGTCGTTCTGATTTTTTCCCATTTATTTCATATTCTGTTCAGACCAGAAATGCAGCTGTTATGGAAGTAAAATGGGTTTAAACAGCACTTTGTACTGTTTTTAAGCTCTATACCACTTATTAAAAATAATGTTTTATTTAAATAGAACACCAAAGTTCATTAAATTGATCAAAAGTGACAGTAAAGGCTTTTATAATGTTACAAAATAATTATATTTCAAATAAATGCGGTTCCTTTGAACTTTCTATTCATAAGACAATCCTTGAAAAAAAGAAAATGTCACTTTTTCGTCAAAAATATGAAGCTGCGGAACTGTTTTCAGCATTGATTATAATAAGAACAGTTTTTTTCAGCAGCAAATCAACATATTAGAATGATTTCTGAAGGATCATGTGACACTGAAGACTGGAGTAATGATGCTGAAAATTCAGCTTTGCGTCACAGGAATAAATGACATTTACAGATATATTCAAATAGAAAACTATTATTTTAAATTGTAAAAATATTTCATAATAGTAATGTTTTTACTGTATTTTTTAACAAATAAATGCAGCTTTGGTGAGCATATGAGACTTCTGAAAAGTAGTTTACCGTAGGTCTGCTACTGTAAACCTTTTTGTTGACTGATTGGGTGGTACAATTATACAGCTAATGTTTAAGAGAATTACAGTGTTTCTGGAGCAGCAGTACATGTTTCCTGAGGTCCATGTTTGTGTTTTTGGGCTTTGTGTGCTTATTTTGAAAAACCTCCAAAGATTGCATGCTGTTGCAACTCAATAAGTGTCTGGGTGTTCCTTGAGTTTAATTATATACCGTGAAGGGCCCTTCAGCTCATTTCTTTCAAACACACAATGGCCCACTGCTCTTGGAAGTAGTAATTTTAATCAGACCCACATTTGGAAGAACATACACATTAACATGTTGTTCTGTCAGTGTCAAGAGCCATTAATTAAAATTGTGATTAACGTATGGGTTGGTTTGTCCTCGATGTATAGCATCTATAACGCTAATAAAACAGTACACAACCAGTGTCAATGTTCACTAAACCTGTGTGATATGGCAAGAAATGTGCAATATTTCAGCCTTTTGAAGGTGTTTTTCGATCAGTATTTTGATACTGCGCTGAAAATCTTAATTTGGCATTCCCACTCTGGCTTTTTGAAAATTGCTTGCAAATCTCACAATTGCTAATATTATAACCAAATCCTGTTTTCTATCAATTACCAAAAGTTTTTTTTATTTTTTCCCTTTCGGAACTGACTGATCATAGGCTTCATTGATCTGAGAATATGCACCTCAGTTTTTGAGTGAACATTGCTAAAATTATCCATAAATAATCCTTTTTTGGCTTAAAAACTGAGGTTCATAAGCTCAGATCAATGAGGCCTACAATAAATCAGTTTCAAAAAGAAATACAAAACTTGTGCAGATTGAAAGAAAACAAGTTGACAAAAAGATTGAATCCAAGATTTGGTAATAACATAGCGTAATGAAAGATTTACAAGCAATTTTTGTAGGCTGGTCATTTTTGACCAGGAACACTACAAGCGTAACAATGTGGGGGGAAAAAATGTACAAAAAGTATTAAAATAATTTTTGGGATGAAAGATGTTATACCCTGAGTGAGAAAACAAGTCAGTAAGACTATCACAATCTACATGAAAACATAATTTAAATAGCCAAACATAAAATGTGCATTAAAATTGTTGCAATATAAACAATGTTTTAGAATTTTAGTATATTGTAAATATTCTACATATATCGCCCAGCCAAGGCGTTCAGTGCTTTAGGATCCCGATGTAATGTGTATTTTAATCTTTGAGTAAACCCAGGGCCTCTGCTGGCCAAATGGGTGCCCTAAGCAGGATTGTATTGTTGTGCCCCCTCCCTCAAATATTATGGAAGTAAAAAAAATTAAAATAAAAACACCTACTATGGGGGTCAAAATAGAACTTTAATAAAATATAAAAGTAAATAAATAAATTGTAATTAAATTGCATTATTTACAAATTGCAATTGTAGCTCTAGACAGTTACCTATGGCTATTATTTTATTAATACAGTTGTCTGATTGATATTATAGTCTCAAGCATTCAGAAATCACGCGAAAGAAAATTAAGCAGTTTTACTACAATAAAACCATGGTTAATTTTTGTAAGGGTTGTGATGTCCACATGTTTTTTGTTGAAGAAATTATAGAGGCTGTGTCATCTATAGCAAAAAGGTGGCCAAAAATTAAAGATTAAGTGGACATTTGAATTAAATGTTTGGTCAATAGCCTATTAAACAAGGATATGATCGTAAGTGTAACAGCAGCAATTACCAGGCCTTTGGCTCCCTTTGCAGGCATTTGTAATAACATGTAATGTTGAAAAAAACAATAGACACTATCACAGAATTTGTAATGGTTTTACTGGTTATGATGGGACTTGTACTGGTTTTAATGGAAACTGTAATGGACCCTGTTGGTCTCTGCTGGTAATTGGTCACCTTATTGGTGGCTTGTTAAAACCAATAAATCCTAATGGAATATGTCCCAAAACACACTACAGAAAACGATTTTCATAATGGTTTTAATGGTTAAAAGTTGAAGATTTGTAATGGTATTTGTGATTTATTTGTGATTCATTTGAGATGATATTAGAATTTTCTGTGATGGTTCTATTGTTTTTTTTTTTTCAGCAGGGTTGCCTCATTGTTTTTATATAAAGCATTTTAAGTTATTTTAAAGGCTGTTGTTGACTTAGGTTTGTTTTTATAACCACAAAAAAATATGATCTTGTAAATTATTATTTGAAGTAACAAAACCATGATTAATTTGCGGTTACCATGGCTACAAGAACCATGATTTTTTTGGGTTTCATTCGTGTTAAAACCATGGCTAACTTTCGTAAGGGAACATGGAAACTCGGAGAGAATATTAGACGTGTTGGTGGTGGTGAAATTATTACCGACATTAAAACACGTTATTAACCTCAACACCCAAAAAACTTTCACAGGATTATGAATGTAGCCTACCTGAAAGTGACGCACAGGCTTCGTTTTCATCTTTTTTTTCTTTTCTTTTCTTTTCTTTTCTTTTTCTTTTTCTTGGCGGCGAATTGATGTTTTTCACTGGCATAGTTGTCCATCAGTTATGATTATTTGCATTCAGCCGCAAACATGAGGTGCGACCGGGCGTGGGCGCGTGACGTTATTTTTATTTTGGAGCAACAGGGATGGTGTCCCCCCTGGGAGTTGGTGCCCTATGCAAACTGCGTACTCTGTGTATAGGGAGCGGCGGTACTGAGTAAACCCCTCACAACCTGTTATAGTCAGACAGCAATCTATTTGCAGTCAGTTAGTGAGCCAGAGGAATAAAGAATAAAATCAAATTCATTTTTTTTTCCTGCTGCATCCTTTCCCAGCAATTCAATTTTAAACATCTGAGGAGTTCATCCGTCAAACCCACCCATTCCCGACCTTCTGTAGGAGATTTTATGAACGCTCTGACTTCACCACTTGAATATTCTGTTTGAAATTTTAGCGTGTGGAATTAGCATATGGTTGAGTGATAATGTCAGTGTTATGAATGGTTTTCAATAAAACCGCTAAAGTAATGATACTGAACCTTTAACAGACAGCACTGCTGGTGAACTCCTTATTTTTCATCGTTTTATGACAGCTCATTCGGTTAAATTTATCAGTTCAGGCCTTCCCCGCTGAGGGAAATGATATTTACTCATGTCCCATAGGCCTGTCTTTAAAGTTTGAGGGAAAACATATTTTCTTATTCTCCTCATCTATGCTTTAAAGCAACACTGAACAGCATCTAAAGACATCAGTTGAGATCATTTAGACTGACCATATAAGCAGGGCTGCAGATAATATGAAGTATAAAGCTAGTAGGAGCCTCTAAGCATATATTTAACTGTTTATTCCATTCTGTATAATGCTTCCAAATACTGCTGTCTTCTCTCCTGTCCAACTTTTTTCTCTGCATAAGTTTGAGTGTGGTTAAATTACGTTTTTTAATGTATAGGAAGTCTCTAATGCTCACCAAGAATGCATTTATTTGATCAAAAATACAGTAAATTCAGTAATATTGTGAAATATTTTTGCAGTTTAAAAAAACTGTTTTCTATTTGAATATATTTTAAAATGTAATTTATTGCTGTGATCAAAGCTGAATTTTCAGCATCATTACTCTAGTCTTCAGTGTCACTTGATCCTTCAGAAATCATTCTAATATGCTGATTTGCTGCTCAAGAAACAATTCTGATTATTATCAGTGTTGAAAAGAATTGTACAGCCTAATATTTTTGAGGAAACCATGATGCATTTTTGCCAGGATTTTTTGATGAATAGAAACTTCAAAAGAACAGCATTTATTTGAAATCTTTTGTAATAGTATAAATGTCTTTACTGTCACTTTTGATCAGTTTAATGCATCCTTGCTGTCTTTTTTTTTCTTTTTTTTTTTTTTTTGGAGTCTTACTGACACTAAACTTTTGAATCTTTTTTAAATCCAATTCAATTCCTAAATATGAAATGGGGTTGCAAATATTATACAGAATTGAATTAAAGGAAGAATTCAAATGAACAGACATTCAAATAAAAAAAAAATGCAATAGCTAATTTTTGACTAGAAAAGGAATGTTTTTCAAGACAATCCTTGAATAATGACTTGACAAAACTGTGTCTGAAAGTTTAAAACGTTTTGAAGTTTGAGGATTTATAGGCCTTGCAGACCGACAGAACAATTCATTTCCCAGATTACCTTTGCATGTTGAACTTTTCTGACTTGCAATTCAGTAAATTCCACTTCCTTTCAGTTTCCAGTTTAGCTTCCTGTCAGGTTTGGCAAATTCAAATTCCATCTGATTGTTGAATTCAGAATTTTCCAACCCTGATTTAAATGTATAAAGATACATTTTTTATAGTAATTCACAAATATGATGTTTCTAAAGCATTTTTGAATGTGTTTAGGGGATAACACGCATTATTCTCCCTGATCGACTGAATAGGAAAGCCGGAGCTCTCATCTGCATTCACAGCCCAGCATGTCCTCTGCTGTAGTCTGGGACAGGAGGGCGACATCACTTCCTGTCCCTGCATTCCCTCTCTTTCTCTCTTTCACAGAGTGACAGCCGTGTCTCTATGTGTTTTAGCAGTTTGCTGATAATCCTCACAGCTTTAGCAGCCTCAGTCCGTCTCTCAAAGCACTAACACAGACAATTCAACACCTCCAGACTCCGGCAGAAACACGGCTTCATTCAGGATTAGACGACCACATTTGTGGACTCAAACAGCCAGCTCTCTGGACAAAGATTAAGCCTAGTGCTGGATTAGATTACATTGTTAATGGAGAATGCTTTTTAGGTCAGGACAGAGTTTAATCTGCCACAGAAACATATATCAGATGTCGTCAAATAAACAGAGGGCTTAATGGACATCCATTGGAAAACCTTTAATCCAACAGGAGGCTTAATGTAGCTCTTAAAACAGACTACGGATTGTTCAAACTATTCCATAACAGCCACAGAGATTAAGATCCAATCAATAGTCATTACGGAGAAAGCCATCACAACACAACCATCATTTATTTAGTTATTTGTGTGTATGTCTATGGTCCATTATGATCAGGTGATCAGGCCTGTATTAGTTACTTATGAAAATGTTAACGATTACAAAGGGGGTTACATCTAAATATTTTTTACAAAAATCTAGGAAATGTTAAATAATATTAATTTGTTGCTTTGCCTGTTTTTGATGTGCGTAATGTCTCTTGTCATTTAAAGGCCGTTTAGTAAAGCGATGCTATTCTGATGCTTTTGATTGATTCTCTTGTTTGAATTTGCAATGCACCACATCTGCCAATTGTATCGATCCACATTGCCGCTGAAAGCTTTAGGCTACAACTTGTCTGAGAGTTGATTAACTGATTAACAGTTGAAAACATTCGTTAGAAATTTAGAAAAGTAAATCAAAAAGTAATTGAATGTAATCAGTTACATGAATAAAGTAATTGAAATAGTTGAAAGTGGAGTGAAAGTGAAAGTAAAATAGTTACACTACTTATTACATTTTAAATAGGGTAACTTGTAATCTGTACCCTATCTGTAACCTATTACATTTCCAAAATAACCTTCCCAACACTGCTAGCACCACCAATTATTCAAAATTTAGTTTTAGTTGATACTGTTTGTAACCAACAATCTTAAAACAGTTTTTTTGTTGTTGTTTTTTTAACTAAACTAGCTACTAAGAAACTATTTAGACATATTTTAAAAAGTAAAAGCCAATTCAAATAATAAAAACACAAGTAAATCTCTAAAATTTTAAAATAATAAAAAAGCTTAAATAAAATGGAAAATATTCAAATAAAAATGAATTCAAAATATTAATACAAACGATAATGTTACATCAATTTATTTTCAATGAAAATGAAGGAAATGCACGAAATATGGAAATAAAGTGCTTCATTGGTATATTTAATTATAAAGTCAGGCAGGGTTAGAGGTAGTGTAGGGTGTAGGGACAGGTTTATTGTCCCAATAAGGCTGCATCCATTTAATCATTTTAATAAATATGTTCATTTACACTCTGTTATTATTGCATACCATTTTATAATGTACTATAATACTGAGGTGCAAATGTCTGACATTTTTTTTGCACTAAGTAGTCTATAAATAAAATCTAACTATACTATTTACACTAAGTGTAAATAGAATCCATTTTTATTTGTACTTAGTGCAAATAACCACTGCCTAAAAAATAAAGATGATTGACTGTTCACAGAAAAAAGATAGTTATACAGGTTTGGAATGACATGCTGTATAAGAGAAAGTTTTCATTTTTGGTTGATCTATCCTTTTAACAAATTTGTTGGCAAAGACAAACAAGAACTGATCAAAGCAGGAAGAGAGTCATTATATTAGCAACACTTTGACCCCTTGGGTTTTTTGTAGTAAATATAGTAATGATACACACTAAGTTTTATGCCAATTAGTAAAAGTCTGGCTAGTTATCTCCTGCTGGTAGATGCTGTAACCACACCATCTGGCATCAAAAAGCATATTTTGTCTATTGACTGGTATTCAGAAAATATAAATACAATATGTGTTCAGAAATGAGCAGCCGTAAGCAAAGATGTAATTCTGGGAGGTCCTACAACAGCTGAGCAATTGAGAATGCTTACAGATAGCTTTCTCTAGGTTTTATAGCCCCTCTTGTTTCAGCCTTGCAGTGTCATCGATGAGCTCGATTTCAGACAGTAAATGCGGCTTTGAGCTGAATGTATTATTCTTCCTCCAGTTGAGCAGCTATAACTTTCTTCCCCCTGTGGTGAAAACTCTCCAAACTTTGCATGCATGAGGACTCTGAGGCTAATTGACTTTTGTGTAATTTTGGGATCGATGGGATGTATAATTGCCTAGCAACTAGCAGTTAAATTTGCAACATTCAGAATGTCAGCCTCACCACCCCTTTTGAGCTTGAGAGCTGAAATTTGTCTCCTCATGGGAACAAAATTTGCCCTGGGGACCTTTAAGTATCCTGAGGCAAAGAAGGCGGGAGCCCCCGTACATGTATACAGCATATATATCATTAATATTTCACAATAATATAGTAGATGCTTTATTTGTGCCTGGTTCTTTTTTAAAAGGGCTCTTAAAACATGAAATGGACTCTGTATTATGACATTTATGTCATTAGTGAAGGGCTTGTAAACAAATTGAACTGTTATGTTTTCTGTGTAAGTGAGCTATTTTGTGTCAGAATAAGATGCAACCTGGTTTTATGCCAGGTTTAGAGTGGTGTGGATTACTTGTGGATTATTGTGATGTTTTTATCAGCTGTTTGGACTCTCATTCTGACGGCACCCATTCACTGCAGAGGATCCATTAATGAGCAAGTGATGAAATGCTACATTTCTCCAAATCTCTTCCCATGAAGCTATATGGCACTAATGCATCAAAAAAATAGTTTAAAATATAATTTATTCCTGTGTTGCAAGCTGAATTTTCAGCATCATTACTGCATTAGCATCACTATCACATGTTCCTTCAGAAATTATTCTAATATGCTGATTTGCTGCTAAAGAAACATTTTTTTACTATTATCAGTCTTGAAAACAGTTGTGCTGCTTATTATTTTTGTGGAAACGGTGATACTGTGATTTATTTCAAATAGAAATCTTTTGTAAAAATATCTGGGGGAAAAAAAAAAATCATTAAATGTGAAATGACAATTGCCGTCTTAGCCAATTCAAGCTCTTTTGTGATGCCTGCAGATGTGGTTTCCAGCAGTGTAAAGTACCAGAGTAATCGTGCTTTATTAGTGTACTTAAAGTCTACTGGAAGGCCATCCGCAACCAGTTTTACTTGCACAATCTAATGTCTTTTGGGGGTATTAGATATTCAACACTAAAATTTGTATGGCTGGACTTACAGATCGAGGACTGATTGCATTATGAAAAGTGGGTTTTGCTTACCAGAATGGAGTCATGTGATTGGAGGAGAAGGATTTTTGATGTCGGCTGAAAAAGAAAGTGATTTTATGGAATAAGATGCACTAATGAATCGCTGTCAGTAAGACCAAGGAATGTGTATTGAAGAAAGTAAATGGGGTTATTCTGATTTCATGATTTTTTTTTCATGATGAAATTTTAGGACCTTTGTACTTAAGTAGTGCTGAAACTAAATACCTTTTATTAAATTTTCAAGGCCAAACATCATACTTTAAGTCTATAAAATTTTATTTAACTTTCAAAGCACATATTTCTCAGGTGTCATCTTAGAGAGCCAACATACCAATTAAATTATTTTATTTACTTTTATGGGAAAGTCAGTGAAATCCATTTCAGTTTGCAGTGTAATTAGCCACAACTATAATCATTTATCCTTGTGAAGAGATGTCTCATCAGTCACCAAAACGTGGGTTTTTGACCCAAAGCAATTGCTTTAATTAATGCATTCATGCATTTTAATTAAAAACACTGATAGGTGAACTTGACTTTGTGTTAACGATCACTCATAAAGGAATAGCCTAGTTCATCCAAAATGAAAATTTGCTGAAAATATACTCCCCCTCAAGGCATACAAGATGTAGATGAATTAGTTTTTTCAGCACAACAGGTTTGGAGAAATTAAGCATTGCATCACTTACTCACCAGTGGATCCTCTGCAGTGAATGGGTGCCGATAGAATGAGAGTACAAACAGCTGATAAAAACATCACAATAATCCACAAGTAATCCACACCACTCCAGTCCATCAGTTAACATCTTGACAAGCGGAAATCTGTGTATTTGTAAGAAACAAATCCATGATTATGGTGTTTTAACTTCAAACCATTGCTTCTAGCTAAAATATGAGTTCTCTATCCATAATATTGTTTTCTCCAGTGAAAAAGTCATCTTGTTTGAATTAGGAGAGAAATTTGCACAGATCAAGCACCGTTTACAACTAAAAAACTGTCTAAAATGACTTTTTCATTGGAGGAAGTGTTATTATGGATTAAGGACTTGTATTTTGGCAAGAAGCTATGGTTTAAACTTCTGCTGAATTTAAAGTTGAACAATTTCAGGTAACAAATTTCAGGATCCAAGTTTAGATTTAGTTCAATTTGATCTGTCTTAGAAAATCCTGACTGTGATTGTGATTGAACAGGTTGCTTTACAAAATTGGTGCTGTTCCTTTAATGAGAAAATCTCCACTGCCTCCTCATTACATTAGTGTATTTTTGAAACTTTTGTGCAAACTTTTTGCTTTCATATTTTACAGCAAGATACTTTGGCTTTAAGTGAAATTCTGAAACAGTCTCCCCACCATACTTTAACAATTTCTCTTTCTACTTTTTACACATCTAGTAGTTTCATAACAAGAAATGAGTCTAAATTGGCCTGAAATTCACAATCGCTACAGAAGCTACAGTGTTATCTAAGCAGAAACTCTTTTTTTTTTTTTGCACAAATTAAAAAAGAAACTGAGTGTAAAAACACACACTGCATAGATCTACGAGACTCATAAATTATTTCTCTGGTTTGTTCATTCATTGATAAGTGACCATGGAAGCACACATTCTTTAATTTGAGCGCAGCACCCTGTCCTCCGCTGAAGAGTGTACAAAAGACTGACCTTCATTTGCTCAAATTCAATTATCATACAACTCATATCACATTATAGAGTAATTATCCTCCTGTAAGCCTCCTTGAGGTACATGCAAAGATTTGACTTGTCCATGCTTGGGACCTACTATACTAGCAATGTGAAAAATGGTAATGAATCAATTTGATCTTCCCGTGTCCTTGAATACTAAGGAATAATGATATCCTGATTGTCTTTGAAAAAAGTGTAAAGGATTCTGGGTAATGCATGCAAATGAAAGGGCAAATATGCATAGCCAGTCCTCCTGTCCCGACACAGTGTTCTAAAGCACCTGTGCTGTCATTCAGATAAGATGACAAACATTTCACGTCATTCAGTTTATTAGCGTCATCGGAAAGACATAGACCTCAGTTACAGGTTTGGAAATTAGGAGCTGGTTCTGAATAAGATTTCTGAATTCTGTTTTATATATATATATATATATATATATATATATATATATTGGAACTAAATGATTGAACCATCTTTGTGAGTGTGCAGTCTGAATTGAATGTTGAATTGAATAATTAGACAATGAATCTTTCTTTGGTTGGTTGCATGCAACAACAAATATATTGTGGGCTGATTCACAAACAAATGACTCCTGTGAATCGGTAATGTTGATAAATCAGTCAAAAAGACTCATCAGTAGATCTTAGAGTAGCACCATTAATTTAATTTTTGACAAGAATGAAAACAAATCTGTGAGGGAGTGAAGTACAGAATGTACTGTTGTTCAACAACAATTATGAGTCATGAGTCTATCCCCTCACAGCCTCGTTTTCATGCAGAAATTCAATATTGCTTCTCTAACCTATAACTAACATCTATCACTCTTGAAATTGTATCAGTTTATTTGTACTTTAGACTTAATTAATTAACTTTTTATATGACAGTGTGCAGTTAGGTAAAAAAAAAAATTTTTTTACAAGAATTACATACATTTTAAAGTTTATATATTTAAAGTTTAGTTTATTTGTGTATTTGTTTAGTTTAGTTAGTTTTAGTTATTTTAGTACTTCAGTTTAAACTAAACTAGAATAAGAAATGACATCAAAATAAGTTTGGTTTTTAATGTTTTTTGTTTTATTTCAGTCAGTGTTTATTTAATTTCAAGTAACGAAATTTTTGATTTTTTTCTGCTTTCACATGAATTTTTCACATGAAGTTTTGTATTTTTTGGTGTTTCTGTAATTTTTTTAGTCATTTAACAATTATATATAAATTATATAAATTATATTTAATTTTTTTATTTATTTAAATTTGTATTTATTAGTTTTAATTTGTTATTGTTGATATACAGTTTGTTAATATTTAGATTGTTTTTAATTTTCTGCTTTCACATCAATTTTAAAGTTTAGTATTTAAAGTTTAGTTTATTTGTGTATTTGTTTAGTTTAGTTTTGTTAATTTCAGTACTCCATTTTAAACTAAACAAAAATGATAAAATGACATCAAAATAAGTTTAAGTTTTTTTATATTTTATTTTATTTCAATCAGTGTTTATTTTGTTTCAAGTAACGAAAAAAATTTTCATGGTCTTAGTTTAGTTAACAACATTGTCCCTGTTCTGGATATGAATCCTGTTTGACCTTGGATTTGCATCTCATAATGTTTAGAAAACAGAGTATGCATTGCTGCATCTGATCCTTGGCAAAGGTCAGTGTTTAACATGCAGACTTCCACTCTCCATAACTGTAAACATCTGAACTTCTAGATGAGATGCTAAACCAGCATCCGACTTATCGGCCACTGTAAATATACAGCGAACATGGAGAAATGCGATTACATTGCAGCAGGGCTCGCAGCCTCTCGGTGGATTAACAGCTGCAGTGCTGTGTGTGTGTGTGTGTGTGTGTGTATGCACATGCTCAGAGATCATGCAGAAATGACAAGCTTGAGATTCTACAGAGTCCAGATGCTCAATTATGAGACATGACCATAATGCACTCTCACCCATTTCAGCAAACGGCCCACAGGGTCAGCAAGTGTGCTCAATAGCCAGCTGTCATTTTAATGAGGTAGGCCACATCTGCTTGCCTGTCTCACACACACACACACACACACACACACACACACACACATGCTCTATCTTCCTGCAGACACACGTGTGCATGCATGCGATGAGCTATCGTGTTAAATTAAAGACCTTTGCTCAGCCTGCTCTGTTTTAATCTGATTTATAATATTTCTTTGACCTCATGTTCCATTCTCATCCCATCCACATCATTTCCTCTCTAATAGACTCAATCTAAACGTGTGCAGTATGACTGGAGTTAAGCGACCAGAAGTCAGTTTTTTTTTTTTTTTATTTGGTGTAATTATATTTAGATTTTTTTGTGTAGTCTATGTGTACTTATAATACAAACTAATACAAACAAAAATGGAATAGAATACATTTTTAATATAATTTTTTTTTTTTTTTTGGTCTAAATGTTTGGATTTTAACGTCTGAGTAGTGTAATTAAATGAATTATCGTTTAAATTAATTATTGTAAAAACACTATGCCGTCATGATGTGATGAGAAAAGTTTAACTTTATGCTGATGAGCTATGGCCAATAGGAATGAGGACACTGAAGCATGTGATCCATCTCCTGTGTCAGCAAGGTTGAGCAGTTCAAGTTACTGTGAGTTATTTCATGGTTCTGTATGATTTGTTTCTGCCCACATACAACAATGTAATTATGATTTGGAAAACATGTTGACGTTCTGAGGGAGTGCATTGATAATCAGTCATGATATGATATATTATACAATGCTGTAATTCAAATTCAAAGACTTTACCCTTCCGAATTTAAATTTTGTAGTGCCAAGGAAACTTATTCCTTGTCGAATTAGAATGACATTTTGATATTTTTACAGGGAATTTATCTAATTTATGATTAGATCAGTATTACAGCCCTCTAATAACATTAGGCCATCTTACTCTCAGAAAAAAAGGTACAAAAGCTGTCACTGGGGTGGTATCTTTTCAAAAGGGTGCATATTAGTACCTAAAGTGTACGTATTAGTACCTAGATGATATATGTTAGTACCTTTGTAAAGGTACTGGCTTAGACACAGCTTTTGTACCTTTATTATTGAGAGTGTATTAAACGGCCATTATATGACCATCAGTGCAGACCATTGTGACCTGCAGTGATGAAGCCGTTGTAAGTGTGAAATCACTGGATTTTTCACAGTATAACTGCAATGATATGTGTTAATGACATTTCATTGTGAAGGATTTTTTTCCATAGACACAAAAGTCCAAATTTATCTTCACAGCATATTTTCTTTTGCCTATCTGTGTGTATATCTGTGTATTTATGAACTCTTGAGTCAGTTCCCAAGACACAATGACCACACATACTGCAGATAAACACAGATGTTAATCATATTCTTAGCATTTCATCCTGTTTTGTGGTTATTTTCAGGAGCGACAATCATGGTTATATTATAATAATTTAACTAAAAGAAAACTCTTGAAAAATGTTGTTACATTAAATAAAATAAACATTAACTGAAACAAACGAAATTATTAAATAAGTTTTATTTTAGCTAGTTGCAAAGGCAACATTTGTCATTTTAATTCTTTATCTTGATGTACGCAAATAAAATTAAAACCAAAATAATAATAAATAACAGTTAATAAAACTTAAAAAATTTAAATAAATATAGGAAATATAAAAAATGAAAACTAATTAAAAATTTGAATATATTAATAGTGTAATAATACCTAATATTATAATATAAATGTTAAAAAGATACCATTTTAATAAAAACTATAATAATATTAGTATTAATAAAAATATGTATTTTTATATTAATCGTATTAGTTTTATTGTTAAAAACTATATATATATATATATATATATATATATATATATATATATATATATATATCTTTCTGATATTTTTCCCATCATCATTTTCCCCCCCATCAGCCTTGTTGTCTAGCAACTCCATATATTACAACAAACATGCTTTTTTTTAAAGCAGTAGTTTAACAAGCATACAAAAAAACATAGAGGCTTACTATAAGATTCCAGATGATAATACGTCTACAGTCGATAAGATTGCTTTAGTCAAACAACATTGAACATCCAACAGGTTACATTTGTCATTTCTAAAATTTTCGGTCTTTATGTAGCCAATATTGCTTTGAATTTGAATCTCTTTAGACATTTTCTCCATATTTCTACTCTCTCTGTTTCTCTCTTCTTCATGCTATAGCACTTTATTTTTTGAACATGGTAGAGATGCATAATTAAGCTGGCAGCGAGTCTCGTCAGATGTTTCGCAGCCATTTGTGAAGTCACAGAGCAAACGAGCGAAGCTCATGAGAGCCGACGGCCCTCGAGGGACCAAGCTCTGGCCTCTCTTCTCCTGCCACGGCCCCGTTCCAGCGAAGAGTCCCTCGGCCCCTCCGAACCCCGGCTGGATAAATATTTCAGCTGCGCTTTCGCCTGGTTTGAGTCGTTATCAGTTACTCGTCGCACTTCAAAGATCTGACTGCTCCTCGCCGGTCATTCTTTCATCTGCTTAAGGAGTGGATCACTCCTTTGCTCTGCTGCCGGAGAGATCTTTCTACTCTTTTCCTTTCTCGCTAATTCAATCTTCGCTTTATACCAGCATCTTTGGACTGACTCCTACATGACAAGCGAGTTTGAGCCCTGCTGTGTTTAATGGCTCTCTCTCGCACGCAGTATCTGTCTGTGTCTGTCAAATGAATCTGCCTGGTTCAGAACGGGCCGGCACTAATTGCGGTGTGTAACGGTTTTAGATATGATCAACTCTCTGACAGCTGGGATTTGAAAGGTCAGGCGCTCCAAATCTAATGACAGCGAAACCAAGAGCAAGCTGTCGCCTGGAAACAATAGAACTCCGGCAGTCGTGCCCAGGTGGCCAAGGCAACGTCACGCGCGATTCCAGGAATGTAAAGGAGAACACCCATTATTTCTGACCCGGGGAATGATTCTCACAGCTGTTTGGGATGTTTTGTGGCGATGCCGGGGCACAAGGGGCTCTTTATGTCTGTTTTTGCTTGACTGAAGCATATTAATGAAGCAAATGATTCCCAGAGCGGAAGGTGTTTTAGTCAACAGCAGTTCCACAGAAACTTATCTCGCTATATATCACTGTTTTTCGCTGTAAAGAAATCTGAAAGCTGCGGTTGCTAGAAATTTATTGTACAATAGCAACATTTATCAACAGCCATTTGTAATTTACGGATTGAGCAATTTACAGTGAAAGCACATATTTCATTAGCTGATGTAATGTCAATATACCAACATAGTGAACTGCTAAAATTTGTTTTGTACCTGTGTAATACACTGACAACCACCAAAAAACATGCGGTTATGAGAAAGCCACAATTAAAACTCAAAGCTCATCATAAGTAGCTTTTCCACAATTTGAGGTGAATACCGATATAGAATGGGCACACAAATATAAAAGCATGACACTGAAATAATGCAATAAACATTAATGTAACAACAAAAGATGTGACATAAAACACTAATGTATGCAACTGACAAGAACAAATGGTAACACTTTAGTAAAGGGACCAATTCTCACTATTAACTTGTTGCCTATTAGCATGCCTGTTATTAAGATATTGGCTGTTTATTAGTGCTTATAAAGCATGTATTCTGCATGACCATATTCTACATCCCTAATCCTACCCAATCCCTAAACTTAACAACTACCTTACTAACTATTAATAAGCAGCAATGTAGGAGTTTATTGAGGCAAAAGTCGTAGTTAATGGTTTGTTAATGGCCAGACTTGGACCTTAAAATAAAGTGTGACCAAACAAACTAAGAATGAACAGTTATTTCAAAGAAAAAGTGCCTCACAGGGAATTTTGGGAATGTCTTTTTTTCACTGTAAATTATAAGATGACTTGTTCTTTTGCGCTTCCATAAAATGTCATTTTAACAATAATTTACTGTAAAATTATATGGAATTGTCAGGATTATGGACCTGTTTTGGTGTGTTTTCCCGCCCCATGTGCTCCGTGACCCAGTTTTTCCCTTGTTTGATTGTGTTCATGTGATTCAGGTGTGTCGTGTTAATTGTCCTCATTATCACATGTATTTAAGCCCCAGTCTGTGCGTTCTGTCTTTGTAGGGTCTACATCGTCATTTACGTGTGTCTTCTACCGCTCCTAGTGTGGATTACACTGTGTTTTGGATTGTAATAAAGACTGTAGCTTTGATTAACGTCTCCGTCGTTCCCTCCGACACAGTGCGGACTAACTTTAACTAATCATTAGATCTATTGGTTTTTCAACATATATAAAGGAACTTTTACTGTGAAAATTACAGTATGAGCATATTTTATGGACTAGGAGCTATTATTGTAGTTATTGGTTGGATGCAATGTGAAAAATAGTTAAAATGCATGAAATTGATGAAAGTTCACTTGTACATTAATATAAACATACAAAAAAATATTGAAGGTTGCATGTTTAGTCTGAGATGAGTGTATGCTGATCCATATGCCTTCAACCTATAAACTGTGTGAACATTAAATAGAATTAAATGGAACTGGAAAATGAATTTACATTGGACTTAATTAAAAAAAAAAAAAAAAAAGAAAAAAAAAACAGAGAAGGGACTATGCATTTTCATTTCAGACGTTCATGGCATTCCAGTCTGGAGAGAGTATGTTTACTCAAAGGAGCTGTCATATTTATTTTGGCTGTGTACATGTTAGAGGTCTGTCTGTCTGTCAGCGAGGGGACAATGTGTGAGAATGATGCAAGAGTCCAGCTCACAGCCTCCAGTGGAAGACACCAGAAAGAGAATGAGAGAGAGAGAGGGGAGCTCTTTCAAAACCTGGCCTTTTCTGTTTAATGCATACTACTGCTCTGCCTTTGTGTGCTAGATTGGAGTTTTTCCCCCTACTGAGCATGTCGCAGCACATCATGGGATTTCCTCTCAAATTATTTCAATTGTCTTAGCTAAGCTTACTAAACAATACTCTAATAAGCATAAAGACAAAAGCAAAAAGAAAGTTTGGGGTCAGTAAGGTTTTTTTATATAATTAAAACTTTTATTTAGCAATGATGTATTCAACTGATCAGAAGCGACAGTAAAGATTTATAATGTTATAAAAGATATTGGTTTCTAAATTATGCTCTTTTGAACTTTCTATTCATCGAATCCTGTTAGAATGATTTCTGAAGGATCATGTGACACTAAAGACGAGTAATGATACTGAAAATTCAGCTTTGCATCACAGGAACAAATTACATTTTAAAATATATTCAAATAGAAAACACTTATTTTAAATTGTAATAACATTTCAATATTTTCACTGTATTTAGATCAAATAAATGCAGCTTTGGTGAGCATGAGAGACTTATTATTAGACTTATTTAGATTCTTTTTAGACTTTATTTAGATTTTTTTTTATATATATATATATATATCTAATTATATTTTATCAAAGTTTTTATCTTCTTCTGCCATCTTCAGTGGATTTTGTTCACTGATCTTATTGCAATACATTTGCCATACAATTTATTTAAAAATCAAGAGTTTTCAATAATATAGCATTTTGGCATGATGCAATATCGGGTAAAATTTCTTTTGCTGACTAACAAAACATGGGTCTTATCTGCAGACAAAAATGTAAAAGTCAATCACAGTGTGAAAGATGAACCAAGAGAACTGAACTGTAAGTTTAAACACCCTCAGTCAAACCACACCACACTTTGTTTGGTGCACACCAATATTTGTATGCCAGTGTTCACGCAAATCAGAGCAATCACACCAGAATTTGTTTCAATTGAATCAAACCTGACAAGTATAAACACACCCTTGGTTAGAGCACACCTACGATGCCTATGTAGAGAGCTTGCTGGGTTTTGAAGCAGAGCCAGAGACTGCCATAAAGCAGATTGAAATGAGTGTGAGAATGAGAGAGAGAAAAAAGCTCACGGAGTTAGAGAAAGTGAGAAAAGGTGAGCATATCGAGTTACGGCGGACTGATTGAAAAAAAGAACGAGGAAAAAAGTGTGAGAACGAGAGAGAGAATAAAAAAGAGAGAGAGTATTTGATGCGAGGCAGGCAGTCTTCCTGCAGTCTCATCTCATCAGTCCGGTGAAAGAGAAAGGGAGGATCAAAGCTCCAGTTCTTGCCTCAGAGACACCCAGAGAACTATCCCCGAACACATCCTACCGCACACCTTCTCCCGCTTCACGCAACCACACACACATACATACAACACATCTGTCATCCGCTCCGCCGCTGAGAAGAGCAGCTCACCTAAAAATAACGCTTTTTGTCATCATTTACTCACCCTCAATGTCGTTCCAGCCCTGTATTATTTTCTTTCTTCTATGGAACACAAAAGGAGGCAGGAATATAATAGCTGATCTTTTCCATACAACAAGTGGATGGTAATTTATATTGCCAAGTGACATAAAAATAGTCCATGCGACACTATATTCCAAGTCTTGCACAAAATTTCCTCACTCAAAGCTATTGTATTGCTTCAGAAAACTTTGAATATGTAGAGCACCGCTTTTACGCTCCTTTTGTCCATTTTAGTTGTATGGAAACAACATGTGGGTGAGAAAATGGTAATTTTATGGTGAACTGTTCCTTTAAGGACAGAAAAGATTAATCTTCAAGATCTTCAAAAGACTGAAATCCTTTTTTTCCCTCAAAACTCACATTAGAAATCCTTGACTAACCCAGAATGTGATTTCGTAGAAGACGACATCAGGCCGTATGCTGGCAGATGATCATCATTGATCATGTAATGTTGTCTAGGAGGAGGCATTTGGTGTGAATGTTACCTTCTGTTTTTTATGTCAGCGAGACTTACATTATGACAAAACTGATGTGGCAGCTATCCATTTCATACTAATAGTTTGTGAAATTGAAGAGGCTGTATAGAAAAAGCTTGATATGTGTTAAAAAACCAGCTGTGCTTCAAGCCTTGAAGACAAAACATTACCTACACATTTAACCTCTGTATAGGATGCATTTCAGGTTATCTACTGTAGCAGAAAATAATGTTGGATGGGTCACACATTTTATTTGTGAGGATTTGAGGTGTAAGGTCCACCTGTTGGCCCAACCAGCGGAATCCAGCGGCCTGATCGAAGGCTTAATGCATGTTCGGTGTTTTACTTGCGCCTCTGAATTTATCTGGATTTAGTTTCAATTTTAGTCTATCTCTGTGCTTGATCTGACTCCAATTTCAAGTGATCATTAAATTTAGGCAATATTCTTAATTAAAAACTGATCACAGATATCGATTGTATATTAGTTTAGATATTTGAATATTCTGGAAATCCCATACTTTCAATTATTCGTTCATTAGGGACCAGGTATTGCACAGAAATTACACTTCGGCCGATCTGACGAACTAGTCAGTTTTAAACCTACTCAGAGGGTGCAGAGAGGTCATAATACCTTTAAGTGAGCTGCTCCTGCATACTCATAACAAAAAGTGTATTTTTCCTATAACCACGAGAGCTACACCATGTTAAGCCAGTGACAGACAGAAATCAGAAGATCCGTAATGGAGAGCCCCATGGTTCATCCATTGGTACTTAAGTATGATCTGTCCTGACGCAGACTTGCGGAAATACCTCTACACATTAATCTACTAGAAAAAAAATTATTTCAGAAGAGATCAGAATAAATCAAATATATCAATTTATTATTAGTCAGGTAAAATTGTATCATTCCAATTACATAATGAAAATAATTAGAAGCCAATTTAAAAAGGATAATGCAATTGTTAATCACATTGTAACCGCGTGGCAACCCCGCTTCTGGACATGGACACTGTCGCTATATGGGAAATAGCCAAGTGATCTATGCAGGAGACAAATTTAACATAGTCACACATGTAACAGTTATCCTAATTTAAAACAAGGCACATGGTCTAAATGCATTGTATCTACAACTTTTACCTAAGTATTCCAAAGAACACTTACAGCAAAGCAATCATGTGGTTTAGAGAATAAACTTAACTAGTCTATGTGCACATGTAGTAGCACAAACAACTATACAGTGTGCTCTATGGACACAATGTGTTTAACACAATTACATTTTTGAATTAAACGAAATGCATACCTGACAGCATAGAGACACACAGCAGTGAGAGTTCTGGTGCAAAGCTCCAGAGTCTCACATGTGCTGTGTGGGGGTTTCTGACTACAGAATTCCAAAGTAGTGTTTTGTCACTTCCCTTATATACCCAAATAAAAAAAAAACAAAGATCAGTTGTAAAAACATAAAAGACCTTTTGGTTTGTTGGGCTCTTGTGTTCCAGGCTGCACCTGGCTGGAGATAAGATAACCATTCTTACAGACCCCTAAAGGGGAACACACCCCTCAGCAGCAGAACACAATTCTGCAAAAGTTTTCAATCTTTCTCATAAAACAAGTGACTACTGTGAAATTGAGACCATTTTACCAATCGCACAGAGACCTTTAAAATGATACCAAACATGAAAGGGAAAGACAACATTCACAAGATATAACACGTGATATATGGATATTCTTAAACCTTTTGGGGGAAATCTGGCTGAAAAATTACCCACAAAAGATCATTTAAAGCCATTATTGTGTTACATGAGAAAAGCATGAAATAGACATTACAAAAAGCAGTTTTAGAAAGATTTTTTTTTCTTTTTCATTTTCTTTTTTAATTTTTGGGTGGACTATCCCTTTATTTAGTTTTTTATTTATATGGCTTTTCTATTAATATGCAAAAAATGAAATGATTTTTTAATGAAATTATACTCAAAATAAGAAACTAAAACTGCCAGTAGGTGGTGGTAAATGTCTTAATGAATAAGTCATTGAGTCATTCATTTATTCATTCGATTTGTTTAAATGGCAGATTGATTCAGGAATGAAGTAAATGGCTCTCTTTATGAATCAGCCATTGAATCATTGGTTTACCTGATTTGTTCGAAACGTGGATTCAGCACTCGTGTGATATTGCTCTCGCTGCTTGTGTGATATCGCCTATCATATGATATAAAAATATAAGACTTTTACTAAACGGCATAATTGCATGTGAGCACAATTCCAAAACAGCGCCTATGGGTGTGGAAATTTCTGCGGATGATTTACTAACAACGTGCAAATTAAAGAACACAGGCACGACATCTCATTTACATATCAATCGAACCAAACAAGACAGGTGTGAATACACCCTTAGTAAATCTCGTTGTGTGATTCATTTGAATACTCTCCTCCCATAAATTTTGTGTCTGAAAGAGAAACTCCTACAAATGCATATTCAATAAGGTCAGGAGCAAAAATAACTGTGTCCACGCCTTTTCAGCGCTACTTCATCACTTCGCGTCTTTAGTAAATCCCGACAGTACTATTTTAACGCCAAAAGACGGCTTGCACTGGCGCAAGCTGTTATTAAAACTGGCCCAAAAACTCATGCAGCATAATTTTTTGTCCCAGTATATTGACTTTTAGGGGCACATAACTGCATTTATGGTACAAACAGTAAAACCATTGTAAAACTTTCTAATCGGTTTAAGGAAGAATGACTGCACAAACGATTGACACAGACATTGGTTCTGCTTGTGTTTCATGAATGAGGCCCTTCACCTGTAGGCTTGTTCTGTGTTGTGTGTCTTATTTGGTTTGTAAACCTTTTTAACCCTTTCAATGAGATCAGTCTGTTCTGATTGCTATCGGCAGATTTAATTCCCAGATCTCTCTCAGCTCCGTCAGATAAGAGCGCTCCAGCCCTCCCTGTCCCAGTGTGTCATCCCAGCCCTGACTTCACTCCCTGCAGATCACAGAAACGAAGCGCTGTAATTGATATTCCGACAGCCGTTTGGGAGCGCTAGGTTGACTGGACAGAAAATCCACTTGGCATGGCTCACAGGGATGAGAAGGACTTGGCGGCAGTGACATATGGTGCGCTGTAAGCCACCATCATCCTCAGACTTTCTGCGGTCAAGCGCTCGCTGGCTGAGGTGCTGGAGCGGTGAGAGTCTCGCAGCCCGAGCCGCTCTGAAATGGAGCTTGTCATCTTTGGCCTGAGATGGTACGGGCTGAGATGGACCCTCAGGCTGAGGGTTTATCAGTCAGATATGTAGTAGATGACCCTTAACAGCCTGCTGATTTGATTTACCGCCAATTGTAACGCCGCGCTGTAAAGATTTGCTTTCAGTGGGTCTGTTATTTCCTCTGAATGCTCTTTTAAATTGATTGCTGCAGCATAAACTAACCAGCATGTATGACTAGTGGTAATGCCACTGTGCAATTTTCAGTGAAATAGCCTATGAGGTACTGTAAACTGTAATGATGATATGCCATCTATGTTAGTTACATACATATTAATTATAAGTTCTAAATTATGTAATCAATATATACAAAATAAAATTAATAGTAAATTATATGAACATTATTGTTATTACTATTTATAATTATATTATACAATTTTTACTTTCAATTTTATAATTAATAATTACTTTTTAAATAAATTTTAAAGTCTATTATATATGTATACATAATTATATTATATATACTATATAAATAATAATTATATATTATATAAATTAAATTATCGTACACACAAAATTGTATTATATGAATTGTAATTTTCATTTTAGAATTAATTAATATTTGTTATTTTTTAAGTTTGTTGTATATTTTATATAATTGTATTATATAAAATATCTAAGTAATATATATGCTGAGATAACATATAAATTAATATATAATCCATATTTATAAGATTATATATACAAACAATGACATGAACAATTATAAAATTATCATTTTAATTTTATGATTAATTTATACTTTTGTTTAGAATTCATAATTTTTATTTTATATATATATTTATATATATATATATATATATATATATATATATATATATATATATATATATATATATATATATATATATATAAAACAAAAATTATAAAATCTAAAAAAAATCTAATTACACACACAAAATTTTTATATTTTGTAAATTATATTTCATATGACTATTATTTATTTTTCTACATAACATATAATACTGAGCCAAATAGTTTCATTTAATTGCACATGAGTTTTTTTTATTTATTTTTTTAAGTTTTATGTTTATCATTCTGTTTTATCTCTCTCATTTTATGTAATAAAATAATTTAACTTTCACAAGTTTATATTTTTATGTTGATGTATTTATTTGTTAAGTAGCCATATAATGAGCGGCACAATGTGCAGTCAGATGGTCATAAAATTATTGTAAAACAAACTCCTTCGGGATGATACAGATCAGATCACACTATTGAGCTTTATTTAGCAATAATAATCAGCTAAATGTGTATTATCCTTTACACTAACTACCAGGCTTATTGTGCATTTTGCCTCAGTCTTTAATCCGTTGTTCTCATTATTATTCATTTAACAGACATATTATGTAAAGGAACATACAGAACGCCTTTATTCCCCAGGAGCGATGTGCAGTTAAGTGGCTTATGAATTGCTCTTGCTATAGTTTGAACTTGCAGACTTCAGCACACCAGCCCAGATGTTTAACCCAGATGCTTAGATGCAGTACACCAAAGGAGAATCGTGCACAATAACACCAGGAACATCTATTAACAAGGTAGTGCAAACAGGCTCCATTGTGATTTCATGTTGATTTTAAAGAGGCAGTCTTGAAGCACTCAATGTGTTCAACAGGGCTCTGAATGATGAGTAACTGGGGAGAATCAGTGTTAAAGACTTCTGTCAGCCACAGACAAGCCTGAAAGTAAATGCCGCTGCATTTAGGCTAGTTTAAACAGCGGCCTTTGATTGGAATTACCTGGAGGTCTGGAATTGGTATTGATTTATTAAGAGATACTGTTAAAGGAATTGCGGTTAATGGAATTGAATTCACGGGAGGAGTGCATCGCTGCTTATCTTCAAAGCCTCAGCAACCTTTTTGGTCCCTGAGCGAAAGCAGTCTTCATGATCTTTCAAAGTAGCGAACAAAGTGCAATTACCTTCGATATGGACCTCCAGTATTGTTGTTAACTGTAGCTACACATAAAGGAGTTCAACTACAGTCAAGTTATCCAAACCAAAAGTGGATAACTACATTAAAGCAATGGAAGGAGGTAATGTCTTAAGACATATATTATTATTATTACCTATTGGCCTCTATTTGATTTTAAATACATAATTGTATATGTAAAATGCATTTTTTTTTTTTCAAATGGCTTAGAATCAGCATAAATCTATGGATGCTTGTTTCCACCATGGGATTAAAAATATATATTTAAAAGGTAATTGCAACTTTTTATGTCACAATTCTGACTTTTTTTTTTCTTGCAATTCTGAGAAAAAAAGTCAGAATTATGAAATATAAACTCAGAATTGCAAGAAATAAACTTTTTTTGTCTCAATTCTGTGTTTATGTCTTGCAATTCTAACTTTTTAAAAATAAGATTTTTTTTTTAAATTAAGTTAACATAAGTTAACATCATGCAATTCTGTTTTTGCTTTTGCCACAGAAATAAAAATAAAATAGGAAATAAAAAAATAAAAAAGGTAATTATCTCTCACAAGACTTTTTTTTCTTGCAATTGCAAATTTATATCTCACAATTCATACTTTTTCATGCAATTGCAAGTTTATATCTCACAATTAATAGTTTTTTCCTGCAATAGTTTTTTTTCCTGCTTCCATATAAATCTGCTCATTGTGAAAATAATTAAATTTATTCAGATATAAAGTATGAACATTGTGAAAATATGGCTAGCTTTTAACTAATGGAATAAATATTCAGTTAGTTAAAATTGAAACTAATTTATTATTATTTTGATGATAAATATATAAACTTGGTTATTGTGTATTTAAAACAAATTCTGTTTATTAGTACTATTAAAGAAATCCTACCTGTTTCATTTGTGTGTGACTGACAGAAATGCATCACATTATTAGGTTTTTTTTAGAGCATTGGTTAGGTTAAAACTGTGTAATCCAAATGTATGGAAATTTTAAATGCAATTCACATACATAAATCTTAAATTTAGGTCTAAATATTTGTCGAAAACAATGATGAACTTTAAACCTTTTTTAACTGGTTTATTTACATGAACTGTTTTAAATGAACTTATTCACTTGAATGAAAGCAAGAAAAGATGTTTTAGGAGCTCATTTTTGATTATCACCTCAGCTTGGCTGTAAAGCTGCACTGTGACAAAAAACAGCAACGCAGCATTTTGACACGCTATGTTTACTGCATGTCGGTAAAAGTAGCTTGTTACTGGAAAAGCTACATTGTTTTAAAAACAGCAAAGGTACTGTCATGTTACGGAAAACTGTTGTTAAGTCAGTGGCGTCTTCTAGTTTGTTTCTCTCCTCTCAAACTACACAAGGCAGAAAGCCGTTTACCCAGAGATCAGAAGATGTTGTTCTCATTAGGGATAAAGATAAGTCAGCGAAGCCTTGCTCCTCATGAACGGCTCATCCGTCAAAATGTGCCTGCTTTTAGCAGACCTTCAGCAAAAATAGAACGATAATTGCGTCAATTAGTAACAGTGGGGAAAACAGAAGCGGCTGTTCGGTGGGGAGATGAATGCTAGTGTGCTGGATGGAGGAGGAAGGGGAGGTTTGGTCCTTAAAGGGATACTCTACCCCAAAATGAAAATTTTGTCATTAATCACTTACCCCCATGTCGTTCCAAACCCGTAAAAGCTTCGTTCGTCTTCGGAACACAATTTAAGATATTTTGGATGAAAACCGGGAGGCTTGTGGCTGTCCCATTGACTGCCAAGTAAATTACACTGTCAAGGCACAGAAAAATATAAAAAAACATCGTCAAAATAGTCCATCTACCATCAGTGGTTCAATCTGAATTTTATGAAGTGACAAGAATACTTTTTGTATGCAAAGAAAATAAAAATAACGACATTTATTAAACAATTCGTCTCCTCTCTGTCTCTCTGTGTCAGCGTAGCGCCATTTTGGAGAGCATCCGATGGACGCAAAGTGAGTACGCTATTCTCTGTCATCAGTAACGCATGGATACGTATTGTACGTTTATTTACGCTTTGATTTGAATGGAAATTGCGTATCCATTGAACATTTTCCAACTTTAACAGAACACACATGAATGTAAACCATAATCATAAAAAATAAAATCGTCAAAATAAGCATAAACAGATTTATCCTAGGCCACTAAAAAGGAAAATAAATTAAGTGGATAACCACACTAAATATACATAGAGGTAGTACACTACAAAATCAAAATCTTATGCACTCACTTGAGGTACATGAATAGGAAAACTCTTTTCCAAACTCAGTTCCAAACCTGTATGAATTTCTTTGTTCTGCTGAACACAAAGGAAGATATTCTGAAGAATGTTTGTTACCAGGCTTTTTTGGGATACCACTGACTTCTATAGTAGGAAAAAAAATACTGTGGAAGTCAATGGTGCCCCAGAACTGCTCTGTTTCCCACATTCTTCAGAATATCTTCCTTTGTGTTCAGCAGAACAAAGACATTCATACAGGTTTGGAACTACTTGAGGGTGAGTAAATGATGACAGAATTTTCATTTTTGGGTGAACTATCCCTTTAACATTTATTAAAGACAATATATGTTTGTTTCATGTGAAAATGACTACACTGAATGCCATACTCTTGACTTACTCCTTTTATTTGAGCAAATCCATAGATTAGTTTTTAGAAATTCCATGCATGGATACACTTTGAAAATAATTGCTGTCATAAAATACTGTAAAATCTAACAGCAAAACATTTACATTTAATACATGTATAGGCAACAGAGTGCCAAATGTTTAGTAAAATTGTATAAAACATTGCCAGCAACACATCACTGCATTATATAAAATCAAGCATGCAGGTTTGTAAAAAAAAAAAAAAAAAAAAAAAAAAAAAGTAGTGCAGTATAGGATTGTGTAACCTGAGGAAGACACATATACATCAGATGAAAAAACAAGGAACAACTTGTGATACCAGGACACATTTCATGAATTGGTTTTAGGTGCCTGAACAAATGCAAAGCTGAACCAAAGGATGAAGTGCAGAGGAAACAACATAACATTTTGTTTTAATAAGACAATTACTGCTTGTTCAACAGCCTTGCTCTCAGTTCTTTGACATTTGGAGTTTCTTCAGTTGTACCTTTATCAATAGTTGTCTGCAAAAATGTGTACAGGCTGGACAGAGCATCATGATACTTCACACTGAAAACAAAATTGGACTTGAACAGTTCATCACGTACCCAAGGATGTACATGACTGACCAGGCAAAACTTTTCTGTCCAAGACAATATAAAAGGTGGAAACCTGTGTTTTTGAAGTCCCTGAAGCAATAAGATATGGTTGAGGGTTTCCTTTAGTGGTCAGGAGATGGTCATCAAGACTTTGGCATGACTGAAACACAACATAAATGTCCCTTTATAAACAATTAAGAATCATTATGCAGCTTTTTTCCGCATACAGTGACAATTCATATGACAAGATCTAAAATGGATTTTTAAAAAAGCCATAAAAGTAATCCATTGTGCACTGTATTCCAATAAATATACATGAATATATATAACTTAACGTGACACAAAGATAGGCTCATTTAAAAAAAAAACATGCAAAAACAGATACAATTCAGTGCAGTTTCCAGCTCAAGTGAACACTACACTGAAACTGGCTTTGAAACAATTTTCACTTACAAATTGTTATTAACAGCAAGTAGCACACCGAATTAAATGTGAAATTTTTAAATATAAAGACTGAAATAGTATTTTCTTGTGCAGTTCTTTGCGCACAGTGTTACTGTAAGTTAAGACCTCAAACACTTTTACAATAGTGCATTATTTGTGAACTAATACATATTGATGTTTGCATCACATAACTGGCTCTATATACAGTATATAGCTTTTCTGATGTAGTAAGTCTCTTTGAAACTCACCTTGATATTCAGGTTGGGACAAAAGAGCTCAAAGATTTGTAGAAGCAAGCTAAAATTACATGGTTGCTTCAGAAAATATTTTATTTCACATTTGTTTGTGATAACGCTATCAGTTTGATTTAATTATTTTCAAATGCGATAGAACATTAACCTTTTTCTAGACATTTCTGAACTGCCACAATGCATACAACAACAAACATACTAAAATATTGCCAGATTTACATTTATCTGTTTCCCAAAACTGAACACGATTTAAGTACCACCTAAAGGACATTTCAAAGCATCATTAAACATGCAAGAAGCAACATAATATTATTTTGCTGAAATGTTTTTTTCCCAGTGATTCTCATCATATCATTCCAAAACATTTCAGAATGACTTTTTTTCCCCTTTTGTAGAAGATATTTTGAAAAACATTAGGGTCCAAAACAACATTGGACACCTTTAGATTACACAGACCCGCATCTTCAAAAAACACTTAAAATTAAAAATAAATATAAAGTAAATATATAAAGTATGAAAAATATGTCATTTAACTTACAGTATGTTCAAATACTCCATTTAATGCCCAAGAATTTTGCATAAACACAGCTTCATAAATAAATCAGCATTTTCCCTACAAATCTGTCATTTTCTGTTGCTGTTTGGGTGTAGCAAAAATAACAGATGTAGCAGAAAATGTATCATAATTCAGCCTTCAAATCAGGATTAGGCATAATGTCTTCAGAATCATTCATATGTGTGGAAACTGGATGTGAATTGAACAAATAGTTGTAACCTGACAGGAAGTTTTTCTGCTGATTAAGGGATAATACAAGATTTTTTCACCTTACAAATGGTTGCCAAAATCAAAAAAGCTACAAAATGCATATATTTTGTATAAATGTGTGACAAGCTCGAGCAAAACAGACACTGTTTTTGGAATCAGCACCTCAAAATTGGTTAGAAACAAGTACATTATTTCATTCAGCAAGTATGATGCAGGGCAGTGTTATCATCGTAGAAGAAAGTAAGTCGTTAACACTTAAGTTTAGGGAACAATTGTCTCTATTAACTAGTTGCCTATTTGCATGCATATTACTAGCATATTGGCTGTTTATTAGTACTTATAAAGTACATAATAAAGCCTTATTCTGCATTATCATATTTTAGATCCCTTAATGCCACCACATACATAAACTTAACTACTACCTATTAATAAGCAGCAAATTAAGAGTTTACTGAGGCAAAAGTCCTAGTTAATAGTTAAATAATAGTGAGAATTGGTCCCCAAACTAAAGGGTGACCAGAAAGTCATACAGGTTTGGGATGACCTAAGTAAATGATGACTGAATTTTCAGTTCTGCGTGAACTCATTGAAGTCATTATTGATTTTTTTCCCTTTAGTTTCATATTAAATGTTATTGGAAAATAACTGCATGATGCTTTGAAATTCTCCTTTTATATTTCCCAGACAAAAATGACCCCAGATAGCAAAGTACACTCGGGCCAGTTCCGGTTACATTCTCACCTGCCAGAGACTTACCCCTCGGCCCGACTCCGTCTGCCGCACGAGTCAATCGGGCCAGATCTGCCAGCCGTTAGCGAGCCGACATTGCCGCATCCGAGCCAGAATCGGCCCGACACTAAAGTGCACAGCGCGCTGGACGTGGCCCGAGTTCATTTTTAATATCTACTTTATTGTTCACTAATCTTTCATTTAAAATAAAACATTTACTTTCATTTTAATTATATAGATATAAACATCTCATTATGAAGAATGCAATTTTAAAGGAAAGATCTCACTTGATTAAGTTGGCATGAGGAAAATTTATTTATACAACAATTTATTTACAAAATTATGCAATTAGAGCCAAAAAAAAAACAAAAAAAAAAAAAAAACAGATAATGTTATAATGAAAATATAGGCCTATATAAAACATAACATTTAGCAAAATTACCCTTGCATTTATTTATAGTATTTGGATTCTAAAATTGAACAAGTATAAACATTAAACACTCATCTAACACTTTACGATTTACAATAAGGTTTAATTTGTTAACATGAGTTACCTAACATGAACTAACAATGGCAAATACTTAATATTAACCTTAGCTAACTGTAGTTAATTAGTTAAAATATTAACCTTAGTTAATTTCAACATTTACTAATACATTATTAAAAACAAAAGTTGTCTGTTGGCATTATGTAATGTATCTGAGCTAACATGAACAAACAAAGAACAGTTGTTGTTTTTTAACAGCAACAAAGATTAAAGGGCATATTCCAGGTTAGAGACTCCGATGAGTCAATGTATAGACAAATAATGTAAGAACTAGATTTTCTTTAAAATATACTTTAAAATACGCTATTAAGGCTTCTGGAGTTGTTTTTGTGAGAGAATTTTACTTCCGCATCTGAAAACCGCCAGGATTAGACCAAACAACGGTCAGAGGAGACAAATTGAGTTGATGTGCAAGAACAACAGAGCAGGTGTCTTGGTGAGAGACCAGTGTTACAGATAGCCTATATGCACTTCAGACAGGAGCATAGACCTCTCCAGGCCAGCAGACATATGAGTGTGTTTAGGGCAGAGATCATTTATTACTCTGAGCTAAATACTTGTATGTATAAATGCATAGTAAATTAAAGATTTGAATATTAAAACCATCTGAATAATTTTGTTTTTTCAATTACAAGTTGCCTATATTTAGGTCACAACTATCTGTAAGTCCCACTTTTTGATGCCATTGGTATAAGACAATCAATATTGACAGCATACAGACGAGTTGTCCGCTGGGCCTATGGCATTCTGAGCAGCCCTTACCTGGATGTGTTGTGTCAGCCATTAGAAGATACAGAGGGAGGAGGAATTTATAAAGGTTTTTGAATGGCCCCATTTTGGTGACAATAAAAAATAATCACAATCACAAATTGTCTTACTGTATAAAAACTTGTTTATGAAGTTTAAATTAGATATACAGGTGCATCTCAATAAATTAGAATGTCGTGGAAAAGTTCATTTATTTCAGTAATTCAACTCAAATTGTGAAACTCGTGTATTAAATAAATTCAGTGCACACAGACTGAAGTAGTTTAAGTCTTTGGTTCTTTTAATTGTGATGTTTTTGGCTCACATTTAACAAAAACCCACCAATTCACTATCTCAACAAATTAGAATACTTCATAAGACCAATAAAAATTTTTTTAAAAAAATTTAAAAAAAAAAAAACATTTTTAGTGAATTGTTGGCCTTCTGGAAAGTATGTTCATTTACTGTATATGTACTCAGTACTTGGTAGGGGCTCCTTTTGCTTTAATTACTGCCTCAATTCGGCGTGGCATGGAGGTGATCAGTTTGTGGCACTGCTGAGGTGGTATGGAAGCCCAGGTTTCTTTGACAGTGGCCTTCAGCTCATCTGCATTTTTTGGTCTCTTGTTTCTCATTTTCCTCTTGACAGTACCCCATAGATTCTCTATGGGGTTCAGGTTTGGTTAGTTTGCTGGCCAGTCAAGCACACCAACACCATGGTCATTTAACCAACTTTTGGTGCTTTTGGCAGTGTGGGCAGGTGCCAAATCCTGCTGGAAAATGAAATCAGCATCTTTAAAAAGCTGGTCAGCAGAAGGAAGCATGAAGTGCTCCAAAATTTCTTGGTAAACAGGTGCAGTGACTTTGGTTTTCAAAAAACACAATGGACCAACACCAGCAGATGACACTGCACCCCAAATCATCACAGACTGTGGAAACTTAACACTGGACTTCAAGCAACTTGGGCTATGAGCTTCTCCACCCTTCCTCCAGACTCTAGGACCTTGGTTTCCAAATGAAATACAAAACTTGCTCTCATCTGAAAAGAGGACTTTGGACCACTGGGCAACAGTCCAGTTCTTCTTCTCCTTAGCCCAGGTAAGACGCCTCTGACGTTGTCTGTGGTTCAGGAGTGGCTTAACAAGAGGAATACGACAACTGTAGCCAAATTACTTGACACATCTGTGTGTGGTGGCTCTTGATGCCTTGACCCCAGCCTCAGTCCATTCCTTGTGAAGTTCACCCAAATTCTTGAATCGATTTTGCTTGACAATCCTCATAAGGCTTCGGTTCTCTCGGTTGGTTGTGCATCTTTTTCTAACACACTTTTTCCTTCCACTCAACTTTCTGTTAACATGCTTGGATACAGCACTCTGTGAACAGCCAGCTTCTTTGGCAATGAATGTTTGTGGCTTACCCTCCTTGTGAAGGGTGTCAATGATTGTCTTCTGGACAACTGTCAGATCAGCAGTCTTCCCCATGATTGTGTAGCCTAGTGAACCAAACTGAGAGACCATTTTGAAGGCTCAGGAAACCTTTGCAGGTGTTTTGAGTTGATTAGCTGATTGGCATGTCACCATATTCTAATTTGTTGAGATAGCGAATTAGTGGGTTTTTGTTAAATGTGAGCCAAAATCATCACAATTAAAAGAACCAAAGACTTAAACTACTTCAGTCTGTGTGCATTGAATTTATTTAATACACGAGTGTCACAATTTGAGTTGAATTACTGAAATAAATGAAATTTTCCACGACATTCTAATTTATTGAGATGCACCTGTATATCAAGCAGATCTGCATTTATGGTTAATTCAGTTCAGTTTTATTTATACAGCACTAAATCATAACAAATATTATTTCATAGCACTGTTAATACCTAACTCAAAACACAACATTGCAACTGTTAAAATATACACACACACACACACACACACACACACACATATACATACATATATAAATAAATTAAAAAAAAAAAAAAATATATATATATATATATATATATATACAGAAACACATACACATATACACATATACACATATACATACACATACACATGCGCATACACATACACATATACATACACATACATATACACATATACACACACATATACATACACATACACATACACATGCGCATACACATACACATATACATACACATACATATACACATATACATACACATATACATACACATACATATACACATACATATACACATATACATACACATACATATACACACATACATATACATATTCATATACATATACATACATACACATACATATACATACATACATATACATATACATACATACATACACAGATACATATACATACATACAGGTGCATCTCAATAAATTAGAATGTCGTGGAAAAGTTCATTTATTTCAGTAATTCAACTCAAATTGTGAAACTCGTGTATTAAATAAATTCAATGCACACAGACTGAAGTAGTTTAAGTCTTTGGTTCTTTTAATTGTGATGATTTTGGCTCACATTTAACAAAAACCCACCAATTCACTATCTCAACAAATTAGAATATGGTGACATGCCAATCAGCTAATCAACTCAAAACACCTGCAAAGGTTTCCTGAGCCTTCAAAATGGTCTCTCAGTTTGGTTCACTAGGCTACACAATCATGGGGAAGACTGCTGATCTGACAGTTGTCCAGAAGACAATCATTGACACCCTTCACAAGGAGGGTAAGCCACAAACATTCATTGCCAAAGAAGCTGGCTGTTCACAGAGTGCTGTATCCAAGCATGTTAACAGAAAGTTGAGTGAAAGGAAAAAGTGTGGAAGAAAAAGATGCACAACCAACCGAAAGAACCGCAGCCTTATGAGGACTGTCAAGCAAAATCGATTAAAGAATTTGGGTGAACTTCACAAGGAATGGACTGAGGCTGGGGTCAAGGCATCAAGAGCCACCACACACAGACGTGTCAAGTAATTTGGCTACAGTTGTCGTATTCCTCTTGTTAAGCCACTCCTGAACCACAGACAACGTCAGAGGCGTCTTACCTGGGCTAAGGAGAAGAAGAACTGGACTGTTGCCCAGTGGTCCAAAGTCCTCTTTTCAGATGAGAGCAAGTTTTGTATTTCATTTGGAAACCAAGGTCCTAGAGTCTGGAGGAAGAGTGGAGAAGCTCATAGCCCAAGTTGCTTGAAGTCCAGTGTTAAGTTTCCACAGTCTGTGATGATTTGGGGTGCAATGTCATCTGCTGGTGTTGGTCCATTGTGTTTTTTGAAAACCAAAGTCACTGCACCTGTTTACCAAGAAATTTTGGAGCACTTCATGCTTCCTTCTGCTGACCAGCTTTTTAAAGATGCTGATTTCATTTTCCAGCAGGATTTGGCACCTGCCCACACTGCCAAAAGCACCAAAAGTTGGTTAAATGACCATGGTGTTGGTGTGCTTGACTGGCCAGCAAACTCACCAAACCTGAACCCCATAGAGAATCTATGGGGTATTGTCAAGAGGAAAATGAGAAACAAGAGACCAAAAAAAATGCAGATGAGCTGAAGGCCACTGTCAAAGAAAACTGGGCTTCCATACCACCTCAGCAGTGCCACAAACTGATCACCTCCATGCCACGCCGAATTGAGGCAGTAATGAAAGCAAAAGGAGCCCCTACCAAGTATTGAGTACATATACAGTAAATGAACATACTTTCCAGAAGGCCAACAATTCACTAAAAATGTTTTTTTTTATTGGTCTTATGAAGTATTCTAATTTGTTGAGATAGTGAATTGGTGGGTTTTTGTTAAATGTGAGCCAAAATCATCACAATTAAAAGAACCAAAGACTTAAACTACTTCAGTCTGTGTGCACTGAATTTATTTAATACACGAGTTTCACAATTTGAGTTGAATTACTGAAATAAATGAACTTTTCCATGACATTCTAATTTATTGAGAAGCACCTGTATATATATATATATATATATATATATATATATATATATATATATATATATACATACATAGTGCTGTGTTCTCGTAGAGCCTGTGGTGACCTGCAGTATTCCTCTCTCAGACGGCATATGCTGGGAGAAGCAAACACAAGTTTAGATCTCATTCACTGCTGACCATGCTTTTCCACTTGGCCTCCATCACATCTGCATCTCCATTAGGAGTAGAAGCTATTACATTTTCGTGGAGCAGCATCTCTGACGGATCCGTGAGCATCATGTCTCCCGCTGGTGGCCGAACCACAGACAGACCGGGACCCGATGAAGCTGCTGTGTGCACCGAAGGAACCGCACCAGCTCGAGTCTCAGTCGCTTCTTACTTCGGTATCCCATGTTGAACTGCATCATATCGCCGGGATGATAATCTTCCGGTGTAAAGTGATCGCTAAGTTACACACCACTGCATTTTTTGAAGCAGATGCATCAGTGAAGTCCTGTCTCTTCAGCTGCACAAACGCACCAGGCCTGGAAGATACCATCCTATTTCTTATTAGGAAACCTGTGGACTCGATGTCCTGACAGGCTGGAGTTTGTGCAACCTCCACAAACACAATAATTTACCATGACAATGATAAATTGAAATAAAAATAACTACAGAAAACACACTGACTCGCGCCCGGTCCCACTGAACACCAACAGAGAGCAGCACACTCCCTCTCGTGACGTAATATGACGCGATGTTTGAAAAAAAGCGCTTTTTAAGAACTGTCAGGGAAAGCGTCACTTTTTCTTCTAAATTTGTGCCCTCACGTTTTGTAAAACATTTTCAAATCCTGCATTAACGGTTCATATGGTATTTTCATACAAGGTTCAGGGCTCGCAAAATCGCTAGCTCGACGTCCCGGGGCTATTGTATTTTCCAGTCGGGCTACCAAAATGTATCACTGCCCTGCCCAACGGGCTACCTTAAATACAGGGCTCCCACGGGTCCTTAAAAACTCTTCAATTTAGTTGCATCAAACTTAAGGCCATAAAAAGTTTTAAATACGTTAAATGGTATAGTAAATGTCTTAACTATAATTTCAAAAGGTCTTACAGTTGGGGACGGAAAGACAAGAAATGTATTTGTGTTGTAGTCATATGTGTTTGGGCAGAGGTAAACATCTGTGCATGTACAGTCTGCTTACATTTAGCAGCTGTAAAAGCAGGACAGAGCTATTGCAGATGATCTCAGACATACTGATGCACAGTGTTGGGGAGTAACTAGTAACATGTATCTAAACTATATAATGTAATTACAAAATAAATGTAATTGTAATCAGTTACAGTTACTGAGAAAGAAAATGTGTAATTAAATTACAGTTACTTATGAAAATGTTAACAATTACAAAGGTTTTTTTTTTTTTTTTTTTTTTTCCCACACATTCACATAGAGGTTTAATTGATTTCTTTCATAAATTGCATTAACTGCTCTAAAATATGAGACAATGTTTCAGGCCACAGAACAATGTTTTAGGACACAGAATTGCTTATTTGATAACTGTTTTATTTCCTATTTGGGATTATGTATATGCTTTATTTTTTAAGATTAACAGTTTTTTCCAAGGCATTGTTAGATGCCAGTGTTTCGTGTCATAACTATGCAAGGATTTCATTTTAAAGACAGTATCATAGTTATTAAACTATTTCTTGTTATGATTTTAAATCTGTATTTAACCTCAGAACGATCACAAAGTGAAAAGAGGTGTTAAATTCTGATTTTGTGGTGGCTGTGCTTTAAAATTAAATTATTATAATCTTAATTCAAGTGATGAAGGATTTGGAAAGTGTGACAGTAATCAGTGTTGAGAACTACTGTAAAGTTAACCCTGCCTAGTTTACATATTTGAAAAAGATTAACAGTTAAAAACATTAGAAATTTAGAAAAGTAATCAAAAAGTAACAACGTTTGCTTTTTGCAATTGCATTTACAAAAATAAGAATGTGGAAGCTAAAAATACAAACAAACCTTTCTCTTTGTGCTGGACCACCATCATCCTCTTCTTCCTTGTCTGTTGACGGACCGTAGTGTTGCTCATCAAAGTTTTGTGTAGCATAAACACTTTAGAGTCTAGACCCACACAACAATACTTAGATCAAAGATGAAAAAGATATCGTTTATTTATTTTTTAACTTACGTTTCGGGCAAAGTAAGAAAGCCACATTCGCTGCAGTCTCGCACATGAGGTGAACTTTTGCAAGTTCCTTTATGAGCTTATGAGCGCCTGCGCTAGTAAAATACTAAAAATAAATGCTCAACGATGCTTACCAGAATTGTTTTTTTTATCGAAATGAGTCCATACATCCATATCTCTTGGTAAATAATCAATTGTTTTGTTTGTATCCAAACCGCACAAACATGGCGGACGTCACCCACGAGCACAGGTACGAGACTCCACCCACGCTGCATGAGTGAAGGTGAATGAATCACCTAGCGCGCAATGACGCGCGTTCAAAATACAAACCAGCGCATAAAAGAATGACCTGCTGCGCGTTACATATATAGATTTGCTATTGTTATAAATATTAGAGAATGTTTTGTCCTATAAAGCACATTAATATTGTTTTTTTTTTTTTTTTTTTGACAAATTCACGACATTAAACGTGTAGTTAACTTTACAAAATACTGAAAAGGTCTTAAGTCACGTTTAAAACAGTTTTATGATAATTATTGCTATATTAATGTAACCATCTATGACTGAACCGAGCCGAGTCATTGCCAGACATGGCCCGGACTCTACAGCCAGACTCGGGTCAGTTACGGTGAACAGGAATCGGGCCAGTGCTTTACAGCCGCATCACAAACATATGCGCGACAGCGAGCTGCGGGCCACACTCGGCCCGGATAACACTCGCCGACGCCAAGTCTGAGCCGGAGGTGCCGAGGGGCAGCCAAGCTCGGGCCAATTACTACATGCTATCTGGGACAGGCTTTGGAACAGCGTGAGGGTCAGTAACAAGCCGAATTTTCATTATTGAGTGAACTATTTCTTGAAAAGGCTCTTTCACAGTGGTGGTCATGGATTGTCAGGGTAGGATGAAAGCATCCCATTCCGGACTTAAGAGACCGGAGACAGAGAGATGGAAAACAAAAAAGTAGAGAGAGTCTGATCGGACCCTGCAGCAGAGGGCCGAGAGGCCAGACTGTCTGAAAGCCAAATTGGCAGCTGAAGAAAGAAGCCATTTGGGACTTCAAAGGTAGGAACCAAGCGATCCGTCCATTTCGAGAGAAAGCTCGTCTGGTTCCTAGAGGCGTGATGAGGTGTAGGTTTAATGACGGCAGAAGGTTTCCTTTGTACAGCCGGCGAGCTGGAGGGAATCGAGCAGAAATTGGGACTATCAGCGGCGCGTGAATATGCATGGCCTCCGCGCGGGACGTCGTCACTTGTTAAAGACTCACTGCCATCAGAATGGGCTTTTATCTGAGAAATAAAATGAGGAGCTAAAGAGAAAGTGAGAAATGGCTTGCTGCACTTGTCCTTTCATTGAAAAGACGTGTCCTGCCGATAGGCTCCATTTAGCTGAAATGACTGCAAAACTCAATGTTCCTCTATCAAGTAAAGCATCAGCACGCCATCCTGTCGGAAATGTTATTATTTGAGTCGCTGGAGAATAACGCTGAATTTTTGATAAGTCTGAATTAGGGCTGAGTTTCTGGGGTGATGAGATGAGAATTAGCTTTAGCAGTAAATCAACAGCTCAATTCAAGCTCACTTTTTTTCTGTTGCATTCGTACGCTTATCTTGAAGGGCTAAAACACTAAATGTTGTACGTAGTAGAGAATGTGGATGGCTTTTATGCTCTTAGGGTCCAAACTTAGCTTTTAGAAACACCTGCCCGTAATGAAATTAAGAAAATATATGCAAAATGATGCATTATTTTCTGCTGAAAATGATAGAGAGAGGATGATGCAGTGAGAATGACTCAAGCCTGATTTGAACTCTAATCGCAACTTCACAACATTTTTGTCTGTATGACAGTGGAATTATTTAGCTGTTTTCCTTTCCTTGCAATTTTATGTCAGACTTCACTGGTCTTTGTGTCACTCAACATGAGCTCATCTCCATCACTTGGTAAAACCAAACTTGTCACAAAACCATGAATTATCATTGTCATTTTGTCTCGTCATATTTTTGTCTAGCTGATTAATGATGAAGTACATTTAAAGGTAAGTCAGTCAGTTCACTCATCTGCAATCTTGGTAAATATTTTCAGCTATTTTCAGTCAGGCAAGTAAAGTTACTGTCTACTTGAATTGGAAAAGACTGAAATCTTTAAAATTATTGAATGTTATATACATTTTAAATCAGGAGAAACATATGATACCAGAAATGGCCAAATATATATATTGCTACTATAGATGTAAAATATATATTTACTTAATAAATATATTTTAACATAGGTCAAATCATTCAAAAAGAGAATAAAAAATATATTATATTATATTATATTATATTATATTATATTATATTATATTATATTATATTATATTATATTATATTATATATTTTTTAAATTTAAAAAAAATGGCCAAAAATATTTATTGCTTATACATATTTTAAAATATAAAATGAAAACATAAATATATTTTCAAAAAGCTGATGTCCTCTTTTTTAAACAAACAAAAAAAAAAATCCATTTTAAAATTTTACTTCCTTTAGTATCTCTGTTCACAACATATTTTTAGAAGATATTTGAAAAATATTTCAGCCAAAAAAAAAAAAAAAAGGGAAAAAAAAGGGAAAACTCCAGTGCTATAATCGCTGCATGTGTGAACGGGACAGTAGATGGTTTTACTTGAATCCTGCACATCTCTAACATTAGTAAGAATCAGATTATCGTTCTTACATTTTCAGCTTTCGAGTAACTCAGTTTTATTCACTCGCTAAAGCCAATTTTAATTCGCGTTTGGCAGCGTCTGTGGCCCTCATATAGTAACCCTGAGACTGCAGGTTTCCCGCTGAATGCGGCTGTTCCTCTGAGAGAGGTTATACGTCTGCCACAGCCACTGTAAACAACACCGATAGAGCTTCATTCAGAGATAAAGCCTATATGAAACGCTGAATCAGAGCTTACGGGTGGCCGTTTTCATCACACACCTCCTGTGCAGGAGTATAACGGTCATAACATGCACTGCTGAGCTCCAGAGAGAGATAGAGATAGATAGGTCACTGTAATCATACTGGCATTTTCTGAGCTTCTGAAGCAATACCCATCTCAGCTCAATCACAGTTTTCAGTGATGGATTTTCACACACTTTACACAGTAAAAAGTTCACTCCTGGTGTGTGTGTGTGTGTGTGTTATCTGGGTACAAACATCCCGTGTTCACCAGCATGGGGGGAGTTTGAGCTTGGTCGGTCTTGCATGTCAGATGCATAGGGTGATTTTCTTCCATATTCCTATGAAAATGTCTGCTTTCGATCCCTGACGAGATAGACATGTTCAGTAGAGCCCAACTATCCTGTCTATGGTTTCTTGCAGTATTAATGAGTGATATTAAAGTGATAGTTCATTCCAAAATGAAGATTCTGTCATCATCAACAGATAGCATCACCCTTATGTTGTTTCGGATGTGTAAGTGAGGTTTTTTCTTGGTGTTACACAAATAATTGCTCTTTCTGGACAATGAAATCAGGCTATGACCACAAACAATAAATATGACACAAAAAGCACTGTATTAGTGCATGTGCATTGCAAGTCTTGACTTAAATTTCAGTCTGGTCCCTGATCAATCCATGATCATGTGACTAAATCATATGACTTTAGAAGAGTTGGAAAATAGGACAATATAGTGGTATGTATTTTATGATGCTTTTTGTGCAGCTTGATAGTCACTGGTCACTAGTTTTCATCTAACTTGCAAATTTTATTAACATGCACACACATACAAAAGTAAATAAATAAATAAATAAATAATTGCTAAAACAATTTTCAGTGTTTCACAGCGTTATTTTATTATTATTTGCATAGTTTTCAATATGGTAAAATAGTCCTAAACATGGGCTTAAATTTCTTCCTTCCTTCTTTTGATTTTGGTGTGAAATACAGGCTGACCTTGTTCTTAACAGATTTTGCGAGATTTATTCTATTAGTAAATACTGTCTGTTATAAATCGGTTCAAGAGTTTTTCTGTTTCTGCCATTGCAATTACTTTGATGTGCATGCATTGTAAATCACATGGACATTATTAAAGATATGCATTATAAAGCTAGACACCTTCAACTCTCTTCACAGAAAAAGATTCAAGCCATGAGCCAGTGCAACCATCCCAATGTGGTCACCTACTACACTTCATTTGTTGTGAAAGAATTATAGTTTGTAATAATATTTAGAATTGTTATTTACTATTATTATTATTATTATTATTATTATTATTATTATTATTATCATTATTTATTTCTTAATATGTATTTATTAATATATATATTTTTGTGTTCATTTTAATTTTAGTTATTTGTTTTATTGAAATATTTTATTATTTAGGTTTAATTTATTTAATTTTATTTAATTTTTATTTATTTTATCTCCAGTTAGTAATTTTAGCTCCTCAGTGTGAACTAAATGCAAATTAGAGATGTAACTAACTGAATAATATATTTCTTGGTCATTAAATCAGCGTCATGGTCACTGTTACACAGCAATAAAAGATGCATATCACTCTGTTCCACAGGCAGCTTTGGGGCTCTCTGATCACTGTTTAGTTCATCTCATACCAACCTACAGGCAGAAACTGAAATCAGCTAAACCTGTATTAAGGACTGTAAAAAGATGGACTAATGAAGCAGCACGGAATTTACAAGCCTGTTTCCACCTCACTGATTGAACTGTTTTTGAAGCTGCTGCCACCGATCTGGACAAGCTCACAGAGACTGTAACATCATATATCAGTTTCTGTGAGGATATGCGCATTTCTACCAGGTCTCATTTAAACTACAACAATGACAAACCATGGTTCACTGCAAAACTCAGACAGCTCCATCAGGCCAAAGAAGATACAGCAATGGGGACAGATTCTTGTATAAACAGGCCAAATACACACTGGAAAAGGAGATCAGAGTGGCAAAGAGAAATTATTCTGGATAACTAAGGAACCAATTCTCTTCCAGTGATCCTGCTTCAGTGTGGAAAGATCTGAAAGACATCACCCAGTTTTGAAGTTTGCAGACGACACCACACTTATCGGCCTCATTCAGGACGGTGACGAGTCTGCCTACAGACAAGAGGTTAAGGAGCTGGCTGTCTGGTGCAGTCTTAACAACCTGGAGCTCAACACACTCAAAACTGTGGAGATGATCGTGGACTTCAGGAGAAACCCCCCTGCACTCCCCCTACTCACCATCATGAACAGCACTGTGACTGCAGTGGAGTCATTCAGGTTCCTGGGCACCACAATTTCTCAGGACCTGAAGTGGGACAATCACATTGAGTCCATTGTGAAAAAGGCCCAGCAGAGGTTGTACTTCCTTCGCCAGCTGAAGAAGTTCAACCTGCCACAGGAGCTGCTGAAACAGTTCTACTCCGCCATCATTGAATCCGTCCTCTGCACGTCAATAACTGTCTGGTTCAGCTCAGCTACCAAATCTGACCTCAGAAGACTACAGAGGGTAGTCCGGACTGCTGAGCGAATTATTGGTACAACCCTCCCCACTCTTCAAGAACTGTACTCATCCAGAGTGAGCAAAAGGGCTGGCAAAATCACTCTGGACCCCTCACATCCAGCACACTCACTCTTTGAACTGTTGCCGTCTGGTCGACGCTACAGAGCTCTGAGCACCAGAACGACAAGACACAGAAACAGTTTCTTCCCTCAGGCAATCCATCTCATGAACACTTGACATTAAACGTGGAACACACAACACTATTATACATTATTTATTTAACACACATACTTATTTACATTTCAAATTTGCACATATCATACCTGTACATACATAATTGTCTGTATTATATATTGTGTTTTTGCTATTTTGTACATTGTCTATTTTGTATGTTTGTATATTATTCTTTTTATTATCTGTGTCCTGTCCTGTCGCTGTCATTCTGTTGCACTGTGGAGCTTCTGTCACTATAACATTCCTCGTATGTGTAAACATACCTGGCAATAAAGCTCATTTTCATTTCTGAAAGATCACTTGACACTGAAGACTGGAATAATGATGCTGAGAATTCAGCTTTGCATCACAGGAATGAATTATATTCAAAAATATATTAAAATACAAAACAGTTATTTTAGATTAATATAACACTTCTCAGTATTAATGTTTTCACTATGAGGCTCTCATAATCTCTTTAATTAAATAAATGCAGCCTTGGTGAGCATAAGTGACTTCTTGCAAAAACTTTTGAACTTTGAAGTGTGCAGTATGTATGTTTTGAGGACTGAAGGATTTATATTTATAAGAGTTGCTTCCTGTCCGCCAGTTTTGATCTTGCTGCAATGCATTATTTGATTGTCTTCAGAAAATATTCATGCGTTTAGTGCAACTTGATTTGAGCTATAATGCCTTAACATGCTTCCTATATAGAAGCTCACTCGGTTTTGTATCAGTCAAAGTGCGTCTACAATAAGTGTGTATCCTCCTCTACTTTCTCAGCTCACTCATTAGCAGTTGGCTTCACCCTTTTTAATAAACCTAAGGTCACATAAGGTCACTGAGGGTCATTGTGATTCATAATGAGAAGGGCCGACAGGGGCTCAGCCACCATCTGATTAGATAAATGTTTTCCCCTTCAGCAAGGTGACCGGCTCCGCCCGCACAGCCCAAGTGAGCAATTAGGAGACCTGTGATTTATTACCTTTACTGACGTCCTTTCAATCCAGCACATATATCACCAAACTATGAGTGATTCACCTTTTACTGATTTATTGTTCCTCTATATATGAAATAAGCTCATTAGAGCAAATGGGAAAAATGAAATGCAGTTTAGAGCCTTCAAATAAAGCAGCATAGCAGCGGTGCCAACAGGGATTTGAAGACCGAATTTTCCTCAGTAACTGTCTTTCTCTATAAATCCTTTTCACCACGGAACAAACCTCAGACTGCTGCAGAATCACTGTGTGTTTTTTGTAGTATTTGTCAGTCATGTATTGTGGTACTTAAAGTATCATCCAGATTTTCCAATGTTTCTAAAATCCCACCCTGCAGAAAAGAAAAATCACAGATGAAATCTCTTTATTATCTCAAGATTAAATGCAGAGCTTTTCTCCTGCTTCACATGTGTTTCCCCTGAGAAAAGACCCAAGTGATCTTACATGTGTCTCAGAAGAGATCTCAGTGTCTCAAACTAGCTTAGATTTGCCAAGATACCAAAGTCAGAGATCTGAAACATTTCTCACCACTACTGAATAATCTAAGTCATGGTGTTTGCATTTGTTTTATAGCTCTTCTGTCCATAGACTCTTATTGTAGGTATTCAACTTATTTGGGTCCATTTTTATTTCTCTAAAGGAATCATAGGACAAACATCTGAGACAAAGCTAATAAAACATAACAGAGCTCCATTAGCGTTTCTCCTTAGAAAACACCTCACTGATCTCAAATGTGTTTCCTCTGGAATTTCGAAAAAAAATCCCAGTCTCTCAGTCTTATTGTAGGTGGCTATTCACTCATTTGGGTCCATTTTTATTTCTCTAAAGGAACCTTAGAAGAAACATCTAAGACAAAGCTAATAAAACAGAACTGAGAGCTTGATTAAGTCTCATGAGCCATGAACAGGCAATGCAATTTTTAAGTCTCCTGCTTCTCAGATGTTTCTACTGGGAAAAGACTCCAATGATCTCAAATGTGTCTCCTCTAGAGTTTCAAAAGTGATCTCGGTGTCTCAATTTGCACTCAGATTTGTCAAGATACCAAAGTGTGCAACCAAAAGTCAGAGATCTCAATATGAACTCAAACATTTCTCATCAGATTCTCCCAAGACCAAATAATCTAAGTGATGGCGTTTGTGTTCATAGCTCTAAACTCTTGCTGTACAGTATGCCAGTTCTGCCATGACAACTCTGTGTTTTAGCATGGTAATGTATATGACAATGTTAATGTGTTTGGTCTTGGAGGAATAGATCTGCTATGCTGCTTCTGCTGCGGCAGAGTAAGTACCAAGACTTGCTACTGCCAATGCATAGGCATGCTGCTGTGAGCATGTAAGAAATACTGCTGCTGCACATGTAACATATATGAAATAACCCCCATGTATAACATACATGAAATTACCCCATAGCAGATCTAGACAGGTGAAGCCGGGGAAGGTGAAGGGTTTCTAAAGTGCACTGCAAATGCTACTGCAAGCACTAGCCAAGTATTTGAATGTTGAGCAACAAACTCACTGGCTGCTGATGTGAAAAGAAACCAATCAGCTGCACCATTTGTGAATGATCATGTGATTATATCAGATTGAGTTAGAACCTATCGGACTGCGCCATCTACAGTTTCATGAGAGAACTTTGTGTCTATTGACTCATTTTTTGTATTTTATTTCTCTACAGTAATTTTAGGAGAAACTTCTGAGATAAAGCTTATAAAACATAACTGAGAGCTCCATTAAGTCTCCTGACCCATGAACAAGCAATGCATCTGCTCAGATGTTTCTCCTGAAAAACAAAAACCCCAGTGATCTCAAATATGTCTTTTCTAGAGTTCCAAAGGGGATCACAGTGTTGCAGATTTGTCAAAATACCAAAGTCTGCAATGAAAAGTCAGGGATGTCAGATGTGTCTCATTTAGATTTTCAAAGAAAATGTGTCTCAATTTGTGCTCAGATTTGTCAAGACACCAAAGTCTGCAATCAAAAAGTCCAAGATCTCAGTATGAGCTCAAGCATTTCTCATCAAATTCTCCCATCGAGGTTATGGTGTTTGCATTCAATGTATAACTCTAAACACTTACTGTATTGGCTCATTGGTGTATTTCTTATTCTATAAAGGAATTTTAGGAGAAACATCTGAGACAAAGCTTATAAAACACAACTGAGATCTCCATGAAGTCTTGAGACGCATAAACGAGCCATGCATTTTTTAAGTGCTTCTCAGATGTTTCTCCTGAAAAAAGAACAGTGATCTGAAATGTGTCTTTTCTAGATATTCAGAAGGGATCACAAAGTTGCCAATTTGTCAAAATACCAAAGTCTGCAATGAAAAGTCAGAGATCTCAAACATTTCTCATCAAATTCTCCCAAGACCAAGTACGACTTACTTTCTAAGACAAAATTATGTAAGGTGCCATCCACATGAAATGAACCCTACACTCTTACTGTATGTCAGTAATTGACTCATTTGTCTCTATTTTTATGTCTCCTAAGGTATTTTAGCTGATTGATTCTTCAATGAAACATAACAGAGAGCTCCGTTAAATCCCATGAGCTATGAACGAGCAACCTCTGAGCAATAAAATTAGCCTCTGGGACTGGATTGATTTTTTTTTCCCCCACAAGCACCACCACAGAAGCAAGGTATCCATAAAAGATAATTAAACAAACACACAGATCTTTGAAGTTCACTGCTGGTTCACTGTTTCATAAAAATGTAGTCGAACGATCCTGATATTTCAGTTTCTCTCATGGTTTACTAACATTCTCGCACCATTTCTTGTCCGCTATAATAGGTTTTAAAGGTGCAATTGCAATATGGAGCGGCGACATGAGCCATTGATGTGCCGGGTTGAATTTGTGTGAAGGTCTGAGCTGTTGAGTGTCATCCATCTTTGCTCCTGTCTGCGCCATAATGATGTCTGTCAGGCTGCAGCAGAGGAAGAGAACTGAAGGTTAATCTCTCCGTATCCCTTCAGTGTTCTGAATGCTTAAAGAGCCGTCGGGACGAGCTGACCGTGCCGTGTTTACGGGTCCCTGTCTCTGCTAAGAGATCACAAAGACAGAGGTCTGACACCTCTGAGGCGCTTTGAGAAAACCAATGGAGAGAAAGTGAGAAAAGAAAGACTTTTATTCTTTATTCACACGTCACAGTCTTGCCTTTCCATTTGCAAGCTGTAGGTCCGTGTTGCACCAGTGCACAGTTTGTAAATTACAAGGTTCCTGAATGTGGGCTGGTGAGTGTGTTTAACATCAAACTGACACTTTAAGCAAGCGCTGCAACATGACAAAGCTACAGCGCTCACATTAAGATTAATAAAGGTATCCGTACTGCGCAGTCTAGGTTTATTTGAGGTTGTTTATTTGCATCCCAATGCATCTTCTTTAGATTGAGCTTAAAAGGGTGTTGACAGTAGCTATGTTTCCATCCAAAGATTCGAATTTAAATTATGCGCAAAACTGGAATATCGCATAAAACATATGCGAATAAAGCACCGTTTCCATCCAACGAGTCAAAGAGAACAAAATCGTCACTTCCTGGTAAACTGTGGCACTAAATATCACTAAGAATATAGTGATATTTAGTGCCGCTGAATATTATAATAATTTTCATATATGATATAAATTACTTGCGCCTCAGAGAGAGCAGACGTAACACAATAAATGCTGTCACTGCGTTCGGAGGATGCCAGCTGTTTGGGAACACAGTCGTGTAAGACAATTATACAGAAATACTTTGATGACAGACTTTGCTCAGGCTTTTCAGAGTGACTACAACAACTTATAGATGCTGTGAACGAGATCGGTCAGCTGGTTAGTCAAGTTATCCCGTCTCATAGTGCAAAGTCACATGACTTTTTTGATGCGCATGGAGGAATTTATTCGGTAAATGTGTTTCCATCGTAGTTTATGCGCATTTTTTCTTATCGGATAAAAAGTTTATCCTACTCGGTTGTGCGCATAATTTTTTTATGCGCATTTTCAGAATTTATGCGCATCTTGGCGTTTCCATCCAGCGAATTTTTTATGCGATAGTCCAAAATGCGCATAAAAATAGGTGGATGGAAACATAGCTAGTGTTACTAGGGTGTGATGAGTTTCTGAATAACTTGCATTACAAATTAATGTGTATGATTATTTAGCAGACAGCTTTTTAGTATTGTTGAGATACTATTATAGTTTTTGTTAGTATTTTGTTTAGATTTATTTAATCATTATTTTAGTGTTTTCACATCTTTCTTTCTAACTGGCCCTTTACAACACTTTACACTCTCATTAGTTTTAGTTTGTCTATTAACAATATTTAATAGTGTCTATACATACATCACAGTACATTTTTGTAGTTTTTTGTCATTTTTTTCAGAGTGTGAACTGATTTTTATTATTTTATTATTATTTTTTTACATTCTTTCATTATTGTAGTCAGAATGAGCATTTCTAACATTTTTATTTAATATTGTATTAAATAAGATTTTATTTTTATATTTTTCATATTTTTACTTTTTTCATTTTTATTTTATTTTAAGTTTTAGTAATTTAATTGTGTTTTAGTTTTTTTTTTTTGTTTTTTTTTTTTGCCTATATTGTTATTATTAAATTATTATTAGCTTTTATTTCATTGTTTCAACTTAAAACTAAAAAAAAGAAGAGAAATGCTGCCTTGGCAACTAACTGAAATAAAAAATAAATAATAGTGTTGTTATATCTTATTTCAGTTAATGTTTGTTTTACTTGAATTAATTATATTTTTAATGGTTTTAATTTTAGTTTTAGCCACTGTTTTTGTTTCCGCAAAACATTTGGGGCCCTATCATACACCCGGCGCAATGCAACGACAGGCAAGTGTTTTTTGCTAGTTTCAGCCCGACACAGTTATCATTTTCATGTGCAGTGCCACATTGTTCAAACAACAAATGCACTTGTGCCCATCTGTTCGCCCATGGGCGTGCTGGTCTGAAAACGAGGTGTGCTCAGGCGCATTGTTAGCACGTTGCTATTTTGAGGCAACTGAAAACAATTGCGCCATTGACCAACTAAAACCTAGTCTAAAGTCAATGGCGCAGTATTTTTTAAATTTATTTAAAGGGCGTGTTAGTAATATGTGCCTGTAGGCGGGTGCACAACGCGCATACACTCTGCTTAGTACACACAGAGGGATGTACAGCAGCACACAAACTTGCCAAATATTTAAAATGAAAGGATTACAATGTAAAAGATAATTATTATATACATAAAGATACAGGCTTGTCCTGTAGATGGTCTGCTCACGCGCTTTAACCTCGCGCATGAGCAGATCCATTTCCTCTCTGGAGAAGCGTTTAGTCTTTCCGCCATGTAAATAGTGAATCCACCATGGTGCAAGAGCAACTGGCCTTTAAAGGGAATTGGAGATGAGACTCTGGTTGGTTTATTGCACGTTACGCCCAAAACACACCCATGACTAATTAAGAGAATAGGTACAACCCTTTTGGACCATTTGGACTGCTGACCATTTTTTTCTGTCTTTAAACTAGCAAAAGTGGATTTGGACACGCACTAAGTGCACCTGCGCCATGCGTTTCAGGTTTCAGACCACGTGCTTAGATCGTTAAAATAGAGCCCTTGATGTTTCCACTCATCATCATTTTGAACAAACATTCTATTAATGTTACTGGAAGAATGTTTGTTATCCTAAAGTTCAAGAATCCTAAAGAAGGTTAGTCAAACTTGTGAGAATGTTTCCTGTTAGCTGGCATTCTGCTGGCCTCTGAGGTCTTGCACTTCACTGCCAACAAGTTAACTTCCTCAGTGTCTGTCAAACCCCAAAGTTAATGTACGTAAGAGGGCTGTTGAGGAATGTAATTGGTTTTTGAGGACTTAATTGCATACTGGAGCTGTCAACAATGTTTCAGTGTACGCCACACATCCATTAGAGTGTCTGTTTGGAAGAGGAGACTGGAGAGAAAGAGAGAGAGGGAGAGCGTGTGGAGAGAAAATAGTGTGAGCATTTAGCTGAGGACCTGGTGAGGAGCTGCAAACATTGCCTGCTGTTATCCATCACCCCAGTGTCATAAGAAATGCTGATGGAATCTGTCTCTCGTGTTGAATAGATCCGCTTAGAACAGCAAGATTCGCCATGCGTGTCCAGGCTAGTTTATGCTGGTTAGTGCTGGTGCAGCTGGTTTACCTAGGAAATCTAAGCTAATCTAATTCTAATACCAACACATACATACATACAGTACACCAAATATGTACTGAAATATACTACAACTAGTCCAACTAATTAAGGCATGTTTTCATAGAGAGACTTCTGTGAACATTTTTAATGACGACAGATATTAATAATCGAATCAGAACTTTTTTGATGTGAGACAAGAAAAACGAGTTTTTAAGAGATTTAAATTCTAAATAAAAAGTGGATTAAAATCACAGCAATGTTCACAGTGTTGCTTAATCATTATATGACAACGGTTTTGCATCTTTCTTTCTAACTGTGGGCTTTCTTTCTAACTTTTAAAACAATTTTACATTCTTACTAGTTTTAGTAGTGTATATGCATGTATCACGGCACATTTTTATAATTGTTGTCTGTTTTTCAGAATATGAACAGATTTGTCAATTTTTCCATTTATTTTTTCAGTATTAATCTCCATTTTTTCCCTCTTTTTTGACAGCTTATTATATTTTGAAATAAATAATAAATGAATAATGACTTATATAGCATTTTATATAGCATTTTACTTATCCTGTAAAAATTAAATAATACCTTCATGCTTTTTGTAAATGTGACAGAATTACAACTTGATTGAAAACAAATAAATTAATGCAAATGAATAAAATAATATTTCTAATATTCTAGTCTAAAGTGGTATTTATCTGAATGGTTTTCTTCACACATCACAGGTCTCATATCAAGCATGTAGTTGAAGAAACATCCGAATATTCAATATATAGCACAGAGTCCTGGTGACAAGCTGTCCTGGTCTTTTCAGCATGGTCCACTGCTGTTTAGAGAAATAGAGAAAGTAATAACAAAATGGAGTGAGGGAAAAAGAGTAAAACGATGTTCCATGTTGTAAGAGTGCAGAACTCAGTGTCCTGTCCCAGCTGTGAACAAAACTAGCCACCGCTCTCCTGTTCATTTGGTGTCATTTTGATTTGTTTAGGTATCCAGAACTTTCATCCCTTACAGACATCTGCATAATTGCTTATATTATTTTCTCAGGGCAAATTAAAGACATAACTGTTACTTAGGGATACTATTTGTGATTAAATGCTGTTTTTTCCTTCACTAAGCACATGGTCAGGACCGATGTTTGAAGGTGGACATCTGCCTTTGTGAAGAGCATGCAAACAAGAAACAGCCTCCTTTTCTTTTAATGAACACAGTAATGACAAATTCAGTAGTCTAGATCACTTAATGAGGAGCATTAGCCTAGCCACTGAGACGCTGAGCAACCCTATTCACTGAGAAGAAAAAAGTGCATTCGAATCAGATTGTGATTGATCTACTTACCCCCGACCTGAAGTGTGTTTGCTAATTTTAAAGATATATTCCTGTTGGCTTCCTCTCAAACGGCTCACTGTGCTGCTGTGTGTGAGCGTTTGCCAAATGTCTAAAGGAAAAATCCGTTTGATTTTTGTATGGCTGGTGGTGGATTTCTCAATAAAAGCTCAAGTTGTTTATCACCTCAGTGCTGATTTTTACTGTCTGTTGATTAATGGTGAGAGCTCAAAGAAAGCAAAGTGCTGTAAAACCAGTCAGCCGGTCTGATTAAGCTTATTCCCAAGACGAAACCTTAAGCAACACTGGGAATTGAGTGATTGATTATTTAGTTAGTTATTTAGTTTAGTTATTAATTCAATTCAATTCAATTCAAGTTTATTTGTATAGCACTGTTCACAATACAAATCATTGCAAAGCAGCTTTACAGGAAATTAAGTTTCTACAATATATTTATATATTGTAGAAACTTAATATATTTAACTTATGGCGAAATTTGGTAGTTCTGTATGTTGTCTGAGGGTAGGCATCATCTGAGGTCCTCTGAGGGGTTGACATCATCTCTTCTCAGGTGTTCTGGATCCAGACTGAAGCTTGTGTAAATCCTGGCAGAAACAGAGAAACAAATATGTGAAACAAATTAAGTGAAAATTACATTATGAAGTCTTACCTTGTTGTCATGTGACCTTCTCCTGTTATATTTTTAGTTCAGTGAGTGGCATCCAGTTATCATTATAGAGATAAAAATTATTTTGTTATTAATTTAATTTAATGTATTTTATTTTATTTTATTTGTATTTATTATTATTATTTTAGTAGTAGTAGTAGTAGTAGTAGTAGTAATAATAATAATAATAATAATAATAATAATAATAATAATTATTATTATTATTATTATTATTATTATTTTAGCAATGTTCCTTGGTCCTTCATAATAATACAAATAACAGTAATAATTTATTATTTTTAATTATTATATATTTACTAATTTTATATTTATTTTTTGTATTTTGCATATTTTATATTATTATATCTAAAATAATCTATAAATATACATCTATAAAAATAATAACATAATAATAATAATAATAATAATAATAATTGTTTATTTATTTATTTATTTATTTATTTCCAATTAAATGGAAAAATATCTTAACAAATAATGAATTTAAAAAAGGTTACCAGCTTTTTCAGTGTTTTTCAAGATTCAATCTGCCTTCAGACTTTATTCATTATTCTTCAGTGCCTGATCTGAAATCAGATGTATTGCCTGGTGATTGATGTAGTTGAGAGGTGAGTATCATGTACAACACTAGTTCAGTGGAAGGTCAAGTTGAGTGAATTGCATTGTGGGATGTTTGCTGTGTGCTCTATTTACTGCATATTTTGGAAAATATTGGTCATGCGGCTAAAATGTGTTAAAATGAATGAAGTGTGTTTTCTGTAGGTTTGCCAGAGAAACTCAAACATTTCTCATCAAACTCTCAAACTAAATTATCTGAAGCTTTGCTGTCCTCATTTGCATAGTTTGTTCCTCATTAGAGTTAATACAAACTAAGTAAACAAACAATATAAGAGGGGATTTTTTTTTAACCTTCATGCAGCTTGTTTGTTTGTTCATTCCAGTTTTAATATACATGATGTCTTTTTGTCTATCTTCATTAAAAAAATGAAAGATGGTCTCAGTAAGATGCTGTTGTGTTCCAGTGAAGCATCTGCATCATTTAATATAGTTAGTTTAGCAATAAATTGCACTGACTTCCTAGACAAGATTCAATAATGGCTTGATTGGAGATATATTGAATGAAAGATCTGTTCAACTATGATTTATAAATATAATAGTGATTAGGCTTTATTAAAGTGCTTAGATGTCTCACATAATCAAGTGGAGAAGTACATCTTCGTTATTTTCAACTTCAGTTTTCTCTGCAACGATTCCCAATTATCCAGTATCCAAATTATTTCCAAATGTAAACAGAAGTTTCTGTACAATGCAGGACAAAATAATTGGCCACCTGTTTTGTTATTGCTCATGCCGTAATTGTCTTTTTAATTATTGGTGTTTGGTCCCTTTGACTGTGAAAAGACGCATTTTATGTCACATTGTTCCTCACATTTCCCTTGGTTCTGAATGTAAGAGAAAGGCTGATTAATAATGCATGACAGGAAAGCTTAAATGCAACAACAAGCACACACGTTTGTGGAAATAGGACATGATGAAGCTGGATCTGTCCCAGCATTACCTGCCAGGCACAGTTACTCAGCTGAACATCTCTCAGCTGGATAAAAAGGCCTGACGAATGCAGTTTTCTTCCCTGTGTTGATGTATTTTAGGAAGTTTTGTCAGAAACTTACTTTTAAATAACCAATAACCAATAGCCTTTTGTTTAACTGTCAGTTGTGATCGATGATTGGGTGGTGGCATCAGTGGGAGGGGCTTCCTTATTCTAGAAAGCATATGATTTGACTTGTATTCACCCGTCAGGCGAGATGACCCATCAAATTTTTGCTCTGTTTTTCCAGAAGAGAAACACTGTCAATTTTTAATGCGTATTTATGCTTAAAGTCAACTTTTTGGAGTGCATTACCATTTAGATGACCTCAAAACTAACCGACATGGACTAAAAGCCACAAAGGTCCAGTTTTATTTTCATGAGGTTTGCAAAGAGGGGAGGTCGCCACTTGGATATGATTTTGCAATGCAATACTCCATTTCTATGTTATGTTTTATTATGTTTCAAGCCCTATTTTTGTGCCTCTGGCATTACCACTTGGCTATTTAATATTTTAACCATTTTCTCATTGACTTTACAGTAAGCACTACCATTCAGAAGACTTTTAATGTTTTCGTCTCTGATGCTCACCAAGACTGCATTTATTTGATTTTACAAGTACAGTAAAACAGTAATATTGTGAAATATTATTACAATTTAAAATAACTGTTGTATATTTTAATATATTTCAAAATGTAATTTATTCCTGTGATGCAAACCTGATTTTTCAGCATCATTCATGCAGACTTCAGTGTCACATGATCCTTCAGAAATCATTCTAATATGCTGATTTGCTTCTCAAGAAATATTTCTTATCAATGTGAAATATTTTGTAATATTATAAATCTATTTACTATCACTTTTGATTGATTTAATGTGCCTCTACTGAATAAAAGTATAAATTTCTATTAAAAAAGTCTTAATAATCCTAAACTTATGAATGCTAATATATGCACTCTCAAAAAAAAAAGGTACAAAAGCTGTCACTGGGGTGGTACCCTTTCAAAAGGTACAATTTTATACCTTATTTACCCCTAAAAGTTACATAGTAGTACCTTTTAAATGGGTACCACTCACAAGCAGCTTTTGGACCTTTTTTCTGAGAGTGTACGGTGATATAATATTACTCATACTGTGCTATAAGATAAGTCATAATGTCCATCTTCAGGTGCATGAGCTGCTGGCTGGAACATGAACAGACATGGAAATGTCTCTCAATTATTGGTCCAGTGCCCATATGCGGATCCCCTGTGCTCTGACAGGCATCCCATCATTGTCCCAGCTGTATCACTGTCCATCTGTCACCAGACTCATGCTCTGACTGGAGAAAATGGAGTAATTGTGTAGCTGAGAGCAGATGTGCCATCCAGCACCTACATGCAGCCTGTGTCATGCTTTTCCTTTTAAATGAGCTCTCTTTTCCTTCCTGTACTGTGCCTTTTCCTCTTTCAGTCACTCTCGTTCTTTCTGTCTTTCTCTGATGCCTTCATCACAGTACTGTGTTTTGTTCTCTCTGTCTGTTATCTTTCTCTTCCTATTTTCAACATCTTTTGACAAACATTGATTTCTTTCCTTTTTTGGCCTACTGTATAATGTAAGTAGCTGTATTAAACATTTAAAAAGGCTTGGAGATGTAAGGTTCACAACCATTTAAAAAAAAACTGTGCCATGTCATCATAGAAAGAATATTGTATTATTTACAGAGTAACAAAATGCAGAACATTTCAGCTGAGGCAGAAGAGACGTGAGGGAATTTCTTGGATATTTATAAAAGAGTACCGTGCTGCTTTAACTTTTTATGTAGGCCTGTTAGCCGCACGCACTTTATTTCTGCTACCACACTTTTTCACCTGTGAATTCACTGTATTTTAATCATGACCACAGGTGTTGCGTCTGTTTCAATATAAAATGGCATCCATCCTACCCGTTTTGACTTTCAGAGGATCAGAGGATTTTTGTTTGGATAGAAAATCCTTAAATTCACTTCTAATTTGCGTGATGTGCAAAACCGTGGAGCAAAAAATCTACCAGCTGTAAAATGCAGAACCGCAAGTCAAGGGTATCCAGACTTTTGACTGGGAAAGAACTTGTTTTGAAATTAATGAGTGTTAAAGTGTAGGGGGAGGGAGGGGGGTGTTAGCAAAACCCGTCAGCAAGTAAACTAGAAGTTTTGATGTGAGTTTAACATTTTCCAAACTCGATTTAAGTGACAATGATGAGAAATATGAAGTGTATGGATTAATTTTACTTAGTAGCATCTCTGATTTCTGGCAGAATTGATAGTGGTACTTGAAAATTATTTGTATCGTAAAGATTTTAGTCATATTGCTCACTACTAAGTAATTTAAGCAGGTATGGTGTTCACACAAACTCTAGCTGTAATGCTAGTTTTACCTGTTAAAATGCTGTGCTTTCTGTAGTGCATTGGTAATTTGCAGTCATTTAGGCTGCATTATAGCTTTGCATAAATGTCTGCTTTTTCTTCTTTTTAAGGAGGAAGGAAATCTTCTGGCGAATAAATCTTGCATCTTTATTAGTCTTTTATGGCAGCGCAATCCACTAAACGACTTTCCTCGCACAGCCATTTTACGTCCAAGTGCTTCTGTCTGTAGCGTATGTGATGCTGCCATCATTGATGTGACATTCAGGCCCATTGTGTATTCCAGCTAGGAGCCTGTAAGCAGTTTAAGAGCCGATTTCATCTCGGTGGGGAATGTCTGCCTATCTCTGGCCTGTCACTTAGATACCACCGGAACGGTAAATATGATTAATCTACCTCCTTAATTACCCTGCAGTTCCATGCCACTAGTCATCAGCTGTCAGGATCAATTAATATCTCTACAATAACTCTCCATCTTAGCCAAGTTTGGAAAAGAATAAATATTTCACTCTCCTATTTCTTTGCTTGGTTAATATCTGTCACCATGGAGCCGACGATGCTCAGATGGAGAGGCGTAGCGCTTCAGTTTTCAAAATGCATTTTCATCCGGTCCGGTTTTCTCTCCCAAAGATTGGAGGAAATGAAACACATTCATCATTTCAATTGACAGTTTGTTTACAAATGAGCGCAGAGGATTTTATGGATGAGGACAGGGGTGTTAGAAACCAAAGACTCGTCTTCTGTTCGCTGATTGTGAAATGATCAATGCATGTTAGCCTGGATGTGTCGCTCTATCTAGAGAAGAGGCTGTTACTGCGCCATAATGTGCATGTTTTCGGCGTCGCAGGTGGAGATGTATTAATCAGGTCAAAACTGTTTCATTAGAGACGATTCTATCTGACCTTTCTGCAACAAGAATCGCAGAGCTCTAATATCCCGTGAAATAGCACGCATCAGTAAGTCTGACATTTACATCGGCGGAAACCCAGAAACGCATACGGATGCCCGAGACGTGGCGTTGAAATTAAGCTGTGTGCAAAAGTGAGACCCCGGAATGAGCCAAATTAGACTTAATGGGGAAGTGGATCATGAATACCATATTAATTAACACTAAAATATTGCTGTAGCTGTTGTTCGCTGCGCCGTCGCACCAAGTAGGATTAATAGGATTCGAGGAGAATCAACTAAATAAAGTCTTTAATGAGGTCATGAATATTTGATTTGCCAGCCGAATCGGATGTATTGTACTTTGTTTTGAACGAAGACCCAATTAGAAGGATGCTCGTCTCCATCATCATTGTAATCATCTGAAGGGGTGGTGGCTGTATAGCTGCGCTCATCTTATTTTCATGCTTAAGAGACAAACAAGGCGAAGAGAGACGCATGATATGAGGAGAAACTAAAGGCCGCGTCCTTGCTGCTTCGCTGCTCTGTCAGTCAGTGACTTCGCAGCGTTTTTGCTTGAAGGGACATCTTAATGAAACTGACAAAGCACCATTACATCCTGTCTAATGATCTAGAACAAATTCCAGTGAGATAACGCCAGTGAATATTTAAAGATCTCATGACCTTCCGTGAGTTTCATGGCTTGGTAGCTTTGAGGCTAACTAATTTGACCATATTAATTTTTATTAGATATGTGCATTTGAAGTTTTTGTCTTTTGAGAATTTTACTCCTTAAAATTTGAATGTCAGTATTATTTATATAATATTATAGTATTTATTAATATTTAGAATTAGCCTTTATTTTTATATTTGTAGGTTTCATTTTAATTTTAGTTCATTACAACTAATTTAGTCAATTTGTTATGTGCTTTTGTCATTGCATTTGTTTTTTAATATTTCATTTTAGCTTTAATTTTATTTTTTATGTAAGTTTTTACACTAATATTTATTTTATATTAATATTTTTTATATATTTTATTAATTTTAGTACGTCAGCTACTTCAATATTGCATATTTTCATATACGTTTTTTAAGTTTTTAATCTAATATTAATTTTATTTTTAAATTTAATATTTTAATTTGGCTTTATTTTTATTTAGTTTTTAGTAATTTTAGTACTTTGTACAGCAACAGTATTTTAACATTTCTAATTTTTTATGTATGTTTTTTTTTAAGATTTTCATCTCATATTTATTTTATTTTATTATTTTAATATTTAATATATTAATTTAGCTTTATTTTTTAGTTTTAATAATTTAGTACTTCAACTATTACTACATCAGTACTTAAGCATTTCTAATTTTCTAAGTTTTTTAAGGTTTTTTAATCAGCTTTATTTTAATTAACAGATTTTCAGTATCAAGTAGCAGATCATTATTCACAGATATGGCACAAACTAGACAAAAACAATACAAGCCCAGTCTTTAATGATGAAGGTGTGTTATAAGTGATTGTTATAGAAGAACATGTTGCAAATATCGACTAACTTCACTGAAATATGTAAACACACAAAAAAGAAACTATTTTTAAGCAATTCTGGTTTGTATTTTAGGAGTCTGAATTTAGCAGTCTGGTGTAAGTTAGCAAAAGGACTGTTTTAATGTAAAAGATAAGATATTTATAAATAAAATTGACTGAAGCTGATACTATGTGACAGGATTTGGACATGTCTTGATAGCTTCCTACATCCAGATACTGGATACAACTACAGTTGTAGTGATGTGGAGTTATTATGAAACGCACATCAAGCTTTTATGGGGGATGGCAGAGAGCATGTCCCTCTCACTCATGTCCCTTTAAGACGTGCCGCCTCGCCTCTCTCAGAGCTGTCCGCATCCGTCAAAGCATCTCGCTGCTCTCAGACAGGTCACAGTGGACCTTCCAAACAAAGCAGCTCTAATAATCAATTGTTGAAGTCGCAGAGCCTGACAGACTCATAAAGGAATGCAACCGTTCATCTCTCATCCATCCTCCTTGTGTCATCTCCTCACCCGCTCTATCACCGTCTCCCTGTCTTCATTCTTTCTGCCTGACTTCTTGTTTCCTTTCACTCTTCTGCTTTTGATTATTGCTTGTTAGAGGCCAAAGGTGTGTAGGCACCTATTGTATTTATATGGCAGCCTCTACAACCATATGGCAGAAAGTTGTGAAATTTGGCAGAGAGATAGAGGAGGAGGGTATGTGTGGAGCAGAGGCCAGCGGGTAAGTGCTGTGTAGGTAAAACCTCACTCCCTTGATCTCTAGATGCGCTCTAGGAACTGACACTAGAGGCTATGGCCTCTATCCTCCTTGTTAGAGCGCCTGCCTCTCACGCCGGAGACCGTGGTTCAAATCCCGCTCGGAGTGGGGCGAGTAGGACCACAACATGTGGTTCAATCTTTGAAATATTAGGGTTGGCCTCTTAAACCCTCTAGCGCCATCAACAGGTTGCACTTGCATTTCAGCTCACAACTTTTGAACCAAAGTAGTTGTTTTTCCATTATTTGCATCGTGCTTTTTACCATACTGTTTTCAGTCATAATGGATTTTATTTTTATTTTTTTCCCAAAATGTGTGGCAATGATATTCAGACCAAGCCTGATTTTTAAAAATGTTCCTAAGAAATGGCTTTGCACATGTAATGGCGAAGGCAATACACATTTTGATGTGTGAAAACGAAACCTGGCTTATATCTAGTGATGCACCAGAATGAACTCTCTACCAAAAATGAAATTAAAGTTTTCATTTAAAACTCTCAAAAATAAAGTTTTTTTTTAATTTATTTATTTTTTTTAATTGGCATTGAAGGTTCCATGAAGAACCTTTAACACTCATGGAACCTATTCATTGCACATAGTTTTTTTTTTTTTTTTAAGTGGAAAAAGGTCCTTTAGATTATTCAGATGTTCTTTACAGTAATAAAAAAATATTCTTTTAATAACTGATCACTCCTCGGTATTTCAGCTGAACAAATTTTACGTATTGCTACTCTAGCATTATTTTTGGTAACAATGCCTCTAACATTCTTACTTGTTTTAGATTATCTTTGTATCTATGTTTAGGTTATATGCATAAATCAGATGCTGACACAGTCAAAACACAACATTGGAAAACGGTTTTGGTCAATGATTTCAGCCGTACAAATCTATTTTGACCAACAAAAATCTTTTCTTTTCTTTTTCTTTTTCTTTTTTTTTTTTTGCTCTTTCAGACAGATATTTTGGGTTGCATCACTGCTTGCAGTTGACTTGCATTCTGAGATCATTGATTTTGTTCATGATGTATTGCTGCAGTTTGTAATCAAACATTTTCCCCTCTAGAATGTTAATTTTGGTCAGTTGTAGAGGTTATTAAGATAATCTTATAACCTTTAAACGTCTAATCTTAAAATCATAATTCTGCTTATTAGGGGTGTCGCAATATACCGGTATTGACGGTAACCGTGATATTCAAAGCATGAAATATCGATATCGTGTTAATTTAGTGTGTGATGATATACCGGTGTATTTAAAAAGAACAGGACTCTTATGAAAACATGACACGCAAATACTCCAGTGCCAGTACCTAGTTGACCTCCAGATGACAGTATTGCGCCTTAACACTGACAGCTACTCCGAGAAGAGCCATGTTCAGTTATACAGAGTAAGTTGCGATTATTTTACTAGTCATAGAATGGGAAATGTTACATTAACCTGTTAACAGAGGTTTTCTGTGTTCATATATTTAAATAAAGGGTGAGGGTAAGCCGTTCTAGGCGCACATTAAAACTGAATTAGCAGTGCGCTTACTGCACGACTTCAGTGGCGCCGGCGCAACTATAGGTTAAAGAGCTTAAAATACAGGTATGCAAGTTAACAGGTTAAAGTATGTTCAGATGTTAATATTGGCAACACTTTACAATAAGGTTCATTAGTTAACATTAGTTCATTACATTAGTTAACATGAACTAAGAATGAACAATACTTCTACAGCATTTATTAATCTTAGTTCGTGTTAATTTCAGCATTTATTAATGCATTATTAAAAAAGTTGTGTTTGTAAACATTAATGCACTGTGAACTAACATGAACAATGAACGACTGTATTTTTATTAACTAACATACAAAGACATAACAAAGATTAATAAATTGTGTAATAAATGTATTGTTCATTGTTAGTTAATACATTAACTGATGTTAAAAAATTACATCTTATTGTAAAGTGTTACCATTAATATTTATTCATCATACTGTTGAACCTGACAGTATTTTCCCTCTTGTTATTTCATAGGAGCTCCAAAGAAGACAGAGAAAGCCAGAGTCTTGTGCCCTGTGTTTATCAGTATCCTTACGTTCGTTGGGTGAAAAAGAAAAACTCAATAAACAAAAAAAAAAAAAAAAAAATCATTTGAGTGATATCTTCCCCCCCCCCAAGTTTTCTATAGATATCGCTAGTATATATCGATATTGTGAATTCTTTTGGCCACAATAACGGTGATATGAAAAATCGAATATCGTGACAGCCCTACTGCTTATCCTTCTTTGGACGTTGGTTAAATTAAAACATCCCTGCTGCTGCTGCTGCTGCTGCTGCTGCTTTGTCCTGTAATTGCTGCTCGCAGCTATATTTTTCTCTTCCTTTTCTCAGCTCCTCTCTAAAAACCTCTTGTCTTCTTTCCACAGATGGTTGGAGAAGGGAGGAGAGACCATGGTACAGGAACAATAGGTCATATCTGAGGTACGATATCGTGGGATGCCTCTGAAAAAGGTTGCATTGCTGTTGATTGCTGCTCTTTGACAAAGTGCAAAGTTGTTCTGTGATAGAAAACAAACTCTTGTTGGCTTCTATACTATAAACTCTCATGTATATATCAAAACCTTTTTTTATAGTTAGACCCAAAGTAGTTTTGGTTTATAATGCCTTTCTGTGTGCTGTTTATATGACATATAGCTATCAAAAAATATGCCCCCTTTAAATGCCGTTTTTATAGAAGGGAGCACTTTGAAATTTGACCTTCAGATGTTGCTTTGTGATGTTTCATACGTTTTCTCTTGTGTTTTGTTGCGAGTGCACTGAGATACAGGAATTAATTCAAAGGCCCTTTGAGTTTTCCACCATAAATTGAAGTTATTACCTCAGGGCACCGGCCAAAATTACTCCCTTTGCAAATTATTTATATTTTCCTGTTTTAGAAATGAGCCGAGGTTGCAGACTAGTGCCTGATTAGCATGATTCAGCGGCATTCACACATATCAGAATCAGAATCAGAATCAGAATTCCTTTATTTATCCCCGAGGGGAAATTCCTTTTTGTTACAACCATACACGATTCCCAACCAAAAAGTGAAAGATAGCATATAAAAATAATATAAAAATATAATAAATATCTAAAACTACACCATACCTGAGTTTCCTCCAAAAGAAACATATTTACCACTGTATACACCTTTACATGGTAAAGGGCATAGTGTACAAAAGACCATACAAAAACAAGTATGTATTACCTGTGTACAATGTTTGTGTGACTGTTACAGTTCAGAGTTCAATAGTTTAATTGCGACAGGCAGGAATGATTTCCTGTGTCTCTCAGTGGTGCAGCGTGGGAGTAGGAATCTGTTACTGAACGAGCTCCTGTAGCTGGTCAGCACATTGTGGAGAGGGTGAGAGGGAAAGTCCCGTATAGTCTTTATTTTGGACAACATCCTCCTCTCAAACACCTGTATCAAAGAGTCCAGTTCCTCTCCCACAACATGTCCTGCCTTCTTAATGATTCTGTTTAGTCTGTTAATGCCCCTCACCCTTAAACTGCTGCCCCAGCAGACAACAGCATACATGATGGCACTGGCCACCACAGACTCATAGAACATCCTTAGCATCGTCCTGCAGATGTTGAAGGACCTCAGTTGCCTCAGAAAATAGAGGCGACTCTGGCCCTTCCTGTAGACAGTGTCCCCATCCTTGCACCAGTTCAGTTTGTGGTCCAGGTACACCCCTAAGTACTTGTACTCCTCCACCGCCTCCACATTGACCCCTTTGATGCTGGTAGGGGTCACTGGAGCCTTCGACCTCCTCAGATCCACCACCAGTTCCTTTGTCTTTGTCACATTGAGCTGTAGGTGGTTACTCTCGCTCCAAGTGACAAAGTTATCCACCACAGCCCTGTACTCACTCTCATCATCGCCAGTAATACATCCAACCACAGCAGAGTCATCAGAAAATTTTTGAAGGTGGCAGGTCTCTGTACAGTAGTTGAAGTCTGTGGTATAGAGAGTGAAGAGGAAGGGAGAGAGGACGGTCCCTTGTGGAGCCCCGGTGTTACTGATTAATCTGTATGACATACAGCACCCTAGGCGTACATACTGTGGTCTTCCAGTCAGATAGTCCACCATCCAGGACACTAGTGGGGCATCCACCTGCATTGCTGTCAGCTTCTCAGCCATCCGAACCGGCCTTTGAAAAATCAAAAAACATGATTCTCACAGTGCTTGCCTGCTTGTCCAGGTGGGTGTAGACTCTGTTGAGCAGATAGATGATGGCGTCCTCCACTCCAAGGCGGGGATGTTAGGCGAACTGGAGGGGATCCAGAAGTGGTTGGACCATGGGCCGAAGCTGTTCTAGGATGAGTCTTTCCAGGGTCTTCATTATATGTGTTGTCAGAGCCACGGGCCTGTAATCCTTCAGGTCTCTGGGACGCGGCATCTTTGGAACAGGAACGAGGCATGATATCTTCCACACCACAGGGACTTTTTGAAGACTCAGGCTAAGGTTGAAGACATGGTGAAGTACTCCACTTAACTGGGAGGCACAGTCTTTCAGGACCCTGCGGCTCACACCATCTGGACCTGCAGCCTTGCCTGCATGGAGTCTCTGCAGCTGTCTTCTCACCTGCTCAGTGGTGAAGGTCAGTGTTGAGGTAACAGGTGGGGGAGGTGTACAAATAACTCCCAAGTGATAGCGGTCAGTGATAGCGATAGTGATAGTGATGGTGAGCAAGGCCATCCAGATGAGCTGTGTGGGGAGAGAGGGAGATTGGAGTGGCTCTTCTTGTGATTTAAAATATCTTTATTGTCCTTAGTTACCCATGGCTTATTGTTAGGGTAACAGTTTACAGTCCTAGCTGGGACAATGGTGTCCACACAAGAGTCCCTGTCCGCACGAACCGTGTGGAATCCCGTAACTGTTGCGATTTTATAGCGATTTTCAGCAACCAGAAGTCATTCATTTTCACTGAGAGTTGGCAAGTTTTGCCACTGTTAGTAATGTGGATATGTTCAGCTACAAAAGTTATGAAAAGTCTTGCTTTATGCAAATTAGCAGTAGGAGTCAAGACATTGATACTGTAGGAATTGCAATCTGAGTTTGATTCATGTATTCATTTTGTTCATGATTCATTACGTGCTTCTGCAGTTTATATTCAAACAATTTCCCAGTAGAAAGTTACCTTTTATTGCTGAGGAAACTCAAAACTCGAATTCCTTGTTGAATTAGAAAGACGTGCTATTTTAACTGCCAGCAGTTTTCAAAAGCTGTGGTGAATTGAGTGCAAGTTGGAAAGTAAGTTAGCAAGTTGGAAAGCCTACTACAATCAACAATACAACCTCAGTGATAAAAGTTGAGAAAACTGTTACTTTATGCAAGTTAGAAGCAATGTGGCAACTACCAATAGGAGTGAAGACATTGAACCATGTGATCCATGTCGTGAAATACTGTATAAATTGCATTCAGAGCGATTTTAAAACATGCATTGATAATCATTCTGCTTTTTCATTATGCATTATGCACTACTGCAGTTTATATTGAAACATTTTCTCCTGTAGAATGTTAAATTTTATTGCTGAAAAAAAAAATTAGAAAGATATGCTATTTTAACAGAAAATCATTTTCAAAAGCTGTGGCAAGTTGATTGGTGCACCATACTGTACAGCCCAATACAATCATCTATACAACCACAGAGATGTGGGCGTGTCCAGTGACAAAAGTTGAGAAAAGTGTTACTAGGAGTGTTAATAGGCGTGAAGACACTGAAGCATGTGATCCATGTCCTGAAATATTGTAAAAATTTCATTCAGTGTGAGTTTGATTCATGTATTGATAATCATTCATTTTGTTTATGGTGCATTTTTTTTTTTGCCGTTTATATTGAAACATTTTCCCCTGGAGAATGTTATAAATAATTGAGCACATTTACATGAATACCAGTAAGCTGATAACTACAAATATCAGCTTATTAAAATGAGCCATTTTCCCCGTTTACATGCACATCAGTAACCTGACAACACAAGTAAGCTGCGTTTACATGACTTTATTAATGAATCAGGTTATTTCTCTGTAGTGATGTCAAAATATAATCATTTGTGTATCTGGCTCCGATTATTCCATACATTGTTGTGATGTTAAATAAAGCTTGCAACATGTCAGCAGGAAACTTACAGCTCATATATTATATTCTCATGCAGTTGTAAATGCAGCGTTTTGACTGAACCACTTCTACTTCTGCTGTACGAGATGAGAAGACATTTTTATCATTTTCTGAAAAACATTTGCTCTGTTTAAATGCGCTTAAATCTGCACTAAAGATGTGTCCCTGTCACGTATCACACATGCGCACTTCATTAAGCCGACAGAAAGCGGGTTATCACGTTTACATGCCACGCGAAATCTGAGTAAGAGGCAAAAAACTACCTGTGTAGACCAGTTTATGCTTGCGCCGTTTATGACCTTACACCAATATAAGATAACGGGTAACTGTGTTTACATGACCACGTGCGTTTTCGGCTTATTAAGCATAATCAGCTTAAGAACGTGCATGTAAACGTGCTCATTGTTGAGAAAACTGGTTTCTTGTCAAATTAGCAAGACATGCTATTTTAACAGCAAATCATTTTCAAAATCTGTAGCAAGTTGAGTCCATCAAGTTGGAAAGCCTTCTACAGTCATCAATACAACCACAGCGTTGTGGGCGTGTCCAGCAATAAAAGTTGAGAAAAGTGTTACTTTATGCAAATGAGCAGCGATGCAGGAAACTATAGGAAATGCATTCTGAGTGAGTTGGATTATGCACGGTGCACTTCTGCATTTATATTCAGAATGTTAATTTTTATTGCTGATTCATTGTCAAATTAGAAAGACATTCTATTTTAACAATAACATGTTTTAACAAAGCAATCATTTTCAAAAGCTATGGCAAGTTGAGTGGTGTACTAATGATGTTAGTATGTGTTACTATGAGTGTACGCCCCATTACTCCAACCTTATATGAAATTACCACAGGGTATCAGCAAAATTAGAGGTTCATGTATTTTGATCTTCATTCAAATTAGGGATTAAATAGACCAAGATGGCGGCGCGGTCAGACGCTGCGGCCTCTCCAGGTCCCAAAGACGGTGCTTTTATGTCTTTTAATGTCGTCTGTTCGTCTCCAAATAGTGTCGATTTGCCGTTAATTCATCGGGAGATCACTCCGAGATACATATACGATCGCCAAAGTCTTTTGGATATCGACAAGACATACAAACTCAAACTCTCGCCGGCGGCTACTGAGAAGCTACGAGGCCTTTGTTTACTGCTGGAGCCGGACCTCGAGACCGCGGCCTCGCCTACTGACGCTACCCGCACAAGGCGGCGTCGCAAGCGGTGTGAGAGAGGACGGAAGCGCGGTAAGCGCGGAGGTATACGAGCTAGGCTGAGGGCTAACCCCACAAGACCGGCTCTTCCAACACTCATGCTCTCAAACGTTCGCTCTCTGGAAAACAAACTGGACTTAATTCAACTCAGTCGATCTACACAGCATGAGGCAAGGGATTGTTGTGTGTTTGTTTTCACTGAAACATGGCTAAACGACAACATCCCGGACTCCGCCATTCAGCTGCACGGACTAACTTGCTACCGAGCAGACAGAAATTCATCACTGTCTGGTAAGACTCGCGGGGGTGGCTTGTGTGTGTATATCAACAAAGAATGGTGTAACAATGCTGCGGTAGTATCTAAACACTGTTCATCACTGGTGGAGTTTATGTTTGTGAAGTGTCGACCGTTCTATCTGCCGCGGGAGTTCACGGCCATTGTTATTGTCGCGGTTTACATTCCTCCGTGTGCAAACGCAAAGGACGCGCTTCGCGAGCTGTACAGCGCCATCAGCGAACAACAAACAAATAACCCTGACGGCTTTTTCATCATAGCCGGTGACTTCAACCACGCAAACTTAAAGACAGTTTTGCCAAAGTTCTACCAACATGTGAACTTTGCAACAAGGGGAAACAACACACTGGACTTTGTTTACACAACAGTTAAGAACGCATACAAAGCCGAACCCCGCCCCCACCTCGGGTACTCGGACCACATCTCTGTTATGCTAATCCCAGCATATAGCCCACTTCTCAAACTCACCAAACCGGTTCAAAAGCAGATCACAGTATGGCCAGACAATGCCACCTCAGCACTGCAGGACTGCTTCCAGGACACAGACTGGAACATGTTTAAAGAGGCGGCCACCTACAACAACCACACAGACCTGCAGGAGTACACCGAAACTGTGACTGCTTACATCAAAAAGTGCATAGATGATGTGACAGTCACCAAAACAATCACCACACGTGCCAACCAGAAGCCATGGATGACAGCAGAGGTTCGTGGGCTGCTAAAGACCAGAGATGAAGCATTCAGATCAGGAGATAAAGCAGCCCTCAAAACAGCAAGAACCAATCTGTCTCATGGCATCAAGAAGGCAAAACATCAGTATGCTAAAAAAATCAACAATCACTTCACAGACAGCAGAGACACTCGGACCCTATGGCAAGCCATTCAGACCATCACTGACTACAAGCCCCTGCCACAGGCCAGTGATGATGACACATCTTTACCAGAGGCACTCAACCACTTCTACTCACGATTTGAGATACAGAACGACACACCTGCACAGAAACTACTCACATCTCCAAACGACCAGGTACTCTGTCTCTCTCCAGTCGACGTAAGGAAGACCCTATCCAGGATTAACCCACGAAAGGCTGCGGGCCCTGACAACATACCTGGACGTGTACTGAAAGACTGTGCTGCACAGCTGACGGATGTCCTAACAGACATCTTCAACATCTCGCTGAGCCAGGCAGTCGTCCCCACGTGTCTCAAATCCACCTCCATAATTCCAGTACCAAAGAAGTCACCTGTGTCCTGTCTGAATGACTATCGTCCCATAGCACTGACCCCAATCATGATGAAGTGCTTTGAGAGGTTAGTCATGCAGCACATCAAGTCCAGTCTCCCAAACACGCTGGACCCACTCCAGTTTGCATACCGTCCAAACCGTTCCACGGACGATGCAATATCCACCACTCTCCACCTAGCTCTTACCCATCTGGAACAGAAAGACTCTTATGTAAGAATGCTGTTCATTGACTTCAGCTCAGCATTCAACACAATAATCCCACAACAGCTCATCCACAAACTAAACCTGCTGGGCCTTAACACCTCCCTCTGTAATTGGATCCTGGACTTTTTAACTGCAAGACCTCAGTCAGTCCGTGTCGGCCGCAACACCTCCAGCACTACCACACTGAGCACAGGTGCCCCACAAGGCTGTGTGCTCAGCCCGCTGCTCTTCACGCTGCTGACCCACGACTGCACTGCCAAGTCCAGCTCCAACTACATCATCAAGTTTGCTGATGACACAACTGTGGTAGGCCTCATCAGCAACAACGATGAAACGCACTACAGAGAGGAAGTGGCACAGCTGGCTGAATGGTGTGGTGCTAACAACCTGTCCCTCAATGTGGGTAAGACGAAAGAGGTTGTGATGGACTTCAGGAGAAACTCTGTTGACCACCCCCCGCTGACCATCGACGGCTCAACCGTGGAGAGAGTCGGCAGCACTAAATTCCTGGGAGTGCACATCACAGAGGATCTCACCTGGACCACCAACGTCACGTCACTCAACAAGAAGGGACAACAGCGCCTCCACTTTCTCCGCCGGCTGAAAAGGGCAAGTCTCCCTCCACCCATCCTCACCACTTTTTACAGGGGCACCATTGAGAGTGTGCTGACTACCTGCATCACTGTCTGGTATGGGAACTGCAGTGCTGCTGACCGCAAGACCCTACAACGGACAGTGAACACTGCCGCAAAGATCATCGGTGCCCCTCTCCCCTCCATCCTGGACATTTTCCTTTCACGATGCTCCAACAAGGCCACCAGCATCGTGAAGGACCCCACCCACTCCTCTCACAACCTCTTCCAGCTCCTGCCATCAGGTAGAAGGTACCGGAGCATCAGAGCTCGCTCTGTCAGATTGCTCAACAGCTTTTTTCCCCAGGCTGTGAGAGCTCTTAACTCCAATCCCCCTGTCCCCCTCTGAAACCATGAACACCTCAGCCCTCCCACCCCCCAACTCATTAAAAACTGTTGACAATTTTACTAAGTGCAATTCTGAATGTGCTACACACAGGTGAGTGGGCTATACAAACCACCTGTAGTAACGCACTCATCCCACTATATGCACACTAGACACTTTCTACAAACACTCCCTGCCACAAAGACCCTTAAGAAAATATATGTCTACTTGAACATTGCACTACAAAATAATACGTTTACTTGAGCATTGCACTACAAAATCTTTTTGCACTATGCACTGTCTCCCACAAAATCTCTCTTCTGCACAATAATGTACAAAATATATATTTTTTCTGCACAATTTCATGTACATATATCTCTTTCGCACAATTTCATGTACAGTATTTATGTAAAGTTTTTTTGTACAGTCTCAGTTTGTGTATGTGTGGACAACTAGGTATAGCAGTTATAGTATTTTTAGTATATGTATAGTCAGATAGTTAACTGTTGTATAGCTCTATTGTTTTTCCTATACTTGCATTGTTGTATGTTTATCTTATGTTTAACTAGTATGTAGCACCGTGGTCCTGCGAGACACGACATTTCGTTCCACTATATGTCCACACATGTAGCAGAATGACAATAAAGCTCGACTTGACTTGACTTGACAAATGAGGGTTAGATTAGAGATTTGAGAGAGCATACTAAATGTGGCTTTGTGGGATCATATAGTTGTAATGTATCAGAGCATATGTGATTCGACTGTGTGTGTGTGTGTCGACACATTTTTATCCTGTGCTTCCACTAAGGAGCAATTAGCATTCATTAAACCGTCAGCCTCACTTTAAGCGCCTCACTGGAGGAGTGCTCTCATTTCACCATTTGATTTTCCTTTGTCTACAAATAGAACAGCACAAAGAGGACTCTGTGGCTTGGAGGCACAATCTGTCAGCTGGGAGTTTGGTGAAATCACTGGGCGAACTAGTTGTGCTCATTAAAAACCTTTGGCTTTTTGTCAATTGGTGAACTTTTATGTGGATGTGGGGCTGTTGTAAGCGATGCCAAATATCACATACAGGCATATGTTTCAAGTAAACAGGCGTATGCTAATGTTTTGTGTGCTGACATGTGCCTGTCAGATGTTTTGTTTTCTAGTAAACCTAGTCATTTCTGCTAATGTGAGGTTACTGCAACAGATACTGACATCAAAATTTAAAGGTGATGTGTGGAATTTCTGTGCCACTAGCAGAATCAAACTGAATTGCAAATTTAATGCAAACACTGTCAAACAGTTGCCTTGACTACCCTAAAAGAGGTGGTTGAACCAATGGTTATTTATGAGAAATTTGAGAATGGAATACTGGTTTTCGACTTACTGAATTATGCATATTGCATTATGCAAAAATATGTTTCACACAATAGTATGCTACATTTTTGTCATATCGCCTTACCACATTGCATTTATAATTTCTGCAAGATGTAACTGAAATTCATTAATTTGGCTTTTTTTTTTTTCTTTAAATGAAGTTTTGTGTACATTTTGTGTAAAAAAAAAAAAAAAAAAAAAAAGTCTTTAGTTTTGGCAGGCCACTCTAAAAATTAGTTATTACTTCGTTATTAGTTATTAATATTACTTCTGGTGCATTCTTCACACTGGAAATCGAAGGTGTCAATTTGTGATAGCATACTACCATACTAAGCTTGCTATTTCTGCCATATATAATAACGGTCAAGTGCATTGCATTTTTGAGTGCAGTTTTGCATGCAGCATGCTCTGTTGTATACTACATTTTGGCAAATTTAGCAGGTCACCTGTGTAATCTGTTCGTACAGAAAATATTACAACTCAGACTCACTGGAAAACCGTGCCTGTGGCGACATTTTTGCGAGAGGATATTATGTTGCTTCCATCAAGACATTTCTAAACCATTGTTTCTGGCTATAATACCTATATATCTAGTATCCATAATATTGCTGTCTCCAGTGAAAACGTTATCTCATCTGAATCAGGAGAGAAATATGCATAGATAAAGCACAAAACAGTCTAAAACAGTTCTAAACAAATATGTCAATGGATTCTGATGTGAGAGGACAAAACAGGGGATGGACTTTTTGACTGGAAGAAGTGGATTATTGTAATGTATTGTACTCAAAGCATCAAATTTTAACTGCTCTAATACAAGATACACAAATTTGTATAGTCCTGTCAAGCAGACAAAAACATGAACATGATGAATATGACGTGGCTTTGCTTGGTTAAACGACATATAGCTGTTATCACTTAGGATGTACTCACTTTTGTTGCCAACTTTTTTGACAATAATGGCTGTGTGTTGAGTTATTTTTAGAGGAAAGTAAATCTGTACTGCTATACGAGTTGCACATTGACTACTCTAAAATATATCCAAGTTTCATTTCTATAGAATTGTCCCTTGAAAATATATACTAAAATGACTGCCGAAATGTGAGGGGTGTACTCACTTTTGTGAGATACTGTAGGTTTTTGACTGTTGCAAAAATGTAGGGCGAGACATGTATTTCCAATGAGCCTGGGTTGAAATAGTATGCATAAGTGTAGCATGTTAGTACACTATGTCCTTTTAAATAACAGATTGCACTCCCATTTTGTATGTGTTTCTACTAGTACTAGATAATTTGTATCCTTCACCTTTAAATAAGCTTAGCGGTTTCTTCTTTGTGTCTGTGCTGTGGAGATAGGAAACACTTTTCTCATATTGATCGTGTTCAGTGCTCCTCCAGTGCATCTCCTCTGTATCACTGCTGCCTCCGTCTCTGAGCTGGATTGTGACGTTTGATAGGTTAAAGGAAATTCTCATTTCCTGGCTGGCCTGTCATTGGCTTGCTGCTCCAAGCTTAGACGCCCTTCAGGACTAATAGTTTTGAAAAATTGGATCTCTTTGAATGAGGCAATATCCATTTAAAAAGTTCCAGGGTCATTTCCTGGAATCAAGCCGATTTACAGTGTATCAAAAGACAAAGGACTTTAATCGCTCGGTTCTTGAAATTTTTCCATTCGTGTTTTAAAAGTAAAGACAGCAAAGAACAAAGACGTTTCTTTAGTAGGCATACAACACCATAATGATCTTCTTCAGAAGCTTTACTAAGTACACAGTGATAGCCGTCCCGTTATGCTCTCAAGAGGCTGATTTGTACTAGAGTAAGAGTAATCATCAGAGACTTCATCTTCTGCTTATGCAGAGCTGCTCTGATGAAAGAAAAACAAATTAATGGCTCTCATTGCATACAGAATCTAAAAAATAAGAGTATAACAGCCCTGCTGATTAGATTCTGCTATTTTCAAAAGCAAGTTGTGATTACTATAATGATTTAACTGTGATCGTCTAATTGAACCTGGACAGTTGTACAGTACATTGGTACATCTATTGTTTTGAGTTTTTCCTTCAACAAATCTCAACTCCATAGAGGTGACATATTTATATTTTATAATTCTAAGTAAAATCATTTTGTTTTCCACATTTTTGTTTCTCCACATGTTATTTTAGTATTATTTATAAAGTATTAAGGTATTTTTTTATATTTTGAATCAAGTTTCATTTTTATATTGTATTTTATATTCTTTTAATTTTATTTCTGGTTTTGGTAATTTTGTTATGTGCTTTTGTAATTTTATTAGTTTTTAGCTTCAATTTATTTTCATACATTTTCATTTTTTATTTTCATGTCAGTGAGCTGCCAAAGCTTTTTAAGGTTTAAGTACTTTATCTAATATAGATCTTATTATATATTCAAGCTTTATTTCAATTACTGAAAGCAGTTTTTAATATTTTTAATTTTAGTTAACGTTAACAACACTGATACACATGAAGTTAATGAACTGTCAACATGTGAAGCAAAATATAGCCATGCAGAGTTATTATAGTTAACAAAATAAAATTAAAAACAAAAATATATATATAAAAAACTTTATTATTTGAAATAAAATGAATATTAGTTTATTTTTAGTTTTTATTTTAGTTTATTTTTGTAATTTCCCATTTCCATTTAGTTTAACTTAGTTTAACTGACATAAATTAAATCTCAAACAAAAATCAATAAAAACTAAATAGATATTAAAAACTAAACCTAAAAAATGACAAAAACACACAACAGAATGACTAAAAATTTAAACCTAAAATTAAAACAGAAAATAAAAAATAAATAAATAAATAAAATTATAAATTAAAACTATCTTAGTGAAGCTAAAATAACATTGCAACCATGTGATTTAAAAAAAATTATCATGATTAAATTAGAACAAGAACAAAACAGAATTTCTGTTGATTTTCATGCAGATCTGACAGAAAACAGAACATGCTACTGGCTGTCATGACAGCAGCAAAGTTTAAGGTTTGATGCAACATTTCATTAACACAGAATCACATAAAATTTCTGTTCTGTTCAAATCCAGTGGTTTTTTTTTTTTTTTTTTTTTTTTGGCAGCAGTCTTGGAGAGACTGTTTTGACTTTTAAGGATTTATGATTTCTGACATTTACAAGGGATTGTGGCTGCAACCCTAAAAATTTACGATGAATCATCAGCGAATCTAGACCCTACTGAAGTGCCTTCAGCTTCCATTTGATGTCTCAGCACCCCTAAAATCTGTGATTGGCTCTTAAGCCTCGTTCAGACTGTCAGCCCAAATCCGATTTTTGTGCAAATCCGATTGAAATCCGATCATGATTAGATAGTCTGAACGGCAACAAACTACATGAAATCCAATTTGTGTAAATCCGTTTCGAGCTACATTCGTATGTGGTTTTGAATCCTATTCAAATCGGATTTCTGGAAATCCTTTTCAGTCTGACCGGTCAGATCGGATTTAGCGTAGCCTTTTCACGTCCTCACGCCACGTAAAACGTAAACACGTCAGACGTTTTTGCAGAAAACATGCTGAACATCTTTGCAGAAACAAGCTTGTGTCATTGTGAAGTACAAGTCAAGCGGAAAAACACATTATACCGCTAGTACACTTACCTCTTTGAGTTTTGAAAGTAGCGGAGACGGCAGCACGGAATAAAGCCGCACATTTCTGCTGCTGCCTCATAAGACGAAATCCATAATAATAATAATGTTTTTATACAGTCTATGTAATAATCCAGCGTGACGGCAACATGTTGTCATGTCGTAAGACAACATCTGAATTGCAAACTGTATTGCTGTTATTGTTGTTTTTGGTGTTGGCATAACAACGCAACGGCATTGCCATAGAAACCAACGCCCATTCCGTGAAATGAAAGAGCACTTATGGACACACAAATCGGATATGAACAGTTGCGAAACGCTGTGTGGACAGTCAGTCGTCTAGATCGGATTCCATCCGGATATGCACAAAATCGGATTTGGGCTGACAGTCTGAACGAGGCTTTAGACATGCCCTCATAACACTGCAGTAAAATCACAAAATAAAATGCAATCAAAAGCATATAATTATATGCTGTTCATTTCATATATATATATATATATATATATATTTGGCGATATCTGTGAAAATATAAAAGATCAATTTTGTAGAAAAAGTGATGGTGTCTCTGTGAAAGCATAATAAAGGCTGAAAGCTGCATGCCTCATCTGTAGTTTGGTCAATTATTCTCTCTTCATCCTTTGTTTTGTGCCAATCTGACTAGTGAGTATAAATTAAGTGTGGGTTGTGTGTAGGCGTGCATTGCGTGAGAAGAAGTTGCGAGCAGTTATGCGTTGGAGCGTGAGGGCAGGTTGTGTGGAGGCGTGGATTGTGTTTAAATTACGAACTCATCATGGTTTGTATGTTGTGTGAGCTGCTTTATGGCTAGTGATTTTCCTATCACACATGCTTTGCTTCTCTGTGCAGATTAACAGCTTCTTAGTAGCCTTCTCATCCCTGAATCCAATAATCAATATTCCTAATAAACTGGATGTGAATTAAAGTAGGTAATTAAAGAAATGTTGTATTGTTGTGGTCCTGGCAGAGAGAATGTAAGATTCATGTTGGGCCAAATTGAGATCTACACTCTTAAAAGTAAAGGTTCTTTATTGGCATTGATTGTTCTAAAAAGAACCTTTAACACACATGGAACCTTTTCAATGCAAAAATGTTTCTTTATAGTGGTTTATTTTTAGTGGTTTACAGTTTAAAGAATATTTAGGCTTTTTTTAAATGTTCTTCACACTAAGATTTTTTTTTTTTTTTTTTTTTTTTTTTTTTTTTTTGTAACTAATCACTAAAAGGTTTTTTCAGAAACCCAAAGTAGTTCTTCATGACAAGCCACCAAAATAAAACTTTGGTTTAACTTTAAGAAATTATGACAGAAATATATTTCTATTGTTTACTAAAATGTACCTCAAAATAATAATAATAATAATAATAATGATGATGATGATGATGATCATAATAATAATAATAATAATAATAATAATAATAATAATAATAATAATAAAGGAATATCATACAACCAGGATATTTTTTCATCTGTTTTAATTTATACAGTTCTGTTGTGCAGCTGTTGTGCTTATTTGACAAAAAAATAAATAAATAAATAAATATGTATATTTTCATTTGATTTAGTTTAATTTTGTCATGTGAGTGCCATTCAGATTATTTTAAACTAAATTATTATTATTATTATTATTATTATTATTATTATTATTATAGGTTATTTTGCGTGTTTGTTTATTTTTAATATTTCATTTTATTTTGTGTTTGAAAATGGCTTAAAAACAGCACTTTTTACTTCGAAAGTACTAGTGAAATGTTTGCTGTGGTGTTTTGAGTTTTGACAGTCAGGATGTTTTTTATGGAGGACCGAGAGTGCCGTTTAAAAATAAAATGAAAAATCAATTTATTAATTTAATAATTCAAAAATAAAAATGTATATAAATAAAAAATAAACTAATAACTAATCACAAACAAATTATTATAATATATTATTATATGTAATTTTATTTTAAACGAAGTGAGTAAATTGAATTAAAGTAAGTTGAATCCAAGCAGCTTAAGATTTTTTAGAATAGTTCTTCTCTGCATTCTTCTGAAGGCGCTCCGCCTGCGCTTGCGGTGTTGAATGCGTTGTTTTTAAACCATTTAAACATGTTAATTATCTGAGTAGAACTGTGTGAGCAGCTCCTGTGGCAGGTTGAATTTCCTCAGCTGACGAAGGAAGTACAACCTTTGTTGTACTTTGGCTGGCTGGATGTTTTAGATGTCACTGCTCCGCTCAAGCCTTATAAGCACAAATCTAAATCTGTTTCGTGGCATAATTCTGATACTCGACTCTTACGACAAGCTTTTAGAAAGGCCGAGCGCAAATGGAAAAAGGATAAATTACATATTTCATTTCAGTTGTTTAAAGACAGTTTATCACCTTATCAGTCTGCTGCTAAATCAAGTCAAGTCAAGTCAAGTCGAGCTTTATTGTCATTCTGCTACATGTGTGGACATATAGTGGAACGAAATGTCGTGTCTCGCAGGACCACGGTGCTACATACTAGTTAAACATAAGATAAACATACAACAATGCAAGTATAGGAAAAACAATAGAGCTATACAACAGTTAACTATCTGACTATACATATACTAAAAATACTATAACTGCTATACCTAGTTGTCCACACATACACAAACTGAGACTGTACAAAAAACTTTACATAAATACTGTACATGAAATTGTGCGAAAGAGATATATGTACATGAAATTGTGCAGAAAAAAATATATATTTTGTACATTATTGTGCAGATTTTGTGGGAGACAGTGCATAGTGCAAAAAGATTTTGTAGTGCAATGCTCAAGTAAACGTATTATTTTGTAGTGCAATGTTCAAGTAGACATATATTTTCTTAAGAGTCTTTGTGGCAGGGAGTGTTTGTAGAAAGTGTCTAGTGTGCATATAGTGGGATGAGTGCGTTACTACAGGTGGTTTGTATAGCCCACTCACCTGTGTGTAGCACATTCAGGGGTTTGGTCCAGAATTGCACTTAGTAAAATTGTCAACAGTTTTTAATGAGTTGGGGGGTGGGAGGGCTGAGGTGTTCATGGTTTCAGAGGGGGACAGGGGGATTGGAGTTAAGAGCTCTCACAGCCTGGGGAAAAAAGCTGTTGAGCAATCTGACAGAGCGAGCTCTGATGCTCCGGTACCTTCTACCTGATGGCAGAAGCTGGAAGAGGTTGTGAGAGGGGTGGGTGGGGTCCTTCACGATGCTGGTGGCCTTGTTGGAGCATCGTGAAAGGAAAATGTCCAGGATGGAGGGGAGAGGGGCACCGATGATCTTTGCGGCAGTGTTCACTGTCCGTTGTAGGGTCTTGCGGTCAGCAGCACTGCAGTTCCCATACCAGACAATGATGCAGGTAGTCAGCACACTCTCAATGGTGCCCCTGTAAAAAGTGGTGAGGATGGGTGGAGGGAGACTTGCCCTTTTCAGCCGGCGGAGAAAGTGGAGGCGCTGTTGTCCCTTCTTGTTGAGTGACGTGACGTTGGTGGTCCAGGTGAGATCCTCTGTGATGTGCACTCCCAGGAATTTAGTGCTGCCGACTCTCTCCACGGTTGAGCCGTCGATGGTCAGCGGGGGGTGGTCAACAGAGTTTCTCCTGAAGTCCATCACAACCTCTTTCGTCTTACCCACATTGAGGGACAGGTTGTTAGCACCACACCATTCAGCCAGCTGTGCCACTTCCTCTCTGTAGTGCGTTTCATCGTTGTTGCTGATGAGGCCTACCACAGTTGTGTCATCAGCAAACTTGATGATGTGGTTGGAGCTGGACTTGGCAGTGCAGTCGTGGGTCAGCAGCGTGAAGAGCAGCGGGCTGAGCACACAGCCTTGTGGGGCACCTGTGCTCAGTGTGGTAGTGCTGGAGGTGTTGCGGCCGACACGGACTGACTGAGGTCTTGCAGTTAAAAAGTCCAGGATCCAATTACAGAGGGAGGTGTTAAGGCCCAGCAGGTTTAGTTTGTGGATGAGCTGTTGTGGGATTATTGTGTTGAATGCTGAGCTGAAGTCAATGAACAGCATTCTTACATAAGAGTCTTTCTGTTCCAGATGGGTAAGAGCTAGGTGGAGAGTGGTGGATATTGCATCGTCCGTGGAACGGTTTGGACGGTATGCAAACTGGAGTGGGTCCAGCGTGTTTGGGAGACTGGACTTGATGTGCTGCATGACTAACCTCTCAAAGCACTTCATCATGATTGGGGTCAGTGCTATGGGACGATAGTCATTCAGACAGGACACAGGTGACTTCTTTGGTACTGGAATTATGGAGGTGGATTTGAGACACGTGGGGACGACTGCCTGGCTCAGCGAGATGTTGAAGATGTCTGTTAGGACATCCGTCAGCTGTGCAGCACAGTCTTTCAGTACACGTCCAGGTATGTTGTCAGGGCCCGCAGCCTTTCGTGGGTTAATCCTGGATAGGGTCTTCCTTACGTCGACTGGAGAGAGACAGAGTACCTGGTCGTTTGGAGATGTGAGTAGTTTCTGTGTAGGTGTGTCGTTTTGTATCTCAAATCGTGAGTAGAAGTGGTTGAGTGCCTCTGGTAAAGATGTGTCATCATCACTGGCCTGTGGCAGGGGCTTGTAGTCAGTGATGGTCTGAATGGCTTGCCATAGGGTCCGAGTGTCTCTGCTGTCTGTGAAGTGATTGTTGATTTTTTTAGCATACTGATGTTTTGCCTTCTTGATGCCATGAGACAGATTGGTTCTTGCTGTTTTGAGGGCTGCTTTATCTCCTGATCTGAATGCTTCATCTCTGGTCTTTAGCAGCCCACGAACCTCTGCTGTCATCCATGGCTTCTGGTTGGCACGTGTGGTGATGGTTTTGGTGACTGTCACATCATCTATGCACTTTTTGATGTAAGCAGTCACAGTTTCGGTGTACTCCTGCAGGTCTGTGTGGTTGTTGTAGGTGGCCGCCTCTTTAAACATGTTCCAGTCTGTGTCCTGGAAGCAGTCCTGCAGTGCTGAGGTGGCATTGTCTGGCCATACTGTGATCTGCTTTTGAACCGGTTTGGTGAGTTTGAGAAGTGGGCTATATGCTGGGATTAGCATAACAGAGATGTGGTCCGAGTTTCCGAGGTGGGGGCGGGGTTCGGCTTTGTATGCGTTCTTAACTGTTGTGTAAACAAAGTCCAGCGTGTTGTTTCCCCTTGTTGCAAAGTTCACATGTTGGTAGAACTTTGGCAAAACTGTCTTTAAGTTTGCGTGGTTGAAGTCACCGGCTATGATGAAAAAGCCGTCAGGGTTATTTGTTTGTTGTTCGCTGATGGCGCTGTACAGCTCGCGAAGCGCGTCCTTAGCGTTTGCACACAGGGGAATGTAAACCGCGACAATAACAATGGCCGTGAACTCCCGCGGCAGATAGAACGGTCGACACTTCACAAACATAAACTCCACCAGTGATGAACAGTGTTTTGTCACTACCGCAGCATTGTTACACCATTCTTTGTTGATATACACACACAAGCCACCCCCGCGAGTCTTACCAGACAGTGATGAATCTCTGTCCGCTCGGTAGCAGGTTAGGCCGTGCAGCTGAATGGCGGAGTCCGGGATGTTGTCGTTTAGCCATGTTTCAGTGAAAACAAACACACAACAATCCCTTTCCTCATGCTGTGTAGATCGACTGAGTTGAATTAAGTCCAGTTTGTTTTCCAGAGAGCGAACGTTTGAGAGCATGAGTGTTGGAAGAGCCGGTCTTGTGGGGTTAGCCCTCAGCCTAGCTCGTATACCTCCGCGCTTACCGCGCTTCCGTCCTCTCTCACACCGCTTGCGACGCCGCCTTGTGCGGGTAGCGTCAGTAGGCGAGGCCGCGGTCTCGAGGTCCGGCTCCAGCAGTAAACAAAGGCCTCGTAGCTTCTCAGTAGCCGCCGGCGAGAGTTTGAGTTTGTATGTCTTGTCGATATCCAAAAGACTTTGGCGATCGTATATGTATCTCGGAGTGATCTCCCGATGAATTAACGGTAAATCGACACTATTTGGAGACGAACAGACGACATTAAAAGACATAAAAGCACCGTCTTTGGGACCTGGAGAGGCCGCAGCGTCTGACCGCGCCGCCATCTTGGTCATCTAAATCTGCTAAGGCTGCTTATTTTTCTGATTTAATTTTAAAAAAAACATTCTACTCCTAAAGTTTTGTTTTCTGTTATTAATTCTGTTGTTAATCCTTCTGTTAACATAGTGTCTGTTGCCTCCGATGCTCTATGTGAAAGCTTCTTGAGACACTTCATTGATAAAATCTCTAATTTGAGACCCAAAGTCTGCTCTCTCCACACTGAACCCCCTCCTTTTTCTCTGCTTCCTGTTTCTTGGGATGGTTTTGAACCCATTTCCTTACAATGACTTAAAGACATCATTGCTAATATTAAACCATCTTTTTGTCCTTATGACATTATACATCCTAAATTTTTTTAAATTAATTGCTGACACTGTCGGGCCAGGTTTGGTGTCCTTTTTCAGTAAGTGCCTTTGTACCTGCTACTCTTAAAGTGGCTAATGTCACTCCCCTTCTCAAGAACCCGTCACTAGTTCCTTCTATTCTGAATAACTTCCGTCCCATTTCTGTCTTACCATTTATTTCAAAGGTTTTGGAAAAAATTGTGTTTGACCAACTGCAGTTCTTTCTAAATCATAACTGTGTTACTGAAATGTTTCAATCTGGTTTTAAATCTGTTCATAGTACTGAAATGGCCCTTCTCAGAGTGTTAAATGATATCCTTTTAGCTACCGACTCTGGTGATTCTGTGGTCCTGGTTCTTTTAGATTTATCAGCAGCATTTGATACTGTGGACCACTCTATTTTGATATCCAGATTAGAGTCATACGTGGGCCTAAAAGGTATGGTCCTTAAGTGGTTTCAGTCATTTTTATCCGACAGAAAATTTTTTTATCAAACTAGGTAACTTCTCTTCCTCCATTGCTCATCTCACCTGTGACCTCCCTCAAGGCTCGATATTGGCGCCCTCCCTTTTTTCCCTATATATGCTTCCTCTGGGTTCCATTCTAAGAAAGCATGGGGTGTCTTTTCATTTCTATGCTGACAACACCCAGATTTATTTACCTATTAAGAGAAATGATCCTTCAGCACTTAGTACTTTACTAAGGTGCTTAGAAGAGGTCAAAATCTGGCTAGCTCAAAATTTTTTAACATTAAATGAAGATAAAACAGAAGTGATTGTTTTTAGTCCTACTGATCACTCTCAGGCTACCAACCTAGATCTGGGCAGCTTATCGGCCTTCAGATCTTCTCGTGTGCGAAACCTGGGTGTCCATCTCGATGAGTCATTAAAATTGGATAAACATATCTCTTCTGTAATTGGTTCCAGTTTTTACCAACTCCGTTTGCTGTCTAAAATCAAACACTTTTTAAATGCTACGACATTAGCGATTGCTGTCCACACTTTTATTACTTCACGCTTAGATTACTGCAACTCACTATATTGCGGTATTTCAAAATCACAAATCAATCGCCTACAATTGGTCCAAAACGCTGCTGCTAGATTTATTCAAAATAGTTGCAAATGTGACCACATCACCCCTATACTTAGGGCCCTCCATTGGCTGCCTATTCAATTCAGAATCGATTTTAAAATTCTCCTACTGGTGTATAAATCTTTACATAACCAAGACCCTAGTTATCTTTCAGAGCTGTTGCATTTGTATACTCCCACTAGAAGTCTAAGATCCAGTGATCAGAATCTCCTTTTAGTTCCTCAGTCCAGACTTAAACGTAGAGGGGATCGAGCTTTCTCTGTGGTTGGGCCTCGGCTATGGAACAATCTGCCACTTGAGATTAGAGTGGCGCCTTCCCTATCCATTTTTAAGTCACTTTTAAAAACACACTTGATTGATCTGACCTACTAATATCTCATTCTTATTACACTGTATTATGGTCTGGATTATTACTCTGTTTTAAGAATGTTTATTTGTCATTCCTTTTGGTTTTCAATTTATATGTTTTATTATTTCTGTTTTATGTGTTTATGGTTTGATTTTAATGTACAGCACTTTGGTCAGTCTTGTGGCTGTTTAAATGCGCTTGATAAATAAATGAACTTGAACTTTATTAAAGTCCCTGAGAATGATTAAAACAGAGTCCGGGTGTTATTGCTCTGTCTCTGTGATTTGATCAGTGAGCTTCTGTAGAGCCAGGCTCACGTGCACTTGCGGATGAATGTAAACACTTACGAGAATGAACAAGCAAAACTCCCGTGGCGAATAGAAAGGCTTACAGTTGATGAAAAACGCTTCTAGATCTGGACAGAGCATCTTCTTTAACACTGTAATGTCTGTACACCACCTCTCATTGATATAAAAGCATGTCCCGCCGCCACGCGATTTCCCCGTTGATTCTGCGTCATCTAAAGAAAAATGTATGATCAGTTTTTCTCCATTCATATCCAAAAAAAAGAAAAGATTATATGGACATTCACAGGGTTTTAATCTGAGCTCATTCTTTCTGTCTATCTGTACTGAATGTACTCTTTTTGTAGTGTAAAATTCCACTGACATAAAAAGTCAAATTTGTAATGAATATCTCTGGGATTTCTAAAACCCTAAACGGCTCTATAAATGTACTCAATAGAGTGACTTTGCAGAGCAGTTGCCCTTGAATTCAGATTACATTTAGCAGGGATGCAGAAAGAGCAGTTAGCAACATTCGACAGTCAGAAGTTGAAGGGCTGATAACTAATTCAGCGGATGACTTCTCGATCTCTCGAGTACGAGTGGGCTGCTTGACCGAAATCATGGCATGAGTATGTCACGGTAATGGTAAATATCACAACAGTGCTTTATGTATTCAGTAACCATGTGAAAATGGCTGTTTGGATGTTTCAGTAAATCAAATGCTTGACGATGGAAAGTACTTCATCTCATCTGATTATTTCCTCTTTTCATTTGGTGCACAAAACAAAAGATGAGATTATTCATGTCAAATAAATAAAAATGAGCATGAACATAATGAACTGGAGTCTGGGATCACTGCAAAAACAGTTTGGCATTATGAAATACCTGAGGTGAAAACAATAAAACTGATATTACAAAATGATTAGTTCTGATTCAAAATGCTGAGTTAAATCATTTATCAATTTAAAGTACTTTAGTGGCAATTATGTTTACATATAATATTGCCAAAGCATTATACTCAAGTAATAATGAGAAAAAATATATAAAATATAACTACTTTTTTTTTTTTTTTTAAGTAACAATATACACTACTATTCAAAAGTTTGGGGTCAGTAATTTTTTTTCTTTTTTTTTTTTAAATAAATCAACACTTTTATTCAGCAAGGATGTTACATTGCTTCTAAAAAAAGTGATAGTAAAGACATTGTTAGAAAAGATTTTAATTATGTTCTTTTTAACTTTTTATTCATCAAAGAATTCTGAAAAAATTATCCAAAAAAGAAAAAAAAAAAAAAAAATTCTGAAGGATCATGTGACACTGAAAACTGGAGTAATGATGCTGAAAATTCAGCTGTTTATCACAGAAATAAATTATATTTTAAAGTATATGAAAATAGAAAACCATTATTTTAATTTTTAATAATATTTCACAATATTACTGATTTTACTATATTTTTAATCAAATAAATGCTGCCTTGCTGAGCAGAAGAGACTTCTTGCAAAAATATTAAAAATCTATACTGTTCCTAAAATTTTGAATGGCAGTGTATATAAGCACACACACCCACACACACACACACACACACACACACACACACACACGTTTGTTTTTGTGAAAAGTGGGGACATCCCATAGGCATAATGGTTTTTATACTGTACAAACTGTATGTGCTATTGCCCTACACCTAAACTTAGCCCTCACAGGAAACTTTGTGCTATTTCAGATTTTCAATACACTCCATTCTGTGTGATTTATAAGCCTTTTGAAAAGTGGGGACATGAGGTAATGTCCTGAAAAGTCACCTTCTCCTTGTAATACCTATGTCATACCTTTGTCATTATACAAATCTATGTCCTGACTTTTCACAAAAACGCGTACACACACACACACACACATACATATATATACGTGTGTGTGTGTGTGTGTGTGTGTGTGTGTGCTTAAATATATACACATTTCTGGTATATGGTCATATTACTCAGCCCTACTTTGAGGTTATGTAATTGCGGACACAGCTGAGCCGATTTGAAGAAGAGATGAATGTCGCTCTCTTGCAAAAAGAGAGCAGGGCTGGGGAAATTCAGCCTCAACACCTGGAGTACTTATAAATAGCTTGAAAAAAAATTATAACCTTCATGATACTACTGCACTTACTCTGGATAGGTTCTACATTAAATTGTTTTGCATTTCAGACGCTTTCTTGTAAAGCAAATGTAATTTGTAGATTGTAGAACTACCTTGCAGACTATACCTTTTCCTGACAGCTTTGTAGATGCATTTTTGTTGGATGTAGTTTCCAGGGAGGTTAGGCAACAGAAAGAGAGAGATGTATTTACATTAGTGTGGTGTCGCTTTGAATTTACGGTTGCAGAAAAGCTGTGTGTATTTCTCTCAGGCATAGAGGCAGTATGTTTATGCTTTTATGACTGACAAATAACCATACAGCTAAAGAATCATTGTTTAAGCTTCGGATTATAGAGATTTCAAATTGAGTCGCAATGCTGGAAAAATAAACAATTGTCAAAAAAGCCTAGAGCTCTCAAATCCAGCAGATCTGGCTGATGTGTGTTTATTCAGGAAATCAATACAAAGCGGAGGCAAAAGAGTAATTGATTTAACACGTTGTATTCACAGCCATTACACTAAACTAAAGAAATCTTAGATATATCCAACCCATATCTCAAATGGAATGTGTATGTGCTTACACCACCATGAGGCATGAGCATAGACTTGAGAAAATTGCATTTATTTGATTAAAAATACATTAAAATCAATAATATTATGAAAATATTATTACAATTTAAAAATAACTGTTTTCTGCTCAAGTCTATGCATGAGCATAGACTTGAGAAAATTGCATTTATTTGATTAAAAATACATTAAAATCAATAATATTATGAAAATATTATTACAATTTAAAAATAACTGTTTTCTTTTTGAACATATTGTAAAATGTAATTTATTCCTCTGCAAAGCTGAATTTTCAGCATCATTACTCCAGTCTTCAGTGTCACATTATCCTTAAGAAATCATTGTAATATACTGAAAAAAAAAATTATTATTATCATCAATGTTGATAACAATTGTGCTCATTCATATTTTTGGTTGTTTAATAAACAGAACCCAAGTTTTCATTTTAGAACACCAGTATGTGGATTTAAAAATATATTATGAAACATATTGCATTTAAACATAATAATGCATCAAAATGCATTTGACAAATGAAAAGTACAGTAATTTATCTCATCTGATTATTTTCTCTTTGCATTCTCTTTGCAAACAAAAAATAAGATTATTCATATCAAATCAATAAAGTGAACATAAACATGAACTGAAATCAGTGCAAAAAAACAGCTTTACATTTTAGAAAAAAAAAAAACATTTTACTTGCATGTTGACTTTTACATTTCAAAAAACATATATTATGAAATATTGCATATTGCATTTAAACATAATAATGCATTAGAATGCATCTGAGAAATGAGAAGTACTTTATTTCATCTGATTATTTTCTCTTTGCATTTGGAACACAAACCAAAAGTTAAGATTATTCATGTCAAATTATTAAAAATGAACAAAAACACTATGAAGTCTGGCATCAGTGCCAAAACTGTTTTACATTTTTGAAAAGTTCACATTTTACTTGCAAACAAGTTTACATTTTTTTTTTATAAAAACATTATTTTTAAACAACATATTGCATTTAAACATAATAATGCATTAAAAGACAGTTTTCTTCCTTTAATAACCTAGATTTTTAATCTGGAACGTCATGAATCTCTAGTGTGTCGTTTGGATGTTTTTTTTTTTTGTTTGTTTTTTTTTTGTTTTTTTTTGTTTTTTTTGTTTAGTGAACAAAGAGCAGTATAGAGTTTAGGATTTATCAGTGTATATAAATACTTGTTTCTACACAAAAACAACTGATCATCTGTAACAGGCAGTTTGACTGTGTAGGCGAAAACATGCTGCACCTGTATAGTTTGATTTCTGAACGTCGCTGCCAGTGTTAAAAACCAAGCCTACGATTCTGCAATCATGCAACACACAGCAGACCTGTGCAGGGTCATCCTGAGCTCCTGGATACTGCAGGTCAGTGTCAGACCGGAGGCAATAAATAGAGCAGCTGTGTTTGTGTAGAACAGCTCTCACTTTTTCCCAAATCATTTTGTGTCTTTAAACACAATCAAGACACATTTTTCCTCAAGCTTTTGTTGCTTCCTTTTTATTCTTCAGATCAGCTGTCTAGTCTTCCAACAATCACACAGTCAATTAGTGATGCTGACTACACAGTAAGTTTTTCTAGACTGCTTTTGTGTCTTTAAAATGTAGCATTAGTGTTTTAAAGGGGTTGAATTTAGAGAAACAGCGTCTCACAGAGTGTTTCAATGTGGTGATGCACCTGAAGAGATTAAAACTAAGAACACATACTTTGTATTTTTATTACTTTCATAATGTTTCACCAGCTGGTAGGCTTTTGTGTATTTTCCTGGAAATCTTGAGGGATTTGTCAAGTAATATTTGGTTCTAAACTCCCCCCAATGTTTGATCATTAACCCTCAAAGACCTAGATTTTTGAAGCACCTGATTTTTTCTTGTTATTTTTTTTGTTTTTGTTTTTCTAACCTGTTCTAGCAGTCAGCGTTGAGTTCAAAATATAATTCTTTAAAAATGTTTAAACTTTATCTTTGAAAGAATTTGCCAAAATAATTTTACTGTGAACTCAAACAGAACCTCCTGAAGTTTGGATTTTTTTTTTGCTTTTTTGTTTTTTTGTTTTAGAAAGTTATACTTGTTTTAGACTTCCTAATGAAATCCAAATGAATGTTTTAGACTTCCAATTTGTCTACATCTAACATTCCCTATGGAATTTATTCAGTGAAAAACAGGTGTATTTTATTTATTCATAATGTAGATGTGTCCAAAAAAACGTTCATGGAGTAAAGTAAATAGAAAGATTATTATATAATAATAAAATACTGAAGCAAACATGACCACGTTTTGAACTGCTGTTCAAAAGTTTGTGGTTAGTAAGACTATTTCTTTTATTTCTATTCAGCAACGACACATTCAACTGATCAAACGTGGATATTAAGACTTGTATAATGTTACAAACAATTTCTATTTCATATAAATAGTTTTTTCAAACTTTCTATTCATCAAAGAATCCTGAAAACAAAATGTATCACAGTTTCAAGAAAAAATATGAAGCAGCACTACTGTTTTCATTTATAATAATAAGAAATGTTTATTGAGCAGCAAATCAGCATATTAGAATGATTTCTGAAAGATCATGTGACACTGAAGACTGGAGTAATGATGCTGAAAATTCAGCTCTGCATCACAAGAATAAATTACATTTTAAAAAAATTTCCAGTAGAAAACAGTTATTCTAAATGGTAATAATATTTCACAGTATTATTGTTAATACTGTATTTATGGTCAAATAAATGCAGCTTTGGTAAACATATTTGATTATTTCATAAACATTTGATCATCTATGTATGTGTCCATAGGTAATTTACACTTGTTTTGCTGTATTGCGGACAGCTGGAGGAAGTTGCTGATAAACCTTTAGGCTAAATTATGGCGGGTTCATTTGGTTCCCGTGCACAGGTGCAGCGGATGCATTTCTCAAGGAGAACGTAACAAGTTACTTTAACACAAGCTGAAGTCACAGATCCCTGCCAAATTTAAGGTTGTTTGACAAATTGAAGTTGCTTTGAAATTGCACAGAAAAGGTCACTGAATAATTGTGTGGGTTCGTCCTCAGGCTGGCGTGGCGTCTGCGCGAGCTGTCTGAGATTTCATGCTGCACACGTTTGACTCTTGTGGATATGGAGATGCTGTTTTCTCTGCCTGCACTTATGTCAGATTGCAGTTTTTGGCTCTTTTGTCTGTGTTTGAATGCGACTTGACACCGGTGCTCTGCTCTTCTCTCTCGCCTGTGCATAAATCACAGTTTTAGGCCAGCAATAAGGTAAAACGTTGATTTTGTTGTAGCAGGTTGAGTGTGGAGTGTTTCTTCAGAAGGAGGATGAATGGATCTGCTGCAGATCATGGCAGAGCTGCTCACACTGATCTTCTGCTGCTGTCTCTCTTCATCTCGCTCTCTCTCTCTCTCTCCATGGTGTCAGATGGTAATTCCCAGGGTAATTTGATCATTTCTTTATTCTCCTCTCATCTCATTCTCTCCTCTCCTCCTGTTTCTTCTTCTCTCTGTTTTTGGCAAACTGCTAAAATAAAGATAAGCTACTTAGTACTACAAAAAATATTAGCTAAGATTAAAATTAATAAGTTAGTTACTAAAAATAAATGTGGTTAGTAAAATGTTTGATCATGTTTTTAAAGTATGCTGACATAGACTGTTTATTTGATCAAAAATGCAGTTAAAACTAATTATTGTAAAATATTATAAACATTATTTTATTAAAATATTAAAACGTTAAAGTATAAAATATTTTTGTGGAAACTGGTACATTTTTGTCAGGATTAATAGAAAGTTCAAAAGAACAGCATTTATTTGGAATATTTAATATGGAATATTTGGAATAAATACGGAATTTTTGTAACATTGTAAAAGTCTGCTGTCACTTTTGATCAGTTTAAAGCATTTTTGTTAAATACAAATGTTGTTTTCTTTGAGAAAAAAAAGGACCCCAAACTTTATATGAAGTAAATACTGTATACACACAACAACAACAACCATTCTTAGTTCTTTTGGGATTTTTTTAATAAACATAAATTGGAAACTGCTAAAATGGAGATAAGATACTTAGTATTGCAAAAAATATTAGCTAAGCTTAAAATGAGTAAGTTAGTTACTCTAAAAATAAATGTGGTTGGTTAAATTTTTGGTCATGTTAAGTATGCTCACACGGGCTGTGTTTATTTGATCAAAAATGTAATAAAAACTAATTATTGTAAAACATTATAAACATTATTTTATTAAAAATATTAAAATGTTAAAGTATAAAATATTTTTGTGGAAACTGTGATACATTTTTGTCAGTATTAATAGAAAGTTCAAAAGAACAGCATTTATACGGAATATTTGGGAAAAATATGGAATGTTTTGTAACATTGCAAAAGTCTGCTGTCACTTTGATCAGTTTAATGCATTCTTGCTGAATAAAAATATTACTTTCTAAAAAAAAAGTTGTATGAAGTAAAAATGCACACACATCAACAACAACAACTTTTGATGTAATTCTTTTGGAAATGTTTTGTAAATAAACATAAATTAAATAAATTAATGACTTTTTAAACTGTCATATGAATGAATGAATGAATGAATGATGCGTTTATATAGCGCTTTTATTGTGTATTGTCGTACACCCAAAGCGCTTTACAATCATGTGGGGGGTCTCTTCTCAACCACCACCAGTGTGCAGCATCCACCTGAATGGTGCAACGGCAGCCACAGGACAACGGCGCCAGTGCGCTCACCACACACCAGCTACAGGTGGAGAGGAGAGAGAGAGAGAGAGAGATAGAGAGATAGAGCCAATTCAGTGGATGGGGATTATTAGGAGGCCATGATTGACAAGGGCCAGTGGAGGGAATCTGGCCAGGACACTGGGGTTACACACCTACTCTTTACGAGAAGTGACATGGGATTTTTAATGACCACAGGGAGTCAGGACCTCGGTTTAACGTCTCATACGAAAGATGGTGCTTTTTGACAGTATAGTGTCCCCGTCACTATACTGGGGTATTAGGACCCACACAGACTGCAGGGTGAGCACCCCCTGCTGGCCTCACTAACACCTCTTCCAACAGCAACCTAGTTTTCCCAGGAGGTCTCCCATCCAGGTACTGACCAGGCTCAACCCTGCTTAGCTTCAGTGGGCAACCAGTCATGGGCTGCAGGGTGATATGGCTGTGGCCATATTTATTTTAAAAATCAAGTTTAATGTAAAAAAAAAAAAAAAAAAAAAAAAAAAAAAAAAAAAAAACTGTGATATGCATTAGATAGCTAAGTAAAACGGCTCCAAACTATTCAAGCTGTCAGTGAATGCTTCAAATTATTTAGAATGAATCACTAATTGATTCAAAACACTTCACTAACCTGTGTGACCAATTCACTGAAAAGAACCTCAAATACATGAACTGTATGTGAGTCAGGCATTGCTAATTCTAAACATCCTCTCATCTCCTCTCATCTAGTCAATTCAAGTCACCTTTAAAGGGATATTTCATCTGAAATGGTTGATGGTAGCCATTCACTTCCATAGAATGGAAAAATACGATGGAAGTCAATGGCTACCGTTAACTGTTTGGCAACCCACATTCTTCAAAATACCTTCTTTTGTGTTCAGCAAAAGAAAGAAATTAATACAGGTTTGGAACAACTTGAGGGTGAATAAATGGTGACAGAATTTGCATTTTTGGGTGAACTAACTATTTGGGTGAACTAGATTGTTTCAAAGCAGCTTCGCAGTATTAAACAGGAAAGTAACAGAATCACTAATGCAAACTTCAGATATGAGACAAATCCAAATTCTGCTGTAAAGCAGCCCTAACAAGACAATAGTGTTATTATTCAGCTCTAGTAAGTTCAGTGTTGATTCAGTTCTGCTCATCACATCTCAGTATAACCTCAGTTTAGACGGTATGTAGCGTTCTCACTGTGTTGTCTGTGGAAGCATCTGTCTCAAACACACACTCCTCCCACTCACAGTAAGTCCCACTCACTTGTTTTCCATCACAAATATCTAAACATTCTTAAATCAAGATACATTTTCTTGAGAAGTAAAATGACAAGATATTAAGTCTTGTTTTCTGAAAAATATGATTGTTCATTTTTGCATGAAGCAAGAAAAAATATCTACCAGTGGGTCAAGAAAAATAATCTTCTTTATGCATTTTTTTTTTTTCAGATATTTTCAGATTTTTTTCTCATTTTAAGCAAAAACTCACTTAATTTTGCTACATTTTTCAGACAAGAAGACTTCATATCTTATGTCTTGTTGCTTTTCAAGTAAATGTATCTTGATTTAAGAATGTTTTTGAATTGGGAAACAAGACAGAAATACTAAAAAAAAAAAAAAAAAAAAAAAAAATTGCAGTGCACTGTGTTTAAAATAAACCAATATAACAACACGTAGTAATAAACAGCAGTTTGTATCTATATTCATTTGTACTAAAATATTTTAATGCATGAAAAATGCCACTTACAGACATCCATGAACAGCTTTTGAGTGACAGTTTGAAGTGATTCATGTCGATGAATCAAATTTACCAGTTAATATGCTGTTGCTCTTTTTTTAGAACAGAGATGCTATTAAAACAACATTAAAACACCATAATGGAATTCAGAAAGCACATTAAAAGTCATATTCACAGTGTTACCTCATTTTTTATTTAGTCAACTAAATCATAGTGAATATATTGTGAATTATACAGTATATCACCCAGTTCTAGTATGTGCAACAGGTAATATATCTTCATACAAGTAGTATAAGTGCAAATTTAAAGTGTAAATCTTTTATATGTAGCTATGCATGGTTGGATGTTTTTGTGTTTTGATCTGTTTGAGTGATTTCTCCTTAATAGTCTTTGCACTGCAGTGCAGCAAGGTCCCTGAAGATGAAGTGACACTTGTATGTCCTTCAGCAACATTAGCAAGTCTGTACTAAACATTTTCTACAACATTTGTACAAAATGTTCTGCAGTAGAAGCATTAAAAGACACACAGAGGCTCTTCATATCGTGAGTTCATCTAGGATGTCTTAAAACGCTGTCTTAAAATAGTGTTTGGAACAGAAAAAATGAGAGGTTCTGTAGAGGTAAAGGAAAACGTTGGGGCCCAAAGTTTGAGACCAAAAGAGAAAATGCTTCTGTATCTTTTTTTATTTATTTATTTTTTATTTAATTGAATGAACATGATTTCAGATTGTCTTAATAGGCTGTTTGAACAAAACCTAATGATCATGTTCTCCAAAGAAATGTTGATCCAAAAAGCATCTTGTGAACGTCATCTGACTGTCTGTACACAGTCACATGATCAATGACACTCACATTGTTTGAGCTCATAAAATGCATTTGTTATTTTCAGGTTTGCAGTAAATTAGAGACTAAATGTCAGATTTTCAGACTTTTGGACTCTATTGTAGGTGGACATATGAGGTGAAACAGCCAGAAACAGACTGGAAAATGAGAGAATTTTAGTGTGTGTGAACGAGAAAGAGATAAAGCTAAAAGAAGAGACATTTGTCATCTGTTCATGTCCTCAAAGTCGACAGAGAAACAGATTTTGTATACAGTCACTGCATCTATGCTGAATTAGTCTCTCTATTGTCAAATAAATGCACTGGATTCTCATATACACCCAGTTCTTGTTTTTATGCTGAGTATTGTGATATTTTCTATCCTTAATTCTCACACAAATCTTTCTGCACCTGTGCATCTTAATTTAGACATTGTTTAGTACATTTATTAAGCTGTTTTTCTTGTGGAGTCTGTTGGCTGGTGATTTCAGGTTTTACTGTCCTTCTGGAGACATTCATTCCTCACAATGTAGCAAATGCTTTGACTTTGCAATTTTGACACATTGTTTGGACAACCGTATGAGCCAAGATTTGTTCAGACAGGCAGCAAAAATCTGATTTTCTGGCATATTTGATTCAGGTTAGTTTTTTTTTGTTTGTTTGTTTGTTTGTTTGTTTTTTAGCCTGAACTGGGTCTGAGGTTTCAGAGTAAGCTGTAGGGGGTTTGGGCCAATATTTCATTTAAACATAAAAATGTATGATTCAAATTTTAAAAAATTATTGTGAAATAAAAACCATCAAAATAAAACACTAAAAAAGATTAAATATTTTATTTATTAATAGTCAGAGTTTCAAGATGTGAAAAAAAGTCAGAATTGCAAGATATAAAATTAGAATTGCATGATATAAACTCAGAATTAACACTGAAAAAGATTAAATATTTTGTTTACCTGCATGTTGTGTGACCATTATCCAACATCAGAGAACCTTGAACATGCAAATGTGTTGTTAAATTATTGAAATGTCAACTGTAATTAAATTTCAGGGGTACTTTAAGTAAATATTTTAGGTCAAAGGGGTTTGACTGACAAAAAAAGTTTAAACACTTTGCTCTAGCCCAACCAGCAGATCATGGTGTTAAGAAAGCCAGGGTCACAGGTTTGATTCGAAAAAGTGTATAATTCAGATCTGTCTTAAAGAAGCTCTATATATTTAGGTTGGTTTATGTTCACCAAAGCACAATCAGATGCATTTATGAGGGGAAGCATGCAATGCATTTACATGCAACGGAATAGAACAAACATGCATTTTGTAGTATAGTGTACTTAAAACGAAAACAACATTATAAAGTGATTCAGTCCTAAAGATCATATTTGTGCACTGTGCACAAATCCAACAAATTCTCCTTTAGTTTCTCTATGTTGTGCCAATAAGTGTTCTGTAGAAATTTATTATGTTGATTTGTACTGTGAAAAAGGTTTCCAAGTCCTGAGCTTGTATTAATAGGAAGTGAATGTGAAAATTGACGACTTTTATTCAATACGGTCAGACTCGCAAAAGCCTTTAACCAGGCGGCCAGCCTGCTGTGACCTGTATTAGATTTGGACCGCAGACAGCAGGTAGCAGAACAAACTCTGCACTCTTTGATTAGACTGGATCCAAATTTGCACTAATAAATCACACCCCTGAATGTGATCTTACAGTTTTCTCTCCGTTTTGTAAGAAATCAAATTACTGTGGGATTTTATTGAGCTATAACGTAATCATAAAAGAGTGAGGTTTCACTCTGCTCTTGGTCTAAACTCAAGCTTGATTTCATCTGCCTCCTCTGGTTTACGTTATCAATGAGACACATGAGACACTGAGAAAATAGAGCTATATAATCAATGTGGATCAGGGATTCCCAAACTTTTTTCCTCATCTAATCTTTTGTCCTAAAATATTTACTTATGTCCCCCCTGAGATTTTAAATTAATATTTCAATAACACATATGCTTGTTCATGGTCCTCTGATGTCATTATATATTAAAAGCATTTAAAATGATATTTTAAGTAAGTATTTTATGTTTAGTGTTTTTATTTTAAGATAATTTATTTTTACATTTTTATGATTTTAAACCCCAGTTTGAGGAACCCTGGCTTAAATCATTTGTATGAATTTAAGGGGAAACATTGAGTGCATATTGAGTTGTTCACAGATCACAGATTTTGATATCTTGGCAAACTTGAGGACAGTCTGAAATATTATTGATCTTTTTGAAACTCTAGAAGAGACACATATATGTATAAAAGCTGTTTCCACCATGGTATAAAACATAAAAAAGGTAATTGCAACTTTTTATCTCACAATTTTGACTTATTTCTCTGAATTTTGAGTGTGTATCTGTCATTGCAATTCTCAGAATTTTCAGAGATATAAAGTCAGAGATATAAAGTTAGAGATATAAAGAGATATTGTAAGATATAAAGTCTGAATTGTGAGATATAAACTTGCAATTGCAAGAAAAAAGTCAAAATTGCGAGATATACAATAAACGTTTAACTTTTGATTCCGTTGGGAATAAAAAAACAACAACAACAACAACAGAACTTAGAAATGTTTACTCAGAATTCAGAAGAAAAAAATAGTCAGAATTTCAAGATGTAAATTCATAATTCTTAAAAAAAAAAGTAAAAATTTTCATATAAACTTAGAATTGCAAAATGTAAATTCGGACATCTTTCGGACATTACATCTCACAATTCTGAGTTTATTTTTCACAAATCTGAGTTTATAACTTGGAATTCTGAGTTTGCATCTCGCAGTTCTGAGTGTGTTTCTCACAATTCAGAATTTATGACTTGGAATTCTGAGTTTACATCTCGCAATTTTGCAATTATCTTTTTTACATTTTATTTTCCATCCTCTGGTGGAAACAGGCTTCCATATGAAAAAAATTTGCAAAAATTTTACATTTAGGGGTACAACATCTTGTCATTGGAGCAGTACTCACAAAGAGACACCTTTGCACCTTCTTTAATCCTAAAGAGTGCATATTGGTACCTTAGAGCAGTAATGTGTACCCTTAAGGTGCTAATATATACTTTTACGGCACTATTTTGAACCCTTTAGGGCAGGGGTGTCAAACTCATTTTAGGTTGAGGGCCGGATCAGAGAAAATGTCCCCTTGTGCGGTCCAAATTACCTTTTGTTAAACTCTAGTTTGCTTACAATTACATTAATATTAACCATACAAACTACAATATGATTTACAAAAAACCTAGGAAAACTTTTTTCAAAGATGATGCTAGGTTATTTTAGGGGTGTGCAATATTGACACAAAATGTCTTTTTTTTTTTTCTTTTTCTTTTTTTTTTTGATATTGATAATTGCCATATTTTGCAGAGTGTGTTTTTGAGATAGCACCTTGTTTGGTTTAAGCCTGCCATGGATAAATAAAGATGACACTAAAGCCTCCAGTAGGTGGCAGCAATAAACGGCTGATTCATTTAGAAATGAAGCTAGTGATTGTCTTTATGAATGGGCCACTGAATCATTGACTCAAATGATTTGTTCAAAAACACAGATTCATTCAGTAACAAAATACACAGTGCTGCTCGGAGACACACAATTGGTCTTACTTCGGCTTTGTTAAAAACTTTTTCTTGCCGAAACAGTGATAAACAGACAGCATTGTGACTAAAATGTAACACACTTAATACTAGCATCTTGTTTGTTGAGCTGTTTTATAAAATCAATTAATTTGCGATCGCGCTGACATTCGGGAAAGCAACACTTTTATATTACTAAATGATCATGGCATAAATATTAAAAGCATAATTTCTTACAGGGCATTTTTGCCCCCATATCTTGAACTATATTGTATTCTGATAGCCTTCATCCGGCACTGAAAAACTCCCATAATGTGTTTTTGTTTGTTTTTTGCAAAGTTACAAAATGTCAGCTCGCACATCATTAAAACAACAGTTAGGATATTAGTACACGATAAATATCACACACTCCTCGCTCATTTACTTTCTCTATGCTAAGATGTCATCGCAGTGTCTTTTAATATTGCACTTTACCACAGCCACGAGTTGTAATTAAACATAACTGTTGGCATTGAGATTACGAAACCTTTCTTTCCATTTCTCCTTAAATAGCCTGTCCGTCCTTCAAGGTTAATTTTTTTTTTTTTTGGACATGTTTAAAATCACCAGTAAATTGCCACACAAGCATCAGTTACAATGTAGCTATCATTATCCTCGTGCTGCTCGAGATTCTGGCGCCGCTTTAAAACGCGCGTTAGGTGTCCCGATTCCCGAGGCGTAACATCAACGTAAATAAATGAGCAATTTGTTCTGCTTTAAATTCAAAATAAAATATTGTAGCGAATACACTTTATTTAATTTTCAAAATGATGTTTTATTTATTATTTTATATTATTGTTTAAATCATCCTGCGGGCCGGATTGGACACCTCTGTGGGCCGTATTCAGCCCGCGGGCCGTATGTTTGACACCCCTGCTTTAGGGGTAAAGAAGGTACAGAGGTGTCCCTTTGTGAGTACTGCCCCAATGACAAGCTGTTATACCCCTAAAGGTACAATTTTTGCACATTTTCTCTAAGAGAATTATCTGAGACTTAAGCACAGGTCCATTTAACCTCACTGATGCGTAGAAGAACTAGTCAAGATATTTTAGGGATCTCGTGCATGTTTTTTTTTCTTTCCTATGGGTCAGGACTTGACAAAATGAGTCACTAATTGTTCCTGCCCACCAGTCCTGCATTGCATAATGATTTATGAAAGGAAGGCTGTATGCATGAAATAGTCAAAGGGAAATCATGCAAGATTTAGCACGTTTTTCTGATGACATCCGTGTGGCAGAGTGCCAGTGAAGTCCTCTGGGCTTTTGTGCTGCGCTGTTCATATACTGAAGGTGAGTGTAAATACATCCTCCATCACAATTCTAGATAGCAAAGGCTACTGCAAGGTCACAGGAGAACAAGGATCTGCTCTTCATTGACAAAAAACTCTCCCGATAAAAGCCAGAGCTCAAGAGCAGTAGGTGGAGGACCTGGGGCCTTAGATTTCACGGTGTTCAGACCGAAAGTCAGTGTAATAAGAAACTGCTGGAGATTATGTAAATAGAATATTATTTGTAGAGCACATATATGGAGAACGTCTCGGTTACGTATGTAACCCTCGTTCCCTGATGGAGGGAACGGAGACGTTATGTCGTGACGACAGTAGGGGATTCACTTGGGAGCCCCAGTCATCTCTGACTTTAAGATAAAACGCCAATGAATATTGGCTTGTGGATTTTGCATACCTGAGCCACTCCCCATGCATATGGGTATAAATAGGCGACAGGTGCATCCACTCATCAGGTTTTCCGCTGATGAGCCGAGAACCTGTCCCTGGCACCCAGCGATGGTTCAAGATTGTGGCATGGGGACATAATGTCTCCGTTCCCTCCATCAGGGAACAAGGGTTACATATGTAACCGAGACGTTCCCTATCTGTCGGTCACTACAAGTTATGTCGTGACGACATTAGGGGTCCATGGAAAGCGCCACAACCTGAACCTCGTCACAACCTTATGGCATTGCAAATATTGACAAGACAAATGCCATGCAAAGGTCGTAACCTTCCCATCGCCCCAGTGGAAATTCGCTGACCTTGGTACCCGCAGGGACCACAGGTGAGTACATCGCTGCTGGAGATAGCCAAGCCGCTGTTCCTTTCACCACAGAATTTAGATGGGATTTTGACCTTCAACGAAAGATTGCTTCAAGTCTTTCCTATTTGTTGTTACTGCTTGCCAGTAACAACAGGGAAGCGAGCCTTCCGGAGAAGGGCGCTACGGAGGCCACATCCTGCCCGATGGGAGGTGACATGTGGAGATACTGATATGGACTGACCCAGGCCTGGGGCGGTACTACATACAGAATGGGACTCTGAGGCAGGTCCTACCTAGGAGTAGGGAGGAGAGCTGTCAGCAGAGCCTGACAGAGTGCTCTGTCAAAGGGAAGACACAGGTTTACCGAGAGGGAAACCTTACCGTGGAAGAATACACATATGGGATTGCCCAAAGGGAATCAAGCCATATGGACACCTAGCCCAGTACAGGGGTTGACCGGAGACCCGGGCGAGCTAACGCCAGTACTGGGCCTGGCATCAGACTGCTCCGCCCAGTCTGACTGCCGGGGGTCCTGGAGGAACTCCACCAGGGTTTGCCGTCCGAGGAACTTACTAGAGGAGGAAAAAGGCGCTCGCATCCCCAGGTGAGGGGGAATGGCGCAGCAAGCGTGACACTGGCCAGCTCTTCCCGCCACTTACTTGTTACCCAACACACGGGAAGAAACTGGCTCAACGCGGAGACTGTAAAATCTTGCGAAGGTGTTCGGTGTCGCCCAGCCCGCAGCTCTGCAAATGTCTGCCAGAGAGGCGCCGTGCGCCAACGCATAGGAAAAGGCAACACTCCAAGTGGAGTGAGCCCTCACCCCCAGGGGGCACGGCTCGCCTTGATATTGGTACGCCAAGGCGATGGCATCCACTATCCAGTGGGCCAACCTCTGCTTGGAGACAGCCTTCCCTTTCTGCTGACCTCCGTGGCAGACAAAGAGCTGCTCAGAGCTTCTAAAGCTCCAGGTGCGGTCCACGTATATGCGCAGCGCTCTTATGAGACACAGCAACGCCAAGGCTGGGCCTGCCTCCTCCGAGGGCAGTGCTTGGAGGTTCACCACCTGATCGCAGAAGGGCGTGGTGGGAACCTTGGGCACGTATCCAGGCCAGGGTCTCAGGACAACGTGAGAGTATTCTGGCCTGAGCATAAGGCACTTTTCGCTCACCGAAAATGCTTGGAGGTCCCCGACCCTCTTGATGGAAGTGAGCGTGGTCAGGAGCGCTGTCCTAGCAGGAACTTCGGCTCGACTGAATCCAGCAGCTCAAAGAGACCAAGGTGGAGGGCGACAGCCTACGCTCCAACTTTTCCTGCAGGAAAGAAAGCACTTCAGGGGTCTTCTCGACAAGAAGAACACCAGATCGCGAACAGACTCAACTCCAAGGCAAGAGCTCGCCTCGTAGAGAGGGCTCTGGCCTGAGTGAAAGTGTTTTCCACTGCCGGTGGACAAAACATTCAAGTCTGCCACGTCTCATCCAGGAACCACACATGGAGGTTCCAAGATCTGGACACGGGTGCCACATGGTGCCGGGCCCCTGAGAAAGGAGGTCCTTCCTCAGAGGGATGCGCCAGGAGGGGCTGTCACGAGGAGCATGAGTTCCTAAAACCAGGTCCGGGTGGGCCAAACAGCGCAACCGGCTGGACCTGTTCCTCGTCCTCGCTGACCTTGCACAGTATCTGTGCAAGAAGGCTCACTGGGGGAAGCGCAAACTTGCGTAAAACCCAAGGCCAGCTGTGCACCAGTGTGTCCGTGCCGAGGGGGCCTCGGTCAGGGAGTCATACAACTGGCTGTGGGAGGACTCATGGGAGGCAACCAGGTTTACCTGAGCTGTCGTGAGAGCCCATCGGCTGCACGATTGAGCTCCCCCAAGGATGTGGATGGCGCGCAGCGACTTGCGCTGCGTCTGACTCCAGAGGAGGAGATGGCAGGCGAGTTTTGACATGCGACGTAATCGTAGACAACCCTGCAAGTTGATGTATGGGACAGCCGCAGTGTTGTCCATGCGGACCAACACGTGCTAGCCAAGCAGCAGCGGCCGGACTACTGCAAGGCTAGTAGCACTGCCAGCAACTCGAGGCAGTTGATGTGCCAAAGCAGTCGAGGCCCTGTCCAGAACCCCGAGGCTGCCTGCCCATTGCATTTAGCACACCAGCCCGCACTGGAGGCATCCATCGTGACAACGATATGCCGTGACACTTGTTCTAAGGGTACTTCGACCCGTAGAAAGACGTCCAGGGGCTGAATGAGCAGCAACACGTTGGCGTGATGGTCACGTGAACTGTACCGCGGCAACATGCCCATCTCGGGACTCGGGTGTGTAACCTGTGCTGAAGTGGTCCCATATGAAGCAATCTGAGCGGCAAGACTGCAGCTGCGGATGCCATATGCCCCAGGAGCCTCTGATAGTGTTTCAGTGGTACCACCATCCTGCCTCTGAAGGAACTCAGCATGGACTCGGCACTCTCGTTGGTGAGACGTGCCACCATACTCACCGAGTCTAACTCCATACTGAGAAAAGAGTTTCTCTGCACGGGGGAGAACTTGCTCTTTTCCTAGTTGACCCGAAGCCCCAACTGGCTGAGGTGCCAGAGCACCAGGTCCCTGTGATCGCACAACTGTTCTCACGCGCGGGCCATGCTCGAGACAGTTGAGGATCCTGATGCCCACTTCCCATAACAGGGAAAGGGCACCCTCCGTGACTTTCGCAAAGACACGAGAGGACAGGGAGAGCCCGAAGGAGAGGACCCTGTACTACCATGCCTGACCCTCGAACACAAACCAACGGTCTGTGTCGAGGGAGAATCGAGACGTGAAAGTAAGTGTCCTTCAGGTCGACCGCTGCAAACCAATCCTGGGCTTGGATGCATCTGATGATGCGCTTCTGCGTCAACATCTTGAACGGAAGCCTGTGCAGGGCCCGATTCAAGACCTTTCTTGAGTACGATGAAGTAAGGGCTGTAAAATCCCTGCTTCTTCTCAGCTGGAGGGACCGGCCCGATTGCGTCCCTTGCTAGGAAGACAGCAATCTCCTTGTGTAAGACAGGTGCATCTCCGACTGCCACCGAAGTCTCGAGAATGCCGCTGAACTTGGGAGGTCGCCCGGTGAACTGAAACGCATAGCCGAGTCGGATTGTGCAAATGAGCCAGCGGGACAGGTTGGGCAGCGCAAGCCACACCCCCAAACTCCGTACAAGTGGCACCAAAGGGACAATCAACATACCTGTGGTGGTGCAGTGGAGGGGAGTCGTGCTGGATAGCACAGAAGGCATCGCGTTCTGACTGACCACAGCAGAACTCCCCGCGTCCCCAGAGGGACTGGCCAGAGATGCGTGGAGAGGCACTGCGTCTCCTAGCCGCAATCTCTTGGCCGCTGGCAAGAGGGGGCATCGTGGGCGAGAGTGAGGAGGCAGTGTATCGCACACTGTCAGCCCGCGAGCCTGAGAACCCGGAGGGAAATTGCTCTTTCTTTGACAATGTGGTTACCACTGGCCCTTGAGCCAGCAGCGGAACAGAAAAAATGTGACGGTGACAAGCAGACTGGGGGCTGGCCCACGACGGAGTGGTGGCAGATGGTGCAACATGCTGGGGCAAGATGTGTTGGATGACCTCAGTCTGCTTCTGTACTGCTGAGAACTGCTGGGCACAGTCCTCGACAGTGTCGCCGAACAGTCCAGCCTGGGAGACGGGAACGTCGAGAAAGTGCACTTTGTCGACGTCGCTCATCTCAGCCAAGCTGAGCCACAGATAGTGCTCTTGGGCCACAAGTGTGGACATCGCCTTCCCGAGGGACCGCGCTGTGACTTTCATCACCCGTAGGGCGAGGTCAGTCGCCAAGCGCAGCTCCTGCATCAACCTCGGGTTGGTACTACCCTCGTGCATTTTAGTGCCTTGGCTTGGTGTGCTTGCAGGATAGCCATGGCATGCAGGGCAGAGGCGGCTTGACCCGCAGCACTGCAAGCTTTGGCTGCGAGAGCAGCCATCAACTTACTGGCTTTGGACGGGAGACGAGGACGATTCCCCCAAGTGGCGGGGTTTTGCGGGCACAGATGCACCGCAACCACACTCTCCACCTGGGGAATGTCAATGTACCCCCTAGCCACCCTGCCATCGAGGGTAGAGAGGATGGGGGAGGCAGACGAGCAGCTTCCAGCCGAAAAAGGGGCCATCCACAAGCTCATCAGCTCCTCATACACCTCCGGGAAGAAAGGAACCGGAGCAGGGCGTGGTCGCGAGCCACGGCCCGTGCCGAGGAACCAATCGTCTTGCTGCGAGGGCTCGGGACTGGGAGGTGTGCACGCCTTCAGCCCGATGCTCACGGCGGTCCGGGAAAGCATGGCTGTCAACTTTGGGTCCGATTCGGCGGCAGCTGCCACACCCGAGGGGGGCAGCCCTGGCGAATCTTCATCCCCCGATGCTGCTATCGACATCTGATCCTCTATCGGCGCGCCGAATGAAACGCTAGGCACGCCATAAGACGGCACAGCAGAATCACCGGGGAGCCGCACAGAACAGCTGCTGCGGGAGGAGTGAAAGGTCCGTGGGGACTGGCCCAACGGAAGGGCTCTCACTGTAACCCTCAGATCGCCCAGAGCACTAGCCGATGGTTCTCTGCTCGTGGCAGAGAAGCCAGCGCGGGTAGTGACAGAGGGAGCCTCTCCCATCCCCGTGAGGAGAGAGAGGCGCGATCACAGCGCTGCCATGGTTACACGCTCAAAACGAATGCATATACCATCCACGAACGCAGCTTCAAGCGTGCTGGATGCCCAGACACTGAAGACAACGATCATGGCTGTCGACGAGGGATAGGAAACGACCGCAACCAAGAGGACATGGCCGGAACAGCGTCTTTAAAAAGATGCGAACCGACCATGACTTGCTCTTTTAGGAAATCTGCTTTTTTAGTCGAAGTGTCCAGGGGAATCGCTGCAGACAGGGACACCGCTGTTCGCACCGTGACGCCAACCAGAACAGCTTCCAGACAGATGATGAATGGCTTTGCGGAGATCAACACGTTCATCCACTCGGCTCCAAAGCAAAAATCTGATGAGTGGATGCACCTGTTGCCTATTTATACCCGTATACACGGGGAGTGGCTCAGGTATGCAAAATCCACAAGCCAATATTCATTGGCATTTTCTCTTAAAGTCAGAGATGATTGGGGCTCCCAAGTGAATCCCCTAATGTCGTCATGACATAACTCGTAGTGACCGACAGATAAGGAACCATAATTTCAGTTTGAGAATTTTCCTATTAAGCATGTTGCTTAGCCTCATGATTGCACTTTTTGAAGCTACTTTTACTAATGTTATTAATCCTTTAGGATTTTCAATATATATGTTCTTTTCTTTTTTTTATATTTTGTGCAATTTGATTTAATTGACTATATATATCTATATATAGACATATTAACATATATACAGTGTAGACATATTTAATAAATCCTTCAATATATATGAAATCTATATTAATGTATATTAAACACACACACACACACATATCTAATAGATTGATTTATACTGAAGTGTCTATTAAATATGTCAAATATATGCCAATATGGATAATTTTCCACATTATATGCCCACATAATTTCCACATTTAAATATTTTTATTTCTATATATTTTTTCTATCTATCTATCTATCTATCTATCTATCTATCTATCTATCTATCTATCTATCTATCTATCTATCTATCTATCTATCTATCTATCTATCTATCTATCTATCTATCTATCTATCTATCTGTCTGTCTGTGTGTCTGTCTGTCTCTGTCTACACATACACATAATGAACTGTTTCTACAATTTTCAACATGTTTAAAAATGTTGCTATTATTTCTATTTACAAAAATATTTGTTTATATGTGTGTGTGTGTGTGTGTGTGTGTGTGTGTGTGTGTGTGTGTGTGTGTGCGTGTGTGTGTGTGTTTATGTATGTATATATAATGTGCACACACACTAAAAAAAATAATAAAATAGAGACCAATGTACTACCAATGAACAACTTTCGTGTAATAATTTTCACATTTTTATTTCATTTTATTTTTTATATATTTAATTTACTTTATTTTATTCCTTTATATATTTATTTCTTTATATATTTCTTTATATATATATATATATATATATATATATATATATATATATATATAAAATCATTTATACATTATTTTTAAATCTCTCATTATTTTACATATTCTCACTGGATGTCAACAATTGATCTGTGTCTGCTTTAATTTCTCAGAAGAAGTTTGAGATGAAACATATGAGATAAAGTTGATACTGAAATGAAAAATGACTGGAAAATCTAGGGAACTGTGGACGAGAAGCAATAAAATTTTCCTCTGGGTCACATCCATCTGCGCTATCAAAATCCGGTCGCCTCGCCAGACAATAAATCGTTGTAGAATGAATGGTTTGTGTCTGTGAAGGCTCAGCTGTCAAACGCAAAAGAACTTCTGCAGCCTCATCAGTAAATGTGAAGAGGTGAGCTCTCATTTCCGCTTTAACACACACCAGTCTGTGCGAATCTGAGTCTTCACGGATGACAAAGTGAAGGCAGGTGACATGACAGAACTTTAGAGCAGGACTTGAGCGCGGCTGGATCTCTCAGCAGTCGTTCTGTCTTTGCTGGTGAGCGGCGGGCGTCTTTGTCTCTGTGGTGGTATTCTCAGCACGGATGCTGATCCAGGCAGTTGGTAGCAGCCGTCTCTAAGGAGTCCCCCATCATTTTAATCTCACCGCAGAGACGGAGGCAAACGAGCCACAGAAACATAAGCAGATGTCAGGCTTTATTAAATATAAAGGGATTTGTATAGACGCTGCTCTGGTGAACTGGATATATTAGTCTCTTGCATGTTACTCTTGCATGTTACTTGTTTACTTACTGTATTGACGCACACAGATACTTATAAACAAAGCCTGCCATATTCTCAAGTCCCAACGGGCCTATGAATATGAAAGTCTGAGGTTTTAATTTGATTGTTTTAGTGTTACTCTGTTACAATCGAGCATGCAACTGAACCTGATTTACTATGAGAGTTGCATGCTCATATTACGACTGGGTGTTTAAAACAACATCATGTCAATATTGAACAGTGTCTTATAGAAGCCCTGTATAATTACAGTCCAAAAGGTGCTTTCTTAGGAGGAAATTCACATTAGACGCATTATAGCTTGCAAAAACAGCTGAATGGAGCACAATAAAATGCACAGGGGCCATTTTTAAGAAGTTGCACTGAGACAAATATCAAGATGCAACATAACAGCAAAAGACACATATCTGCATGTGTACACAATGTAAAAAAAAAAAAAAAAAAAGTTTATACCAGTGGTTCTCAACCTGGGGGCCTCAGCAAACTTCCATGAGGGCTGCAAGATGACTTAAAATTTATTATTTATATTAAAATTACTGACTTAATTTAAAAACGTAATTGAAATCTGATTTTTTTTTTCATCCTCAGTAACTATTGTTTTAATAGAACAATGTAAAGGTATAGAATCCAATGGAAGCTTGTTTCCACCACTGAATAATTAAAAAAAAACTTTTTAGCTCACAATTCTGACATTTCTTAGAATTGCATGATATAAACTTGCAGTTGCGAGTTATCGAGTCATTATTGTGAGATATAAACTTCCAAATCTGAGAACATAGTCGTTTTTCCACCTCAGAATTGGACTTTATTACTCGCAATGGTGAGTTTATATCTTACAGTTCTGAGAAAATTGCGAGAAAAAAGTTAGAATTGCGAGATATAAACTCAGAATTGCAAGAAAAAAGTCAAAGTGCTCACCCTGTGGTCTGTGTGGGTCCTAACGCCCCAGTATAGTGATAGGACACAATACTGTCAAAAAAGCACCGTCTTTCGAGTGAGACGTTAAACCGAGGTCCTGACTCTCTGTGGTCATTAAAAATCCCATGACACTCATCGTAAAGAGTAGGGGTGTAACACTGGTGTCCTGGCCAAATTCCCTCCCCTGTCTATCATGGCCTCCTAATAATCCTCATCCACTGAATTGGCTCTCTCCACCTGTAGCTGGTGTGTGTGGTGAGCGCACTGTTGCCGTTGTGCTGTGACTGCCGTCGCATCATCCAAGTGCTGCACACTGGTGGTGGTTGAGGAGAGACCCCCCCCCACATGATTGTAAAGCGCTTTGGGTGTACGGCAATACACAATAAAGCGCTATATAAATGCATCATTTGTTCATTCATCCTGTATATACTTTAATCACAAAATTGTTTTTAATTGAATTAATATGACACCCATTGTATGTTCATAAAAGTTATCATTTAAATTGCCATAATTACCACAGAAAATCTGAAGGAAATATTTTTTTATTTTGAAAAATGGAGGGCCTTTCGAATCAAAAAGGTTGAGAATCATTGAGGTAGACAGATTTTATATATATATATATATATATATATATATATATATATATATATATATTTATATATATATATATATATATATATATATATATATATATATATATATATATAGTTTTTTGTGTGTAAATATATAGGAATGCACAGCACTTTGACAGAGAGCCTTTTACTGCAGAAAACTGTCCTCACAAAAATATAGTGGCTTACAGACATGGCACAATAAAGGGAACACAGCAGGTGATTTGAACTCTGGCGGTAATTGTCTTAAAATTTATTATCGAATCTTGAAGTGCTGGTCGAAGAAAATGGATTTAGAGATGAGACGCTCAGAGAGGGTTTTATTGTGCAGACTGTGTTTGTAAAGCATGCTTAAAGGGGTGGTTGATTGCGATTTCACTTTTTTAACGTTAGTTAGTGTGTAATGTTGCTGTTTGAGCATAAACAATATCTGCAAAGTTACAAAGCTGAAAGTTCAGCTCCAACAAACTGTTCCAATTATACACTTATTTTCACACAGTAATGAGAAGCGTTATACATGGAGGCGCATGCGGTTGCTGCGCTGTATTAAAGCTTTAATCATGATAAAACCGTATATTAAAAGCTAACAGAAGCGGTAGCATTTACAAACAACAGCGTATCTAGAAGTATGAGACAAACAAACATACAAACATACCATTAAGAGCCGTGCTTGCACAGGTTCTGCGCGATCCTCTTCACTAATATCCTCTGTGTCTCAATCGGGCTCAAACTGATAAGCAATATAGACGACGCCACTGTTTACAATACAACCGGAGCACATGCCGCTGAGCTGAGGGGCGGGACGTTTAGACACACTCTAGAGGCGGTTTAGCGAATCACAACACACTGAGCCAGCTAACCAATCTCAGCCCATCGCGTATTTCTGAGGGAGTGGCTTCATAAAAACAGGAAATAATCGAGGCGTTTGTCAGAGAAGGGATAGAGCGGTGTGGAATAAAGGTAAATTATGTGAAAAATAATGCGTTTTTTAAAAAAAAAAAAAAAAAAGTTTTTTAAAAAGTTAAAAAAAACAAAAACATTAAGGATTTGAAAAAAAATCGAGATAGACTAGTTGACCTCACTAATGGATGGATGTTAGATGACTAGTTAACCATTCAACCCATCCCTAATTAAACAGTATTTTTGTCCTAACCAGCTGTGACATTTTGTCAATCGCCTGGTGTCAGTTTTTATGTTGTTGCAATAGTTCGCTCCGCCCACAGGGAAATCTTTTTGGTCTAAAATCATGCTCCACATAATTGCATATTAAACATCAGACATGTTCTAATTAGCTATGAATTTTTGATGTTACGGATGTAAATGACTGTTGCCTATTAGTTAGGCTGTTATAAGGCATGAATGTCATTGACATTTAGTGTTTTTTATACTATTGTAATTTTTATTAATATTTTAAATTATATTTTATTTTTAATTTTCAGTTTTATTTTTTCATAATTTTGTTGTGCTTTTGTCATTTTATTCATTTTTCTTTATTTGGAATTATTTCAGATAGTTTATTTATTTATTTATTTTTGTCAGTTTTAATTTTATTTTAATTCTTATTTTAGGTTTTTAAAATTAAACATTTCAGTTTGTTTCAAGACAATATTTCTAATTTTCATTTAGTTTATGTTTTTTTAATATTTGTATATTATTTCAGCTTTATTTCAATTAACAAAATTGGTTTTCATTTTCAAATTAAAATTATACTTAGTTTAGTTTTAATTTTAGTTTCAATTAACAATAACAACGCTGTTCCTTGAACTGTCCGAGAGTTGCCAAGGTGGGTGGAAATTTGTCATTGAATTTGTCTGGTTTTAATCACTCATAAAATCCTCTGAACTCTCTGCTCTCATTCTGGCACTGTCTAGTCTGGATCTATTTGCATTTCACAGGCCAAAGCGGTGACAGTTTTACCTCACCATCTCAGACAAATTGCTGCATTGATTGTTGAATCACGTCTGGTTAGGACATGCTGTTAGATTGGGAGTTAAGTTTGTTTCAACAACATCTGTGTATTCAGATTTTTGTGTTAAAATCTAAGCAAGGTCTCACAGGAAGCAATGAAAAGCTTAATTTGTTTTTGTAATATCTTGAGTTATGTGAGCTGTTCTTCACTTGTACACCCATAACAGAATCTGTAGGGAGAGCGAGTACAAGATTATAATCATCAATATGCACTAGTTTTATTTTTCTCGGCCTCAGAGGGCCAGAGCTTTCGGTTCATTACTGCAACATTCAAAGAGTCAATTATGTACATTGTAGAGCTGCAAAAAATAAGCTAAAAGTGTTCACTTCAAAACAGTGCTGTTGAATTTCAGTATAACTGGTGATGCTTTTGCATGCCTTTCATTATTGTCAGTAAGCAGCATGAGGTTATGAAATGCAAATGTTTTCATGTGTTGTATGTATTTGCAGTGATATTGCTGCTTGTTGTTAAAGCCTTTCTGAATAAAGTATTTGAAATATAAGAGTCAATATAAACTACCATTCAAAGGTTTGGGGGCTGTAAGATTTATTTACTTATTTATTTGAAAGAAATACATTTATTAAGCAAGGACGCAATAAACTGATCAAAAGTGACAGTAGAAACATTTAGAATGTTACAAAATATTTCTATTTCAAATAAATGCTGTTCTTTTACACTCTCTATTCATCAAAGAATCCTGGAAAATGTGCACTATTAAAATTAATAAATTAATAAAAGTTGCAAACAAAACAGATCATTAGAGTATGTTACATTATAATTTATTATTAATTAATTTAAATTGTAATAATATTTCACAATTTTACTGCGTTTTTGTTTAAATAGATGGAGCCTCTGTGTGCTCCATCTATTTAAATCCATCTATTTAAATAAAAATAAAATTCAAAAAATCTTACTGACCCTAAACTTTAGAAGCATTGACATTATACATTTATTTATATATATATTAATACATTTCAGTGTTTGATTTTAAGGGCATATTTGCGTTGTCATATAAACAATTCTAGCACTTTTTTTAGTTGGAACTTACAATCAAAACCACTGCTTTACAGAACATCTGCACACAGCACATGCCTACATGAGTGTGAAAACTTATATTGACCTAATCACGTCTTTTTGTTTTTCCACCCAGCAGGACACTTTCACCTTCAGAATGAGAGCCAAGCATTTCCAGTTCAACCACAGCTGAAACATCACGACACAAGTAAGTCCTTTTGGTTTCTATGAAGATTAACTGCATTTTGAAATATGTAAAACATATGTAAACATCCCGATTTTGTATATATGTTTGTATATATGTTGAAATAAAGTACTGTATATAGTTGCTATATATAATATCATAAAAAATCATCATATATGGTAGATATTATTAACACACAGTATGTACGTATACAAATTTTATTATGGGTATTTTATATATGTTATAACTTTATATCTTCATCAACCTAGAGAATGTACGTATGTGAAAATTATGTAGCATCATACTAGTAACATATATGGCAGTTTCACTCTTGATATAGGGCAAAATATGACATTTCTGTATGGGATGTTTGCTTATATTGACTGATTTTAGTGTTGAGTTTTTGAAGGTTCTAGAATGTTTCTTCTGCTGCTGCTTCTTCGTTGTATAATTGTCTTGTTATTTCAGTTATATGAATATGTCAGTTTTCTATTGTGAGGATAAACAAAACGACTCAGATTCAGCGCAGAATGTTGGCATGAAAATCCTTGAATTGTCTGAGAGTTGCCAAGGTCGATGAAAATTTGATCAGCATTGAAATGGCCCAGCCTGGTGTGTTTTAGTCGCTCAAAAAATCCTCTAAATTCCCTGCTCTCACCCTGACACTGACCAGAACTGAGCTATTTGCATTTTATAGGCCAGAGCGGTCGCAGTTTACTTCACTGTCTCAGGCGAACTGCCAATACTGAGGCCAAAGGCAGACGGAAAGTTTTTACTGTCAATGAACCTTAGAATATTACCACTGACTGAGGCTTGAGTTTTAATAATATTGTAGCCTGAAGATGGAGAGTAAACGGGTTAAATGTGCATCATTTTGAACATTTGACAACGTGATTTGGGTCATTGATGTTTTGCAGCACATTTTGACCTTTTGAAAATCAAGATGCTAATTTTTAAGTAAGTATTTCAATAAGCTGTACACCAGACCTTTAAAAGAAATGTGCTGTGGATATTTGAATTAGTAATTTGTTTTATATATATATATATATAGTTTTGTATTTTTTGTATATATAGTTTTGTATTTTTGTCATTTTAAATATTTTGATATTTTCCATTTTCATTTTAATGAAATTGTGAGTAACCTTGTGAACCCTGTGTCTTTTTATTTTATTATGCATGTTTAAAATGATCACAAAAAAAGAATTTATCAAATCCATTGCTAATAATTAAAATTAATGCAGAAATACTGAGCTGACTTGTATAATACATACATTTTATAATACACCCAATGTCAACAGAATACAGAGGAGAAAAAGGGTTAACAATAATTGGAGACAGAAAAAAATATATAAATAAGAAATATATGAAGAAAAGAGAAACAAATGAAAAAGAACACAAGTGTAAGAAATTAACAAATACATCAATTAGTGTAACATACTGATATTTGTGCTGTTGGTTTCTCACCAAAATGATGTCACTTCATTAAGGAACTGGCTTATGGTAGTTAAAGGATTTGACAAACTTTTTTTTTTTTTTTTAACTGTAAATTAATTCTCAATTAAAAAATATAAGATATACAACAATAATATATTGATTGAAGAAAAACCTGGAATGTATTCTCTAGCTTTTCATTGTGGAAGTTACTGCAGCATCTGCAGACTGAAATAAACATCCACTCCAACTAGTGAAATTATGTAAATGATGTTATATAAACCCACTTAATTATGTCATGAAAGAAAATAATACATAAATTTAATACTATTTCCATCTTTTGAAATTGCAAAAATTGCAAGTTTAATATTGCATCCAATATGAGGAGGACATGAAAAATGTGCTGCATGGTAGGAATGACTCATTTACGTTAGATTGTAGCGCTTGTCGTTGTCGCAGCATGATGAAAATGAATTTATGTAATGGGGTGGAGGGTGGTGGCGGCTTTGCAAAAAGGACAGATGAGGCTTGAGGCAACGAAAATCTCCTTCACCCTCCCTTTAGGGAAAGTGAGAGGCGAGCGTAAACAGCACGGCCGACATTTCATATCATAAATTCATTAAACACAATCAAGATGCTATCTAAATGACTGCCAATAAATGAGTTTCCACTTCAAGCTCTGATTTTCATTCCATGTAATGCTATACTGTATAATGCTGTAGTGTTGTGCGACATTGTGACACTAGATTTTATAAAGTGAAGTCTAATATACTAGTTGAGCAGGATCTAGTAATGAAGTTTTATTTTTTGTTTTTAAAATATGTAAATACTGTAAAGCTTTATTTCATATTATGTATGTTTTCTTTGAAAGGATTTACAGATGAATTAGGGATTTTGTTTGTTAAATTTTTAAGTCTAAAAACTATATACTTAGGTTTGGACAACATTGGCATTACTTTTTTCAAAATTGCAGAACAATAGTATAAAGTTTGGACACAATTGACTGAATTTAATTTAATTATTTTATTTATTTATTTATTTATTTTCCCATATATTATATAAAATATAAAAACAAATGACAGCATTGTGTTTAGTAGCATTCAAAAAATCTAAATTTGCTATTAATGTAAAATGTGGACGATGGCAGTTTAATAATAAAGAATGAGCATTCATTGCGCTGCCGTACACAATGAATCTGGTAAAGCTCATGGCTAGTGGGCTTTATTTGAGCTGGCTTTCTGAAGCAATAATCGCCCCGTAAGAGCACTGCTGTGTACGAATGACCTTAAAATTACATAATCTCCTTTATTAAATTCGGATCTCCGCTCTGCAGAGGGCATGAAAGTTATGCTAATATAAATTAGCATTGCTTTTCCCAACCTCAAATAGACGCCACAGGACTGGTCTCAGATCAGCATCATCCTGGTAACCTTTTGCATTTGTGCTGTGACTCAGCTGTGCCCAGCTGTTTACCCTGAGCGTATGCGCTTTGTGTGTTAGATCTTGTGTGTGGAGTGCAGGCCTGGGGAACAGAAGGCAATGAAACCTTAATTACATCCTCCCTTATCTTGCTTCCTTCTCTCTTGTCCTCTGGAGCTGCGCACTATCAGCACTTTGAATTAGAGTGCTTTGCACGCCGCCGCCACCTCACCTGTAGATAAACAGCGTTAGGGACCCATTGTTTGAGAAGCGTGCACTTCATCTAAACAATATGCAACCTTTTGCTCCACCACATTTTTTCGCTCATGTACCATCCTGCTTCTGCTGTTATCTTGGGGTTTTTCATTAGCCATCTAATAATGATACCAAAAAGGATTTTTACAGAGGCGTATGAACAATTAGAAAAAGGCTGGGGGTGGGGCGTTATAAAACTTGTAAGCTTGGTTCATGAATATTAATTAAAAATTGTTGTTTTATGTAACTTGCAAAGTGTTTTTTTTTTTTTTTTTTTTTTTTATTGCGTATCAGCTGAGAAAATTTTAAAATACAATGATTATTTCTTGGCAATTTTGGATACAATTACAATGTTTATATATTCACATATATATAGATAAATGAATATATATTGTACACTGACAAAAGTTTGTGATGTTTCTGAAAGAAGTCTCTTATTCTCACCAATGCTGCATTTATTTGATCAAATAATCAGTAAAAGCAGTAATATTGTAAAATATTATTACAATTTAAAATTATTGTTGTGTTTAATATATTTTAAAATATATTCCTGTGATGCAAAGCTGAATTTTTCACAAAAATATTAAGCAGAAAAAAACTTTTTTTGTTAATATTGATATTCTTATGAAAATAATGAGCCTTTTAATAAACCTTTTCGGCTTGCAAAATATATGGGCCTCATTCATGAAACATTCGTAAATATAGTAAATTCTGAGCAATTTGCACGTAAAACAGAGCTTCCCGAAAACTCTCCTCAGGATTCACAAACTCTTTGTAAACGTCCGATTTGATAGTATAAACGTATATGTTAATGAATTCATCATTCGTAAATAGGGCGCTCGTGCACGCTTATTCACAATTAGCATAATCCCCACCTATGAATTACAGCTACGCAAATTTCGTGTCCAGGAACACAGTGGAATATTCTGGTCTACTTTCTCAGGTTTGGCTCCACTATATTGCATAAATGCAAAAAAAGACTAATAGGCCATATACCTAACAATAAATATTCAATAACGTGTGTCCACCAAAGTGTTTTTAGCCAGCTGAAAAATGTCAGGCGCTCTTCTTAAAACGACCAGCTGGTGGTGCTGGAGAACGCTTTGGTGGCCCAGCCTTTTGATTGCTGTAATTTGGAATATCCACGGCAGTAACGTATTACTAGTATCTCATTTTGAATAATATTACTGAATATAAAAATGCAGTAACCAGCAATATTAACTTCTCTATTGTTGTTCGGTTGTTGAACAAGTAGGATGATTGGTCGGTGTAGTATTTGTCCCGCCCCTCCTCCATTGATTGGGCAGCTGGGTAAAAAGTGACAGTGACTACGTTTACATGGACATCAGTAATCTGATTATTTACCTTATTCTGAATAAGACAATATTATGATTAAGGTGTTTCCATGAGTTGCTTTTAGAATAATCCTTTCATGTTCCCGTTTTACATGTTATAGTACATAGATCGATTAATGGCATACATCATTACGTCACCACGCGACACCATCTTACGTCCCCTCCAGAATTTCACATATAAACATATAGTTCGTCTTCGTGATGATGCCATATACAGTTTTGGGTGTTTCATTTTTAATTTTATGAAAGCTTCAAGTGCAGTTAATTATTTGTACGTGCATACAGACGATGGCGGTGTTGAAGCTCTTTTATTTGCCGTCCAACGGTTGATCACTGCCGTGTGTGTGTCCTGTCGCAAAATCCTACACGACGGTAATAGTTTGATTAAGGTGTTTACATGTCTGTACTGCACTTCAGTAATGCGACTAACATAGGAATACTCCACATGTCTTAATTCGATTTGTGTTTACTTCGATTATGACTTTAGCCGGGTTAAGGTAATCAAAAAGCTCTGTTTACATGGTAGACTCTTCATCAGAGTATTGTCTTAATCATATTAAAATCGGAGTATTGTTATCCATGTAAACATACTCAGTGACAAGCGCTGCGTTTTACCCAAAGCTAAACAGTTTATCAACTCCCAGCTACAAAAAAAAACAAAACAAAAACAGAGCAAACGAACTTGTAAAATATTATGATGGCAGTGCATCAAAATTCAGTGTCATCAGTTTGCCAAAAAGAACACAGAACATTTTACGTAAATTTACGTCAGAACAGCTTTATGAACGATTTACACTAAACTTCGTTCTGCTCGTGTTTAATGAATGAGGCCCATTGGATATATATTAATTCATGAAAAAATCCAGATATTTATATGTAATTATTTAAATCAAATTTTTATATATATGTATATATATTACTATACTTATACTACTATACTTATATTACTTATATTACTATACTTAAAAATTCCCACTACTAATAAAACATGTAGGCCTATATACTGTATATTCTTTACCATTATAGTACTATTCTAAATATTTTAAATAATGTCTATGGATGTTTTACACATTTAAAGAAAAAAAAACAATTAATTTCTTCTTCATTTACTGATGTTATCTTGATGGTTTTCCCCAGTTCATAAGGCCTGCATTATGCTGTACGCTCATGTTAATACAAGAGTGCTTCCACATACTTGCTGTGTGTCTCAATTCAGATTAAGTTGATTCATTTAATAGACTGCCCAATTGTTAATGTCTAGTGGTTAAATGAAATCCACAGATTGTCTGGGCCTTTTAATGTGACCTTTTGTAGTTTTGATGTTTGGCCAAGATCAGTGCTCAGAGCTTATGAATTTTAGATGGGAAAAATAAATAAATAAATAAATCAGTCTGCACACATTTTCCACAAATTCACAGTATTGTATTTTATTTATTTATTTATTTCCTGTACAACCATTCACTGTTGCAGCAGTTTTTGAATGAACAAACAGTTGTTTGAGTGGAGGTCTTCTATTGTGGTAGTATTGATTTCATAATTAGCATTGACAGTGTATAAGTAGGTGGTTTTTGGCAAAAATTATCTGCAGCGCTTCACGGTGATAGCGAATCTCTGGCTTCTGAAACTCTTATAGCAAAAACCATTCGTTATGGAATCAAGTTCTCCTTCTGCTCTCTACTGGTCTCTAGAGTGCAGGACCCAGCTGAATTTGATGTAGTCAGTCATGAATGTATTATTTATGATCAGTGCAAATCCCTCAACATGACTCGATGAGGAATGCTGGGTGAAGATCTGCTGCAGCTCAGCCCAACATCACTGAACTCCTATCTGTAACCACAGGATGCTGGTCTGCTTTCATTCAGGAAATGTTTGCTTTTTCAGAAAATCAGAAAAGTGTTGAGTATGTAGCATGAAGGATCACAGCCATTGGATCTATCTATCTATCTATCTATCTATCTATCTATCTATCTATCTATCTATCTATCTATCGTTATATTGTTATATTTATCTATCATTCTATCCATCAATCTCTCCATCGAGCTATCTTTAATAGATTTTTAATTCTACTTTCTTACATTCAATTTTAGCTGTAATTCTACAAATAATTGATTTGGAAATTGACAAGACTTTCTCAATTCACTTCTGAATGGCACCTGCTAGTGTAGTTGCAGTTGAGAAGAAACTGGCAATTCGTGCATGATATAATTCTTCTTGAGCTGTCCTTATCTCAAAGTCCAAAGAATCTTAATAATCATAATGACATCTGATGTCTCCAGGTTCACTGTACACTGAAATATTCTCTTTGATGAACTTATCATGCGAAGTACCACCCTACGGTGTGGTGCAGCCTGCTTAACATTCTCCGTGCAAGCGTGGGCTGATAATGAGGCAACGCAGTTCAGACTCACAAATTTTCACTGTGGTCTTTAGATCCTATTAGCTCTCTCCAGAGAATCTTTCCTCACGCAGGTTAGAGAGAGAAACCTGGCGGATGCAATCAAAGCCTTATTCTAATCACATAGCTGATTACAGCCATCATCTTCCGCCAACAGATTTCAGGCTTTCTGGGAAGTGTCCATCCTGATGGGATAGTTTAGAGAACAATGCACATTTGAGACATATGCATTTCCTTTTACCGTCTGTGGTGTGCGGATGCATTATGTTATCATCAGTGAAACTCATTACCACAGGCCCGTAACAGCCCACTGGCCAATTATAGTAAGACAGTGTCTGTGATAGTGACTAGATTGAATGAACAGGATAGTGATTGTGCCTTACGGATTGACTTTCTTTGTGACTGTATCACATAATTTGCATTTTATTTAACTTAACAGACTATGTGCCATAACGTCTCGGTTACATATGTAACCCTCGTTCCCTGAAGTATAGAGTACAGAAGCTCTATACAGCTTCACTGACAGTCTAAGTCAAAAAACACCGGTCACATCGGATGACCGACGAAATTGGGATCTCGCCAGAGAGACCAATTCACTTCGAGTGTAACTAAACGAGCCAATGGACATTGGCATGCGATTATTGCATCCAGCTGCCGCTGATCACAGCGTGAGCATAAGAGGCAGCTGGTGCACCGCATTAATTCATGCTTTTGCTGAGGAGCCGAGCCGGTGACCTGGCAGCTCAGCGGTGGTACAGCGACTGTGGCGACGGGACGCGACATCTCCGTTCCCTCCTTCAGGGATCGAGGGTTACATATGTAACCGAGACGTTCCCCTTTCAGTCGGTCACTCTGAGTTACGTCGGATGACCAACGAAATTGGGATCCCTACCAAAGTGCCACAAGAGCTGCCCCTTCCAGTGCCCTGTGTAGGCCTCCTGATCCTTCCTATAAGGCAGACGATAGGACCGGGCTCTAAACAGAGAAGGTCAACTACTGTTGTTCCTTGAGCAACCCAAACAGTAGGACTAGGATAACACTGGGAAGCGTGCCCTTCCACTTGGAAGAGGCACACTGCAGAGTCACCTCTTCCCAGAGAAGGTTAAGTGACATTCAGACATGTGAAGTAACCCCGTAGGGCCCTATTGCACATGGAAGTCTCTGAGATGGGTTAGGCTGCATCATTAGAGATGGTAGAACGTGGTCTGCCAGGGGAAACACGGCTCTAATAAGCATACCGTGGAATACACATATGGGATCCCGGCAGGGTCTCTCATATGGGCACTAGCCTCGCACCAGTTTTCAAGAATTCATTGGCTGAAAGGCCTGGCGCCGGACGCTCCACCACGTTCGGACGCCGGAGTGCTGGAGGACTCGACAGGGTTTGCCTGGTTAAGGAACTTTCTGGAGAATTAGGCGTAAGGACGCCGCAAGCTGACTCTGAGCCGGCCCTCTCAGTGTCACTACCCGTTTGAGGTGAGAACACAGGAGGAAATCAGTTCGACACGTAGGATATAAAACCTAGCGAACGTGTTGGGAGTCGCCCAACCCACAGCTCTACAGATGTCTGCTAGCGGGGCACCACGAGCCAGCGCCCAGGACGATGCGACACCCCTAGTGGAGTGAGCACGCAACCTGAGCGGGCAGGGAACATCTTGTGCTTCGTAGGCCAAGGTGATGGCATCCACTATCCAGTGGGCCATCCTCTGCTTGGAGACAACCTTCCCCTTCTGCTGTCCTCCGTAACAGACAAAGAGCTGTTCTGAGGTCCTGAAGCTCTGAGTTCTATCCACGTACTGACGCAGTGCGTGTAAAGGACAGAGCAAAGCTAGGGCTGGGTCTGCCTCCTCCAGGGGCAGCGCTTGCAGGTTCACTACCTGGTCCCTGAAGGGAGTGGTAGGAACCTTGGGTACATAGCCAGGCCGGTGCCTCAGTGTTGCAGTGGAGTCAGCCGGCCCAAACTCAAGGCACGACTCGTCGAACGAAAATGCCTGCAGGTTCCCCACCCTCTTGATTGAGGCCAACGCAGTCAGGAGTAGGGTTTTCATAGAGAGAAACTTCAACTCAACTGACTGCAACGGCTCAAAGGGGGCAGTTTGTAGGGTTCTTAGCACCAATGCCAAATCTCAAGAGGGTAGGGAGGGAGGCCTAGGAGGATTTAACCTCCTGGCCCCCCTAAGAAACCTGACGACCAGATCGTGCTTCCCCACCGACCTCCCCTCTATGGGGTCGTGGTGGGCAGAAATAGCAGCAACGTACACCTTAAGGGTGGAGGGGGACAGGCTTTGCTCCAACCCTTGTTGCAAAAAGGAAAGCACGGCTCTGATCGAACATCTCTGGGGGTCCTCATGGTAAGAGGAACACCATTCGACGAACAGGTTCCACTTCAGTGCATAGGCCCGTCTTGTGGACGGTGCTTGTGCTGAAGCGATAGTGAGAGCTACCTCCTGGGGCAGGTCACCTAGAACCTCCGCGTCCCGTCCAGGGACCATACATGGAGTTTCCACAAGTCTGGACGTGGGTGCCAGAGGGTGCCCCGTCTCTGAGAAAGCAGATTCCTCCTCAGAGGAATCGGCCAGGGAGGGGCTGTGGCAAGGAGCGTGAGTTCCGGGAACCAGGTCCTGTTGGGCCCCACTGGGGGAAAAGCATATTTGCGTAGTAAAACCCCGACCTCATATCGGCTGGAGGGACCGGCTCTATCGCGTCCTTCGCCAGCAGGACTGCAATTTCCGCGCAAGGAAATTTTTTTGACTGAAGTGAACCGGATGCCCCTGAACATGGGGGGACACCGGGCGAACTGAATCGTGTAGCCGAGTCTGATGGTCCGCAGGAGCCACCGAGACGGACTGGGAAAGGGAGAGCAGTAGCTTCAACCACTACCGCTCGGCTCCGAAGCGAAAGGATGAATTAATGGGGTGCACCAGCTGCCTCTTATGCTCATGCTGTGATCAGCGGCAGCTGGATGCAATAATCGCTTGCCAATGTCCATTGGCTCGTTTAGTTACACTCGAAGTGGATTGGTCTCTCTGGCGAGATCCCAATTTCGTCGGTCATCCGACGTGACTCGGAGTGACCGACTGAAAGGGGAACAGCGGTTCTTCCGATAGAAGGTAAAACTGGGTCTCTATAGAGCTTCACTGACAGTCTAAGTCAAAAAATTTTGCCAAGTGAAAATTGCAAGTCTAATTGCTTAAAACATTAAAGCATTCATCTCATTAATGCTTAATTTCATGTACGTATCATTCACAAACAGTGCAGGACAAATTAAACACTGACATTGAAAGGAATAGTTAACCCAAAAATTAATGGGTGCCATCAGAATGAGAGTCCAAACAGATGATAAAATCATCACAATAATCCACAAGTAATCCACACCACTCCAGTCCATCAGTTAACATTTTGTGAAGTGAAAAACTGCATGTTTTGAGGAGAAACAAATCCATCATTAAGGTTTTAGCTTTAAACCGTCACTTCTGAAGTCCATAATCCATAAAATCATTTCCTCCAGTGAAAAAGTCTGTCCCCTGTTGTCCTCTCACATCAACATCAACTTATATATTTGTTTAGAACTGTTCTCAACTGTTTTTGATTGTAAACAGTGCTTGATCTGTGCATATTTCTCTCTTGATTCAGACGAGACAACTTTTTCACTGGAGAAATCAATATTATGGATAGAAGACTTGTATTTTAGCCAGAAGCAATGGTTTGAAGTTAAAAATGTTTTAATGATGGATTTATTTCTTACAAACACACAACTTTTCACTTTACAAGATGTTAACTGATGGACTGGAGTGGTGTGGATTACTTATGGATTATTGTGATGTTTTTATCAGCTGTTTGGACTCTCATTCTGATGGCACCCATTCACTGCAGAGAATCCATTGATGAGCAAGTAATGCTACATTTCTACAAATCTGATGAAGAAACAAACTCATCTACATCTTGGATGGCCTGAGGGTGAGTAAATTTTCAGCAGTTTTCATTTTTATTCACTAAAACTAATCTTAGACTGGATTTCAAGGACCATATGCATTGGAAATGTCCTTGAGTTTAGCAATCAGGAAAATTCAGTGGTCATTTTTTGGTTTATTTAAACTGTAAATGAGACAGATGATGGTTTATTACTTTGTTTCCCCAGCTGATTTTTCCACTTGAAAAATAGCCGTTATTTCCACATTTCATTTTAGCATGATGTGAAATATCAGTTAATCTTTCGTGAAGACCTGGTTTTATTGGAGCTGCGCTGTTGTTTCGACACGAGGCAGCGCTTGCAGTCACACTTTGCTGAATTACAAGTTCAATTCCTGACATTATTGTGCCAGAGGATTATAATGAAGAGAACCTTGTTTCAGATTTTAGACTTATCAAAACAAATGATGTGATTGTAATAAGCTTTGGGAGAGATCTCTCCATCATTCTCTTCCCTGTGCTCTTCTGTTTGTTCAGAAATGCATTTCATTTGTTCCCAGTCTGTTTATTGGGCGCCTCCAAAGTCCTTTCAAAGAAAATCTTCAAAAGTATAAATTCCGTCATTATTTACTCATTCTCGTGCACGAAGCCATATGGAGAATTGTTTCTCCTCCTCCTCATACTTTCCCTGCCATAACTCATTATCGTGTCCATGCCAGTGCATAGAAATAGAGCCTTTGTGTTTTGTTTCTTTACTAATCATTAATCTCGCTATAGATCTCATCTCTTATAGCATGACGTGCAGGTCTAATCCTCATATGAAACCTTGTAATGCGTTTTTTTTTTTTTTGTAAGATTGATTCGCTCAGTGTTCGAGTGTGTGTGTTGAAAATGAGCATCATTGAACAGTAATAAGTCTACTGCGGTGAAATAGGCATCATAATGAAACGAGTTACTCAAACTCTAAAGGTGGTTTAACAGCGTAAAGAAATAGTTCACCCAAAAAAATTAAAATTCTGTCATCATTTGTTCACCCTCACGTCGTTCCAAACCTGTGTGATCACAAAATTTCAAACAAATACTGAGAGAGCTAAGAATATCATGAGAACCGTTGACATTTGATGTGTGATGTGACACGTCTAAAGGTGCTATTTTTGCTTTTGCTTCAGTCTGTTTATCACACAAAACGATAGCGTATGGCTTCAGAAGACTTGTATATATTGCACTTAAGTCGAATGGATTACTTTTATGATACTGAGCATGCACTTTCATAATACAGAAAATATTGCAAAATTTAACCTTTTATGTACCACAGACGAGAGAAGGTGCAACTACATGAGGGTAAATGCACTGTCGTTCAAAAGAAATCTCTTCTGCTCATCAAAGCTGCCTTTATTTAATCATAAATACAGTAAAAACTGTATATTACAATTTAAAATAACTGTTTTCTGTTTGAATATGTTTTAAAATGTAATTTATTCTTGGGATGCTAAGCTGAATTTTCAGCTGCAATTACTTGAGTGTCACTTCAAGTTTGTTTATTTATTTATTATCTTTTATTTTAAAGCATTTTATTTTTTTCTAACTATAACCGTTTTCTATTTGAAAATATTTTGAAATGTAATTTATTCTTGTGATGCAAAGATGAATTTTCAGCAGCAATTACTCAAGTGCCACATCAAGTTTGTTTGTTTGTTTACTGTATTTATTTATTTATTTTACAGCATTTTTTTCTAACCATATAAAATCTACTCCATTTTATCCATTTTTATGTCAAATACCTCAGCATTGTTAGTTCATTAATACAAATTCTCAAAACTTTTACCAGTAATTTTAATCATTATGTAATAGAAATTCATGCAGGGCTTTTTTGAACCAACATTTATAATTTCTGGAGGTTTTTTGATCATTTTTTATGGCTTTACTCTGTGGTCTCTCCTTAAATTTTGTACCAGTACCAATTAGTTTATTAATAAATCATTCTAATATGCTGATTTGATGCTCAAGAAACATTTCTTATTATTATCAATGTTGAAAACAGTTTATGCTGCTTAATATTTTTGTGGAAAGCATGAGACATTTTATTTCAGGATTCTTGATGAAAGGAAAGTTCAAAAGAAATAAAATCTTTTATAACATAAATGTCTTTACTTTTGATCAATTAAATTTGTCCTTGCTGAATAGAAGTATTATTAAACTAAAAAAAAAAAAAAAAAAAAAAAAGATTTGAATGGTATTGTAAATGATGACAGAACTTCAATTTTCAGCTGAACTGAAAGACACAAGAATGAGGTCAAATATAATTCCAATTACATTGTCTTAGTCATGTTTATTAAATATGCCTGAAACAGATTTATCTGGCTATAAAGGGCTCTATTTCCCGCTGATTTCAGCCAGGCTCTTTGATGGTGAATGTGTGAGCTAGTAAATCATTTCTCCACCGCAGCAGCAGTTTGAGTGTGTTGTGTCCATCGCTGCAGAGCCGTGGTGAGTGAAGAGACTCTCAGATAGCAGACAACAGCTGCACCATCTGCTGCGGCTTTAATGACTACCTGTGACAGAGGAGACAGAGACACCCACATGACAGAGACACAGATGGAGCGAGGGAAAAAAGAGCTAAACTGGACCTGAGAAAGGAGAAAAGGGACAAAGGAGATACAGAATGAATACGAGAGGAGAGGATTAGATAAACTCATCATATGAATGTGAGATGAAGCGGCTCAGAGGAATATTTATTTCTTGAAAGTCAGCATAAAAATTGAACCCCGTTTACTTCTCTAATGCACATTTTTGGTTTTGTTGTGCATGATTCATTGGTGCACATTATTCAGTATTTTTCCATTGACAGCCTTTTAAAAGCCATGTATTTATTTATTAAATTTAAATATCGAAGACACTTTAGCTGATGTACCTTTCTTAAATTTTTCAAAAAACTGAAATTAGATTTTGAATCCCAGATTATCGATGTGGTGTTATCTAAAACAATATTTAAAATATACATAAATAAATTATAATTTTGTGTAAACTACTACAACTACTACTAATAAAAAGAATAATAATAAACAAAAACAAAATTGACAAAATAAAAAAAATGTAAATTTTAAAAATGAAAACAAAAATAGTAGATTTATATATCATTATATTATATAATTATATTAAATATTTTAAAATGATTGTTTTATTTTAATATATTATTTTATGTACACTGAAAAAAATGCTACTAAATTTTTTTAAGGTAAGCAGTCACAAACAATTTATTTTAGCTACATTTAATTTAAAAAAAAATATGTTGAAAGTTAGTCAAATAAATTTGTTTATTGAAATGTAGCTCAAATAAATTGATTGCAACCACTTACCTTAAAAAAATTTAGTAAATTCAATGAATCATTTTTTTCAGTGTATATTATTATTATTTTTATTATTATTGTTATATATATATATATATATATATATATATATATAACATATATATATATATTATTTTTTATTTTTTTTAGGCTAATATTATTTTAAGTGTTTTCCCCCCTCTTCTCATGCCTTTGAGTGTTGTCTTTTTCCTCTCATTAAGGGATTTAAAAGGAAGATGTCAAGTCAATATTTCATGTCCATGTATTTATTTATTAAGTATCCATGTAATGAGCAGGATAATGTACAGTCACACTGCCATTATCACAAACTAAACAGAGACACACAGACTGCGTGTGGCTCTGAGCCTAAAGCGGCGGTCTGCCGTTTGTTCACAGACACAGAACAGACATCACAACTGTCTAGCACACACACAGATAATGATGCACATCTCATTTAAAAGCACAACACACTGATACTGCTGATAGCACACACAGGCCCAGATGTTGACATTCACTAACAATCTTCAGTTGTGCCTTCTGGGGTGTCATGACACCTTAATCACATTTTATGGTATGATACCAGCTGAAGAAAAATCATAATAGCACTAATCTGGTTTGCGTTCTGCTGATTTATTTATTCTGTACATTTTACATAAAATTATATAATATTAAATAATTTTATTATATTATAATAAATGTTGTTATTATAATTATAATACAAATAATATTATATTATATTATGTATTATATGTATTTTCTATTTTATAATTTTTATTTGTATACCAATTAACAGTGCTGTTATCAATAATAAGCAGTAGTAGTAATTTGTATAACATTCGTATATAAACTTATATAAACTTTTACATTTTATATATATATATATATATATATATATATATATATACACACACACACACACACACACACACACACACACACACACTCCAAAATACAAAAAACAACAACAAAAAACAGTAATATGGAAATAATAATATTAATAATAATAATATAGTAATAATAATAATGAAATAATATTGAAATATTATTGGAATTTACAATAATGGGTTTCTATTTTAATATACTTAATTAATTACAAAATACTTCATTAATAAAATGTAATTTATTTCCTTTGATGCAAAGCTGAATTTTTAGCATCATTACTCCAATCTTCAATGTCACATGATCCTTCAGAAATCATAGCGATATGTTGATTTATTATCAATGGTGGAAACAGTTGGGCTGCTTAATATTTTTTTGGAACTTGTGATACTTTTTTCAGGATTCTTTGATGAATAAAAAGTTAAAAAGAACAGCATTTATTTAAAATAGAAAAAAATTGTGTGTATTTTAATATTTTAATATGTGCATTCCAATTAATCTCAATCAAACTGTAGTTGGGTTATTTTGATTTGGTTAAAAAATAACAAAAAAATGCTTTTTGACCATTTTAAAAAATGGAGTTGCAAATAAACTCTTCATGTATTTATTAGCAGTGCTGTTACTAATAATAACAGTTATTAATAGTAATAGTTGTTTAAATATAATTACATAACACCACATAGAATAGATAATCTAGGATTTAAGAAAGAATGATCGTGAACAGGAATTATTTCATATTCTACATTATTTCTAGGTCACTAATCAATTTTATGGCTCTTTGTACAGTCAGGTTTTGTTCATGTAGCTCCAAGTGTTGCTGTCATTAAAGCAAAAGAGAGACATTAAATAGGCTACAAAGACATTTTACTCATATTATTATGCTGAAAATACAATTTGTAATAAGCATCAGATTGAAGAAAAAGCCAAATATAAGCATTTTAATGACTGGTTTCAGACTTTTTTACCCCACCATGCTTTGTTTACAATTTCACCAGCCAATCAGATTGGACTTTCTTGGCCAATGTTGTTGGTTTTTTTCAGTGAATGTACAGTGGGCGATCTGTGGATGTGTGATACTGTGGCATCAATACCACACTAATGCCTTCTGGACAGTATGAGGCACTTTCTGAAATGATTTGGCATTTAGGACTGGTGCTGGTGTAAATGAGAGTGTGAGATGTCCCTCGAGGGAGATGGTCCTCAGCCTGGAGAATTCAACATGTCTTGACACAGGCCAGCACTCTCATCTTTATTAAGAGTTAGACTCGCAGATCTCATTGCCACAGTGTGGGAGAATATGCAGTCGAGCCAATCCTGACCAACACTTTTATCGGTCCAGAGCGAGGAAATGAAGCAATATTCCTGAGCTTGGACCGCGTTCTCTTTCAAAGGAGATTCGTGTTTACTTGACATTTGGAATCAGATTTGGGCTCTGACATTTCCTGGGAGATGAAGATGTGCACACTGTACTGATACATTATTCAGAAGAGACGGCCGTGGTCGTGTCTTATTGCATCACATTTCTATCACCATATTGTGAGCGGATTTTCGTTTGTTACTCATGAGAAGTCATTCAGACCTAGACGCAACCTTGTCCGAACAATGGCTGCAGGTGGGAATTGTACTGCTTCTGCTGAGTTAGGTAAAGACTGAAGCTGTTTCACTTGCTCTTGAGATTGTAATCGATCAGATCCACACCATCATGAATTTGTGGATTGATTTGGGTTGTATGAAAAAATATAACGATAGATAGATAGATAGATAGATAGATAGATAGATAGATAGATAGATAGATAGATAGATTAAAATATTATATATTTCAAGCATGTACTATTATAATAATTAATGTTGAAAACAGTTGTACTGCATTTTTGTTTTTTTTGTTTTTGGAAACCCTGATCATTTTTTTTTCTCTGTAAAGAAAAGAAAAGAAAAGAAAGAAAAGAAAAGAAAATAACATTTTTAATAGAAATATATTTTATAACATTATACAGTACGTCTTTACTGTTACTTTTGATCAATTTAATGCATCTTTGCTGAATGAGAAGTAATAATTTCTTTAAAAATCCTGACATTTGAACAGTTGTGTGTGTGTGTGTGTGTGTGTGTGTGTTTATTTTTCGTAACACTTTACAACTCAAATTTGTTAACATTACTATATAAATAATGAACACTTCTTCTACAGCATTTATTAATCTTCATTAATGTTAATCTCAACATACATTTTTTAAGATGGAAAAATTGTATCTATTAACATTAGTGGATGCACTGTGAACTAACATGAACATGGGTTCTTGTTAATAATAATAATAATAATAATAATAATAATAATAATAATAATAATAATAACAATAATAATAATAATAATAGAAAAAAGAATAATAATAGTTCTTGTTGGTTCTTGTTAGTTAATGCATTAAGTAATGTTAGCAATAAATGCATTTATTCATTTTTATAAAATTAGGAATATATTAGGAATCGGTTCGATTCTCGCACCGGCAGGAATTGAAGGTGGGGATTGTGAATGAACAGCACTCTCTCTGCCTTCGATACCATGACTGAGGTGCCCTTGAGCAAGGCACCGAACCCCCAATTGCTTCCCGGGCGCTGGAGCAATGACTGCCCACTGCTCCGGGTGTGTGTTCACGATGTGTGTGTGCGCGTTTGTTCACTATTCACTGCTGTGTGTGTGCACTTGGATGGGTTAAATGCAGAGCACCAATTTCGAGTATGGGTCACCGTACTTGACAATACGTCACGACTTTTCTTTTTTTTCTTTTCTATATTATTATTATTATTATTATTATGAATAGAGAAAAGAATAATAATAGTTCTTGATTCTTGTTAATTAATGCATTAAGTAAATGTATTTATTTATTCATTTTTATAAAATTAGGAAAGTATTACAGAATGGCTGTATTCTGAGGTATGTTTATATGATTTCATACACTGGTATAATAAATATGTTGAAGACAACTATTATATGATCTCAGACAAGACCTCAGTCTATATCCGTCATACTAAGGGTGGTAATTATTTCAACTACCGGTCAGGTTGATATCCTAATTTTCCAGAAGTCACTGAATATGTCTAGCATGGAGACCTGGGTGACAATGTATGGAAGAGTTGAAATTTAAACTTTTGCAATAAATTCACCCTTTTCTGTGTCAGATCATTAAAACTCATAGCCTGGATCTCGAACCAGCAGGTCTGGGTCTGGTTTTGGGTCTCAGGGTCAGGGTCAGGTTTTGTTCTGGATGCAGATCTCGAGTGGTCTGCCTCTGGGTCTTGTTTTGGAGGGTCTTGACTGGAAATCTCAAAGCTGCACATCATTTCAGTCTCACCGTCAGACTGTCAGCTGTGAGCTTCAGGAGAAACCTCAGCAGCTGTTAAATAGGTGAAATCTGTATTTACTACTTTTCCATCTGAAATCCATTTGCATAAAAATAGAATGGGTTGTTAAAAATAGATACATAATTTCACAAATGATGATAGTATTACCACAGCTACATATACATATTACTAGAACAAAATTTGATTTACATGAGTAGGTCAGTGACCTGTTTCATCACGAGCTAGTTTTGATATAGTGATCATTCATTCATTCATTCATTCATTCATTCATTCATTCACTGAATTGAAGGCTTTCACATTTTTATTTTTTTTATTTTATTGATTTATTCATTAAAGTTAGTAGGCTTTTGTTAACGATTATTAGTAAATAGGCTTTAGTTAATTATAATTATAATTATAATAATTATTATTATTATTATTATTATTATTATTATTATTGTTCATTAAATAGTCAGTAGGCTTTAGTTGACCACATTTATTTATGTATTTATTTATTTATTTACTTATTTAAATAGTAGGCTTTAGCTGACATTTATTTATATTCAATAAGCTTTATTTATTTATTTATTTATTTAGATTTAGTTGACGTCAGTCTAAACCGTATAATATATATAATGTATAAAATACAATTAAGTATAAAACTATATTAAATATACACAGTGTAGTTTAAATATATTAATTTATCAATAAAATAAAAAATAAATAATGAATAAAATTATTAGCAGTTAATTTGCACACACTGATAGTGGTAAATAAAACCACTGGATTTCGTGTGGACATGAAAAATGAAGTAGCAGCATGTCTAGAATGTCAAAATAGACGACGCAACACATGGTAAGTTTTGTTGATTCAAACCAGAGCGGTTTAGTTTTGGCACACCGCTTGCATCCAGCATAGATCACTGCACTTCTATCAGTCTGGAAAGCATTCAGTTCTGTGATTAAACCACAGAGGTGTACGATCAATAATCACATTCCTCCAGACTTGCCCTCTCTTTCTCTCTCTATCCAATCCACGACACGTCCTTGGCCTGACTGATGTCCAGCGAGTCTGTTTGACCATTGCAATTACAGATGAGATGAAATTAACCAGACCTATTAAGAAACACTCTCCATCTGGCTTACGTCTCTGATGGCAATTACATATCCAAGAAGAATGGATGATACTCATTTTCCACAACATCTGCACACTTCTGTCCCCTCTCTGTTTGAGATGTGATTGTTTGTCTTGTAGAGTCATCTACATATGTGTGTAGTTGTTTATTTGTTTGTGCACATTTATTTATTTATTAGTAGCCTTTTGCAGACATTTATTTACAGTTAGTAAACTTTAGTTGATATCTTATTTATTTATTTATTTATTTATTTATTTATTTATTTGTAGCCTTTAGGGGACTTTTTTTGTTATCAGTTAGTAAGCTTTAGTTGATGTTTTATTTATTTATTTATTTATTTGTTTGTTTGTTTGTTTGTAGGCCTTAGTTGACATTTATTTATTTATTTGGATGTATATATATATGCATTTATTTTTTGTTTATCAATGGTAGGATTTATTTATTTATACATGTTTGTTTGTTTGTAGGCTGTAGTTGACCTTTATATATAGTATTTATATTTATTTATAATTCACTTTAATTAATGTCTGTTTATTTCTTATTAGCCAGTAAACTTTATTTATTTATTTATTTATTTATTTATTTATTTGTTTGTTTGTTTGTTTGTTTGTTTGTTTGTTTGTTTGTTTGAAAGTCAGAAAACTTTATTTCTTAAATTGTGGCCTTTGGCTGACATTTATTTACAGTCAGTAAGCTTTATTTGATATTTATTTATTTATTTAATAGTAGGCCTTACTTGACATTTATTTATTGTCATCTACCTATGTGTGTGTTTGTTTAATCGTGGACATTTATTTATTTATTTGCATACATATGTATGCATTTATTTTTTGTTTATCAGTTATAGTAGGATTTATTTGTTATTTATTTTTGTTTGTTTGTTTGTTTGTTTATAGGTTAAGTTGACCTTTATTTATAGTCAGTGCACTTTTAATTGATGTCTATTTATTTTATTCATTTATTTATTTATTAGTCAGAAAACTTTATTTGTTCATTCATTCATTCATTTATATATAATAGTCAGAAAACAGTTCATTCATTCATTCATTCATCATTTCATTCATTCATTCATTTATGATGTATGACCATTCCAATTACAGATTGAATGAAATGAACCAGAACTATTAAGAAACAGTTTCCATCTGGTTTACATCTCTTATGGCAATTACATATCCAAGAAGAACAGATGACACTCATTTTCCACAACATCTGCACACTTCTGTCCGCTCATATATCTGTTTCTCTCTGATTGAGATGTGATTGTTTGTCTTGTAGAATCATCTGCATTCTGTAGCGCCGCTGTGCACATATATATATTCTTATCACAGCGTGTCCCAGACGTCAGCCCAATCAATTCCTGTCATGCTTCATTCTCCCCAGAGCTTTGACTTATTAAAATACTTAGATGGAGTTTTGTAGCTCCTTTTTTGTCACGTGTGATTTCTTGTATTTTTTAAACGGTGGGAAAGGAGTCTCTCTCACCTTGGTTGACTTCCACAGGCGATCTGGACTTCCAAGCAATAATCGTGTTTGAAAAACTGTGCGAGAGCTCTCGGGCATACTTTAAGACACAGTTGCCTTATTTGAAATTAATCTATTCCTTTATTGTAGGAATTGCAATTATGATGACAAATCTCGGGCCTAGCTAGAACGAAAGCGGAAGGCAGGCCTCGAGTGAGCTAATGTTTATAGAGAGGATTCACGCTGTAATCAATCTACAAATAACACCTGTGATATTGGATATGGATGCATCTGTGTTTTCATTTGTGAAAGGTTGGCTCTCCTTGTTGTTCATTAAAACTGGCTTATACGGCATTAAGGCGCCCGAAATAGAGCAGCAACATTGATTTATTGTAATCTGCCTTTGTGCATAAGCGTTTTTGTGTGTTTTTGATTTCCTTTGTTTAATTTGTCGCCGCTACATCCCGAAGGATCAGACGTCTCTTATCTTAAAATCACCTGAAGCTCTCTCTCTCATGCGTTCATCAGCGAAGTGTATGACAAATTAAATAGCAGAGGTGAGATGTTTTTTGAAGCAGGTGCATGCTGATGGATCTTTCTGCAGAGAAGTGTAAGAGTTTTTTTTGTTTTTTTCTGTTGAGCTGAAATTAATATGCCACTTTCAGTGCACAGATAGCTCATATATTATCAGCCCTTCAGGTTCCTGTGCAATCTTAGGGAGAAAAATTGCCATAATGCAGCATTCTCCTCAGACTCAGTATGAGTTATAGGTGGGCGGTATATATATATATATATATATATATATATATATATATATATATATATATATATATATATATATATATATATAATTACATTTATTAAATGTAATATTATTTTATTAAATTTATATATTAATGTATTTACATTTTTATTATTTTAAATAGTTAAATACAAATATTGTTTTATTAAATACTTTGCAAATGAAAAAAAAATCTTATTTTTTTATTATTTTTATTAGGTTCTTGAGGTTCACCTTTTGGATGTAAACCAAAAGGTGAAATTATTCCTAGCAACTGAAATAAGTCGCAACAAATGTTATATCATCTCAATGATGCTAAAATAACACTGCAGCCAACCTTTTACTTTAAATATGAACAGGAATGAGAAATGACACAGGCCAAATTTGAACCTTCGTCCCAGTGACAACAATGAAAACACTCATACTGTCCTCTATACTATCCACCACACCGCAGCTTTGACAAGACCACCACTAACTGAGGACAATTTGTCAAACTCAAGAGTTTAGTTCATCATGTATCGTTATTTTTTTGCAAGGTATGAAAGGTGGACATGCTGACACGAACACAACTTAAGAATCTGAGTCACAAATCACACTCACACTGTCTCTAATTAAAACACAATAGTGACAGATGGAGCTTCCCAAAAAATACAGTTGCAGGTTATTGTCCAATTAAATGTGCCACTCTTTCTCCAGCTCAAAATGCAAATAAGCAAACACTGCATATGGTGAATCATACAAGCTTTTAATAAAATATGCAAACTATCAAAAAAGTTTGAAATAATGACTAAATGCAGCTTGACTGCAGCTTTAGCTGGGATGTATGGCGGTATATACTGTACCACCATCATGCAATACAAGAAATGTGTCAGTAGACATTTTGTTATACTGCATAATGAGAAGCTTATTATTCATTTACTATTAATAACTATATAGACATATTTGACAAAAATATGGACTATATAGACAAAAACACAACAAAATTTCTAAAACTTTACCTGAAATTAAAATGAAAATGGAAAATATAAACATTAAAAAATATTAATATAAGTGTATTATACAAAATATTAATAAAATTAGTAATATCTCGATACTAAAATAACAGTTCGTTTTTATTCATATTTTGAATTACTCTTAATTTTTATATTTATATTTTAATTTTAGTTGAATTTTTAGTAATGTTATTGTTTTTGTCATTTTTATTACATTTTTCTTCTAAATATGTCCAAATAATTGTACATAATTTTATGTCAGTTTTAGTTATAGTTATTTTAATACATCAAGTACATGAAGCCTTGGCAACTACAGTAGCTCAATTAAAATAAATGTAGACTATTTTATTTTATTTCAGTAAATTTTTATTTATTTATTTATTTAAGTAACATTTTTTTAAATCTATAGTTTAAGTTTAATTTACTATAATATCCCTGGTTGGTTGAAATCTCTATATAATGAGCAGCAGAAATATTGATGCATGCAGCTCTAATAAAACAAGAAGTGGTCTGTGTTTCTACCATACTAAGCTTAATTAAGCTGTGGCTCTTTTTTATTATTATTATTACTGTCTTATTCATTAGCATCTCCTGTCTTTGCTGAAAATAACAGCTTAAGTCAAATTAGTTTGCTGGTCAGAGCTAGTCTCCAAGTCTAGCCAGGTTTTTCCGATTGGCTGATTCTAGAGAAGTTTTGGGCATTTGTCAGCAAAGTTCAGAACACCAATTAAGCTAGTTTAAAGTTGTTGTTTTTTTAATTACACTGAGAACAGAGTGTTGTCTGGTTTCTGTTACTGGGCAGTACTGCTGTGTATTCCTGTAGCTCAAACAGTAGATCAGGGCATTAACATCGCTAAGGTCATGGGTTTCCCAGAGGATGCATGAACTTATCAAATATTTGCCTTAAATGCAGTTTAGGTCACTTTGGATTAAAGTGTCTGTCAAATGCAAAATGTAAATGCCATGGCTACAAAACATATCCTTCTTTTGGTATGAGCTCTTTATTATTGCTCTTAATGCAAAATGAACTCTTTGCTAGTAAATTCCACACAAGGGTTTAATAAAATAATGTTTAGAAAGTATGAAAATGTTATTATTATTATTATTATTATTATTATTATTATTATTATTTTAACAAATATATTCCATTTAAAATCAAATTCATATATTCATAATAAAATGCATTTATATACATTAATATATAATATATTGTATTGTATATATTATATAAATAGTTTATTATTATTATTATTATTATTATTATTATTAGCATTTAGTGTGGTGTTGATTGTACAGCAGTAAATTGTTTTGCAGACAAAGGGTTACCATTAAGACAAAAATATTTTTAATGTTAAAAATGATAATATATTCATATAAAAAAATGCATTTATATATCAATAAGTACATTGTATTATAGGTATAATATTAATATAATAATATTAATATAGACAGATTAATCCATTCATATTCATCTAATATATTCAAGAGAATCAACTTTTGAAAATCTGTCCACCAATAATAATCACAATTGCCTTTTGTTTCAACATGTCCTTTTTAAACTCTACGAGTTTCTATCAAAACATTTCTTTTAAGCATCCTGATTGGCATCTTTTCTAACTTGCTTGTATAAAGAGATGTTTATTTCATAAACATACTGCACACTCACTCGGGTAAAAGTGTCATTTCTTTAGCCTGTAGATTCAGTAAGGGTGCAGGAAACACTGTTTTATTGTCTGTAGCTCAGCTTGCACAATTTCAGAGCCTTTCAGGTGCTCTTTGTCCACAGCACTTTAGCTACGGAGGCTAATGGTACTAGAGTGCTGCTCACCAGAGGCTTAAAGTGGCCAGAACTCACTGAAGTTATGTGCACACGATGCCTACTGCTTGATCTTTCCTTCACCGTACTTTACCTACTGCTGCGCTCCCTCCCAATGCCTTTCCTAAGATGACTGTCATTGTTTTCGACATGTTTAATGATTTATTTACTTGAGCTGTGCGAGCCGCTCTTACACCTATTGTGCAGCGGCAATATGTCCTGGAAAGCTCTGCGCCGGCTGAGGCTTCAGACCCGTTTGGACAAATGGATGGAAGCTCCTCTCCTGCCTGCTTTTAATGTATTCGTTGTCTGTTGTGTATTAATCCCACAGCGCGGAAGACTGCGAGCATTTGCCTAGCAGAACATGGGAGGGTTCAGGAGGAGGTGAACGATGAAATGCAATGGATTTTGGCCAATGATAGCATTGTCTGTATTGTTTTAGCACCCAGGTTGTTTTATCTTCTGAATCATTTGATCATCATGACAAGAAATACTGCTGTCATGAAAATAAAAAAAGATGTTTTATGAATAAGACAATGAGAATCATTATCTAAAGAAATGATTTTGTTTAGTTGTTAGTCTCACAGTTAGTTGAGCATTGTGTGTTTGATTCTCTAATAGAATCAAATAAAAGAACTAAAAGATCCAATATCATTAGAGTCATTTGTTCAGGAATCACATTACACTGGTTATACGTTGTATGTTTTTCATTCACTAAAAAGAACTGAATCACAAACATTTTTCATTCATGGTTCTTTTAAATGAATCAAAACATACAGCACAACCAGCATTAGCTGATTTCCAAACAAATGACTCTTATGAGTTTGTTCTTTTTACCAAATCAAAACATACAGAGAAACAAGTGTCTTTGAATTCCCAAATGAAAGAATCTTATGATTTGGTTCTTTTTAGTGAATCAACAACATCCAGCACAACCAGTGTAGTCCGATTCCTGAACGAAAGTCTCTTATGAATTGATTCTTATTAGAAAAATCATTTGGGAATCAAATGCCAGTGGTTTTGTTGTATGCTCTGGTTAAGTAAAAAAAAAACAAAAACAAAAAAAAATACCTCATAAGAGTCATTTGTTCAAGATTCAGCTTATACTGATTGCACTGTATGCTTTGAATCTCTAAAAAGAATCAATTCATAAGAGACTTTCAGTTGGGAATTTAATGACACTGTTTTTGTTGTGTGTTTTGATTCAGAAAAATAACTGACTCATAAGTGTCATTTGTTAAGGAATCGGTCTATGATGGTTGCACTGTATGCTTTGAATCTCTAATAAGAATCAATTAATAAGACACTTTCGTTCAGGAATTGGACTACACTGGTTGTCCTGTATGTTTTTGATTCACTAAAAAGAGCCAAATCCTTTATTTGGAAATTGGATGTCAATGGTTTTGTGCATGCTTTGAATCACTGAAAAGAACTGACTCATTAGAGCATTTAATTCAGGAATTAGACACTGGTTGTGCTGGATGTTTTTGATTCACTAAAAATAACTAAATCATAAAATTCTTTCATTTGGGAATTCGAAGACACTGGTTTCACTATATGTTTTGATTTGGAAAAAGAAACAACTCATAAGAGTCATTTGTTTGGAAATCAGCTAATGCTGGTTGTGCTGTATGCTTTAAACCACTAAAAGAAAAAAAAAAAGATTCATAAGAGCCTTGCATTCAGGTATCAGACTACACTGGTTGTGCTGTATGTTTTTCATTCTCTAAAATGTACCGAATTATAAGACTCTTTCATTTGGGAATTAATTGTCACTGGTTTTGTTATATGTTTTGATTCAGTAAAAAGAACCGCTTCATAAGAGTCATTTTTTCGGAAATCAACCTATGCTGGTTGCACTGTATGCTTTGAATCTCTAAAAAGAATCAGTTCATGAGAGACTGTTGTTCAGGAATCGGACTACACTGGTTGCACGGTGTGTTTTGATTAACTAAAAAGAACCAAATCATAAGAAACCTTTATGTGGAAATTGGACGACACATGGTTTTCACTGTATGTTTTGATCCAGTAAAAATAACCAACTCATAAGAGCCTTTTGTTCAGGAATAGAACTACACTGGTTCATTGTTACTGTTCATTGCTAGTGTATGTTTTTCATTCACTAAAAAGAACCGAATCATAATAATCTTTCATTTAGGAATCATATGACACTGGTTTTGATTCAGTAAAAAGAACCAACTCATAAGAGTCATTTGTTCAGGAATTGTCCTATGCTGGTTTCCCTGTATGCTTTGAATCACTCAAAAGAACTGACTAGTAAGAGAGTTCTCTCATAAGAGTGCATTATGTGTTTGATTCACTAAAAAGAGCCAACTTATTATAAGAGTCTTTCATTTTGGAATCGGATGACACTAATTTTGCCAGATGTTTTGATTCACTAAAAGGAGCCGAATCAAAAGTGTCTTTCATTTGGTTATAGGTTTTCACTGGGGGTTTCGTAAGTTTCTGATTGACAAATAAACCAAAGAACCAAATCATCAGTCTTTCGTTTGGTAATCGTTCCACACTGGTTGCTTTGTATGTTTTTGAATAACTAATTCATTCTAAAATCAAAATACAGCGGTTTGAGCTGTATGTTTCAGATTGCCAATGCAAATACACATATTTTTCCGCACTTTACCACTATAGATAGCACTTGGGTAAACCAGATTACATGTGGTAAGTTTTTCACTGAAATAAAGTGCTGCGACTGGAGTGAATTCACCCTTTGTGTGTTGAGAAAGACGAGGCCATTGCTGTGTTTGCAATAACAATAACGTTATTGCTGCTATTCTGGCATGCTTTAGGCACAGTTTTGCATCATGCTGCTCCATTTTGCTTCCCAATTTTCACTTCTCTTCATGTAAAATCCAATATGTACACCTACACAGAGCACTGTGTGTGATTTGCGGCTGATCTCAGAAGTCCTGATGTGTTGTGCTGTGATTTGTACATTATCCGTAAGAATTGTTGGAATAATCAGACGACTGTCTGTCAATGCGGTCGTGACAATGAATCTTGATGCCTTTGTTAAGACTGTTGTACAACAATATATTTATGACATATTTCTATTGCTACATTCTGATTATTTTTCCCTGATGATGATGATGATTATTATTACTATTATTATTATGTAAGTATATACTAAATATATACTACAGTTTGGCGACTAATGTTGTCTTTTCTGCTCGCCAGTGCTTCATTTATTTTATTACAAATACTTTAAAAACATTGAAATATTATTACAATTTAAACATTTTTTCTATTTGAATATATTGTAAAATGTACTTTATTCCTGTGATGCGAGGCTGAATTTTCAGCATCATTACTCCAGTCTTCAGTGTCACATGATTCTTCAGAAATCATTCTAATATGCTGATTTGCTGCTCAAGAAACATTTCTGATTATTATCAATGCTGAAAACAGTTGTGCTGCTTCTTATATATATATATATATATATATATATATATATATATAGATTAAAAAAAACAGAATTCATTCAAAATACAAATCATTTTAAATGTTTTTACTGTTATTTTTGATCAGTTTAATGTGTCCTTGCTGAATAAAAGTTTCATTTCTTTAAAAAAAAAAAAAAAGACCTCAAACCTTTGAATGTTAGTGTTTGAATAAACCTATAGAAATTATTAAGTGCTTGCAGCAGCCAATGGAAACAAAGTAAATAAAATTGTCCAACAATAAACAGCAGCAGCAGCAGCAAGCATAAGTGTGCTGGCATCAGTTTATGTTTCCATAAAGTGAATCTCCTGTGAAGAGGCTCGTATGATACAGCTCACCCTCATATGACCTACTCAGAAATGATGTGGGTTGCCAGGTGCTCATAAGTAATTGGTGTTGCGTGACAAAACCCTTAGGTAAACATATGGTCCTGTTTGTGTTCAGATGCTCCTGCGGACCTGACTAATTTATTTTTTCAGCAATTGGTTGAATTTATTTTTTGCTAGGAAAGTTTAGTATATAGCCTACTCAAGGCAATGCACTCTTGCTCTAGTCTCATAAATATTTCAGTAGTACATTCTGCCAGTTCTTATAGCTTTTGTAAACCAATTGTAATTTTAACTGTATAAAAGACTAATAATGCTACTGTACAGTAAAAACCTGTTAATTGGTTAACAGTAAGGTCCCGTACTAAGTATATGGTGAAAAATTTAAATAGATCCAAGTAAAATACTATTAAATGTGCAGTTTTTAGAAGTAAAAAAATAACGTTATTTTATAATTTACATGAAATAAAACTGGAAACTGACTTTTCCAGAATTCCTTGTTTGAAACTTCACATTTTATAATTAAGTATTTTGAAATAATTGTGTTTCTTAATAGATCCTTTGTCAGTTATGTGTATTTGGATTTAACATCTTATGTTGTTTAATTAATGTTTGTTACATTATTTTAGTACCTTGGTGTTTTTATATGTGTGTATGAAACTGTGCACTTTATAAATATTAGTATTTACCTCAACTTGTGGAAATGAAGTTTGATTTTTTTTTTATTATTATTATTTATTATTATTATTATTTGTCTTCTCTTTACCACCTTTTTGGTTCTTATTGTGTTTTTCATTGTGTGTTAAAGGTACTAAGCAGATTTTCGTATTTATTATTTTATTAGAGATTTTACTAGAGTTTTAAACTGTAATATTTGCAGGTTTTCCCAGGTGTATTTATTGTACAGCTGCCAGTCTATTTCAGCAAAAACTACACTACTTTTTTAAAACAGTGTACATTTAGTTAGATTATGAATAAAACAAGGATAACTGTTTGCCAATGGGATAAGAAAAAAAAAAGTTTTATTAGTATTAATATAAATTTCCTATTAGTGTTACCGAATTAATTAATTAATTAATTTACTTTGGACTCTAATATTTTTTTAAATAATATCTAAATATGTCTATATAGTATTTTAAAATATTTTCTATTTAATAATAATAATAATTATATATATACACACATACATACAGTATATACTGTATATAATGTTGAGAGATGATGCATAAACTACTCATTTACAAATGTCAAAACAAAATGTGTTCCAGACTCCCCAAAAAATTCATATGAAATTTACCAGAAGTAGCAAAGAAATGAATTCCTAGATGTGGCATATGAAATGCTGCTTCCATCAGATGGATACAGCTGTGCCCTTGTGTGTCATCATGTTTCAGCAGAGTCTAATACATAGTTTTTTCAGAGTCTAATACATAGTTTTCCATTCATTGGTGCTTCTGGAGGAGCGTCTCGGAGTCCTGCTGCCCTTCAGCATGATAATGAGACCAGCACTGTGCCAATATGATAACATGATAAAATAAAACAGCATCAGCGATCTCACTTAAAACAAAGGCTTACTGCTTGCACTTTACATGCAGCAGCCTGATTGACACACTAACATTAGCACACGCTCATCATTTACATATTCCAGCTTCAGGGACTGAACTAAATTGGGCTTTGTGAGCACCAGGCAAGAAAAAAAAATTCAATCGGACGATTAAATGAGTGCAGCTACATTAAGCTGAATGAAAAGTTTTGATAGATTGCAGCAAAGCGGGGAAGCCAAATAAGCTCATAAAATGTGCATTAATGTTACATTATTCCATACAGTGGGGATTTGTTATGGAGGCAGTGTTCATTTTATGAGCTTCCCAATTAACATTAACATGCTTTAACACATGATTTTTTTTTTTTTGGTCAGATTATTTTTTTCAAGCAGCATTATGGTTTTATATAAATAAAAAAGGTAAATGTGACTTTTTATCTCACATTTTAGACTCTTTTCTTACAATTCTGAGTTTATATCTCACATTTCAGACTTTGTGGAATTTTGAGAAAATTTTTTTATATCTCTCAGTTTGTATCTCACAATGCTGACTTTTTTTCTCAGAATTCTGAGTTTACATCTTGCAGTTCTGTTTTTTTTCACCACAGAATTAAAAAGGTAATTGTGACTTTTTATCTCACAATTTTTTTTCTCGCAATTGCGAGGTTATCTCTCACAATTTTGACTACTCTTCTTAGAATTGAAAATGTAAACTCAGAATTGAGAGAAAAAAGTCAGAATTGTGAGATAAAAAGTCGCAATTACCTTTTTTAATTTTTATTCCATGATGGAAACAAGCTTCCATAATACAGTGCTGCTTTACAAAATGTATTACACTACAAACAAATAAACAAATAAATAAACAATAACAAATATTTTATTTGTTTATTATTATAATTATATAACTACATTATTAGCAGTAGTAGTATTTTAAAATAATAAAATAAATTAATAGCAATTTTTAAAATAGTAATTTTTAGTAGTATTTTACTACTATAGTAGTAGTAGTCATAGTATTATTTTAAAATAATTTAAAATATTTAAATAATTTAAGACATCAAGTGCCAATGCTATTGAGTTTGCTTTATTAAATAGAAAATATTTCAAAATATAATATTATAGACATATTTAGATATTATTTAGACAGTATTTAAAACAATCATTTTAAAGTAAATCAATGAAAAAGTTTTAAAAAGTTATTAGAAAAGTCTAAAGTTAATTTAATGAATTTTTCTAAAATTATATTGTTTTAACATATATTTAGCTGAGCTGTAAAATATTTAATTGACTAAAAATTAGTTTTCCAGTGCAATTTCTATGATTTTTTTTTTCACATATTCACTTTAACATGCTAGTTAACTGAAACAAAACTAAAACTATATATATATATATATATATATATATATATATATATATATATATCTCTTTCATTACTTGAAGGAAAATAAAGCTTAACTGAAATTGTATCTGCAAAAAATGTACTTTTTTTTTTGTAATATCAACTCGTTGACAAAGGCAACATTTCTCAATTTAAATTAGTTTAACTTGATGTAAATAAAACTAAAACTGAAAGAACATTTTTCTTTCAGTTTTAGTTTTATTTACATCAAATCAAATGACCTGATAAAACTTTAGCTAAAATTGCATTTAAAAAAGAAAATATAAAAATTCAAAATTTTAATTAAAAACTATAATAGTATCTCAATGATACTAAAGTGACACTGGTTTATAACTGCCTGCTCTCTAGCGTTGTATCAAGATTAGATTAACTCCAATCAAAATCCTTATCCAGTAATGACAAGAAAATTGTGAAAATGTGTGAAAATGTAATGGAAATTTATTAGTCGAAAACAGGAGAATGAATGAAGAAGTTGGTCTGCTGTTTGTTCATCAATAACAGGGGAGTTTGTTTTGAACAGGTGTATTTGAGCAGGAAACAATTTGGCTGGCGGATCTGAGTATAAAGAGCTGTGTGTGTGTGTGTGTGTGTGTGTGTGTGTGTGTGTGTGTGTGTGTGTGTCACGAATTCGATTCATGGACTTCCATTCGCCCGCCACCAGAGGTCACTCCTCCATCACATTGACTCTCACACCACACAGACTGTTATATATTACCCTGGACTGCATTTCCCATCACTCTTTGCACTAAGCACACACAGCTGTCTCAATCACATGCTCACACCTGAGAACTATCTCACAATCACACACCCTATATAAACCATGGACTTCTTTTCACAGATCGCCATGTATTGATCTGCGTATAGCACTCCCCTAGCGCTAGCTGCCTTACCGTGCCATTCTGTGTTTCTGTTCAGTTCCAGTGTTGTCCTGCGTTTATCACTCCCCTAGTGTTAGCTGCGATACGGAACCTGTTTGTTGTTTTCTAGTCTGTGTTCCCTGTGTTTACCCTTGTCTCACTGTTCGGACTCTGTTTATACCCTGCCTGGACTTTTGCTCTTGTACCTGGATTATCTCTCTGCCTTACCCTGTTGGATACTGTTCGCCGATCGTCGACCCATGCTTGTCCTAGGATTACTCTGTGTCTTGCCCATGCTATACCTGTTTGCTCTTGTTTGACCCTGCCTGTGTTCTGACCACGTCACTGTATATAAAAGCTTTGCACATGGATCCGCACGTCTCACGTCTTGTTTGCCCCGTTACAGTGTGTGTGTGTGTGTGTGTGTGTGAGTCAGTTCTCAAGGCTGCAGGCCGTGTTGACTGCTCTCTTCACACGCGTTACAAAAATTGCTGTTTTGGTTCAGATGACGCATGATGTGTTTTACATAGAGATAGGAAGAGGAAGTCAAATCAAGGTTGTGATCTCCGTTCTCTAGTTTTAATAATTCAATCCAAAATGATTTGCCCTCAGAATCTGTGAAGCTGAGAGGAGTGAAAGCACAGGAGAAGATTACTGCGGTTAGGAAGCCATTCGCTGATCTGCGTGGATAATATCCTGAAATAAAGATAACTCTTCGATCCACGAGGACAGAATCATCGAGCCGCACGGACAGAAGCTCAAAGGTGCAGCTAATTCTGTTTGATAACTTGACACAATACAGTAATAATACAGTAAGCTTCAAAACCCTGCATAAGCTTAGGTTATGGTAATATGTAAAGCTTTTGTAATATTTCAGAGCAAAACAGGATATTCAATGAGAAAATATAGAGCGGGAGTCTCCAGGGTAATTATAGTAAACTCAAATGATCAATAAACATTTATGTCACTTGAAAAAAATAAATATATATATATATATATATATATATATATATATACATTTTATTTCAGCTAGTTGACAACATTTCCTATTTTCATTTATTCGTGATATACTTAACTAAAACTAAAACTGAAATAAACTAGAACTAAAACTATTAAATCATTTTTGTTTATTGAAATAAAGCTGAAATAAAATATAAATATTAGCCAGATGAAAAAAATGTTTGTCCGTTTACAAACTAAAACTAAAACTAACATAGAAATAAAAGTACTTTAAGTAGTAATATTTGAAAATTTTATAAAAGTGACAAAAGCACATAACGAAGTTACTAAAATTGAGGGTGTGTAACAATATTCAAACTGAACCGAAAAACCGTGATACACCACCCACGGTATATACCGCGTACTGAACGCCCAAAATAGTAAAACAAATAGCAAATAGAGTGATAACTTCAGCTGAATGCACAGCACAGGCTTTGCTGTCTTGTGTCTGCGTCCGTGTGTCGTTCTGCAGCCACACAGCCAAACCGCGAGATAGCGCTGTCGACTACAGGAACTAAAGCGCAGCAGAAGAAGGCGTGTGTTTCTCTCCGTGCGGCGGCGGCAGCAGCAGCGTTTGTACGCATTTCCTGAAGTTATCTCTTAAATTTAGCTGTTGTGGCGTGTTTCTATATAAATAAACAAATAGGCTATATTATTACGTTTTTGGATCTGTAGATTCAGTTATAATTTGAACTTCATCCTGTGTGATCAACCTCACTGCTTTTATTAGAAGATTTAGGTAATAAGATTCTGTTACATTCATTTCCATTTGACATTATGTAAATGTAATGAAATCAATGTTTTTATTTCGAGTCAGGGTTAAACTTAAAAGACTTGGTTCGTGATGGAGTGCATCAGAAAGGAGCGCAGTTACAGTATTATACAGTATTTATAGTATTTACAGTATTATACAGTGTGTGTTTATATGTATGAACTGTTGCTCCACTACCAAAAAATTAATTAAAATTAAAATAAAATAGTAAAAGTAAAACCGAAAGTTTAAAAATAAAAGCAATTTCAAAATGTGAATTACAACTATCATATTATTTACATAATACTAAAATGACACTGGCTTACCATCAAGACAAGAACACATTTTTGAAATTAGTTTAAGTTGAAACACGAAAATTACTAATTGGTAATAAAAGAAATGAAAACTGAAACTGAAAAAAAGCTTATGCAACTGAAAAAAAAAAAAAAAAAAAAAAAAAAATATATATATATATATATATATATATATATATATATATATATCATAAAAATGAGAAAAACAACTAAATTAGTGAAACTAACTAAAATTAAATGAGAAATATAAAAATAAAAAACTAATTTAAATAGTTAAAAATGTTAACTATTATATACAACTATAAAAATATTACAGTATCTCAACGATACTAAAATAAACATTGAGTAGAAAATATATTTTTTTTATTTTGAATTAAGTGTACACTGCTGTTTACAGATTTCAGGTCAGTGCGTAATGTGACACTGAATGTGACTTACATGATGCTGAAATTTCAGCTTTGCATCACAGGAATAAATTACATTTAATTTTCTAATAGAAAACAGTTATATTAAATTATAATAATGTTTCACTTTTCACTTTTTTTCACTTGTTTTACTGCATTTTTGATCAAATAAATGCAGCCTTGGTGAGCAGACGAGAGTATATTAAGAAAATAAGTATGGTCACTTTTGATTTCAGTTGTTGGTTCTCTCACTCGTTTATTGACTTGACAATTTCTAATTTCTCTGTTCCGCTTGACAGATCCTGCACTTCACGAGTGAAAAAGGCTCATGTCATCAGAAATTGTACAGCACATGGAGAGTGACTTTTATGACTTTGAGATGAACTGCGGTCTGCTGCTGCTTCAGACAGGTCGGTTCTGCCTGAGAAATAATGCCGCCCATTACCCATAATGACTGCCATGGGAAGGGCTGGTGACAGGCTTCACTCCTACACACTCCTTTCATTTTTTTTAATCTTTGGCCGGCTTTCCTGATAACATTACAAAACACGCTCTGGAGATCTTAAGATCAAGTACATTATGTTGAGATGGATCCAGCACCTGTTTCCCAAAGCAGTGCGTGGATCACCTGTTAAACAGAGATGAAGTGCTTCGTAATGGGAGCTGTCGAGCCCAAAGAAGGCCAAAACATTTGCCAGTATAGTTTCTCTCCAGCACGAATATACTGGCAGATGAGAAATGCATGTAATCTTTTCTGCATGTTAAACGTTAAAACATTTAGCTCCTACTGAATATAGTTTGCATAAATGAATAAATGTAAATGTAAGTTTGGTAAAACACGGTTTCAGAAATATTCACATGAATATGTGCAACCATGAGTTCACACAATGTGGATCAGTTTAAGATGCTGAAATGCCTGAAATTTCCAGCCATATCAGATCGGCAAGACTTCAATAATGATTTTCAGTAATGAATGAATATAAAGCATTATTGTAGACCATTAACTAAATCTAAAACTAGTAAAGCATTTTTTGTTTATTGAAATAAAGCTGAAATAAAACATAAATATTAGATGAAAAACATTACTAATTTTCATTCAGTTTAAGTTGAAGCACTAAAATGACTAACTGGAAATAAAATAAAAACTGAAACTGAACTAAAACTAAAAGCAAGTAAAAGCAAATTAAATTAAAAAATAAATAAAAAATAAACATAAAATATTTAAAGATTAATAAATATGACAAAAGCACATAACGGCATAAATATTGTTCTTTAAATAATATTAAAATAACACTGGTTTACCATTGTGGCTTGCAAGAACACGTTTTTGAACTCGGTTTAAGTTGAAGCACTAAAATTATTAGCTGGAAATAAAATAAAATCTAAAACTGAACTAAAACAGAAATAAAAGTAAATTAAGTAATAGTAATATATTATATAATATATATAATACTGTATATAATTAAAGTAATATTTTAAAAAAAATGACAAGCACAAAACAAAATTACTACAAATTTAACAAAAATGAAAATAAAAGTAAAACAATGTATAAAAATAAAAGCTATAATTCAGAACATTAATAAAAACGATAATATTATTTAAATAATTCTAAATTAACACTGACTTACCTTCTTGACTTGGAAGAACTCGTTTGAAGCACTAAAAAGACTTACTGAAAATAAAATAAAAACTAAAACTGAAATTAAAATAAATAGTAATAATAAAAAAAATGACAAAAGCACATAACAAATATAGTAAAAATGTGAAAAAATTTAAATAAAAGTAAAACTGAAAGTATTAAAATAAAAGCTATTTAAAAATATTAATAAAATCTATAACATTGTTTAAATGATACTAAAATTACACTGGCTCATCATCATGACTTAAGAACACTCAGATTTTTTTTTATACAGTATACTGGCTCAATTATTCATTTCTTATTGAAAATTAAATGAGAACTCTGACGTTAGAATTTTTACGAACACTTTTTATTCTTGAATATAGTGTACAATAATCAAAATGCATTAAAATCATTTATTCAGTGTCCTCTAACGAACTGAAAGCAAATGGAAAGACACATTAAAGTTGCAGGTAATGGACCTATGAGCAGTCCGATACTCAGATAATGATGCTTTTGGAAATGTGCCGTGGAGATTAAAAACTACTTACAGTACATGCTACTAACCTTCCAGACGTAATGCTTCAGGGAACCCAGATCCTTTCCATATTTCTTCATTTCACAATTAATCGCGGTTTTGACAGTGGAAACAGCTCTGAGCTTAGTGATGTGCTTTAAACTTGTTTTTTTTTTCGGAGAGAAGTACATTAAGAGCGCCTGAAGCCCGGGCGTCACACTGTGCCGTGTCAGCCTTTCGCCTTTATCTCCTTCAGTTTGCATCTGTGCGATTCCAGAAATAAGTGTTTGTCGGAGTTGTCTACCAGTAATCATTCAATTATGTGTTATCGTTTGAAAACACAAAGTCTGGCGTCACGCAGAGAGGTCTTATCAAGGCCAGCTTTAATTAGAAATCTGGTGGGAAAGGGACATCCTCAAGAGGAGAGAAGGCATGCTTTGCCGAGACCTTCATGCATCATTAAATGGCAGCCAGGATAAACAGAGCCTTTCAAATGGAAAGGAGATGATGATCTGAGCCAAATGGGAAAACACAGCACGCGTGTATGTGTTTGTGCGTGTCTGACGCACCGTTCTGGTTTTATGCATTATTTAATAATCTCTCGCTGTATACTTTTGTTAATATGTGTTTTTCGGTGCGTCTGCAAACATGAGATCCTGAGGGGCTGTTCACATGGGATGCATTCATGCATTCTGTCTGCGCTGATTTCTAATTGGGTTTGTGTAAATGTGCACTAGATGGACGTCCTTTAATGCAGGACATTTTTTTTTGTACCATAAACATAAATATTAAACTTACAATTTTTACAGATTAGTTATTTAGCTGTGAACATAGGGCTGAATTTGAAGATGAATCATGTTTATTTCTGTCATGTAATACTTCTGTACTTCTAACATGAACAACTGGCAATATATGAAGAAATATATTCCTTCATTTTTACTTTCTCTAGTCAAAAGGTTTCAAACAAAACATGTTTTCTTAGGAATATTATTTTAGTTGGTGTTCAGTTTGTAGATTTTTCCTGTTTTCAGTATCACTTTCCATACTGTCGATCTTTTTTTAAAAATTCCTTTAATAAGGTGAGTTTATTAGTTCATGACATCATCTTCCAGGAAGTGACATCATTTTGGAGGGAAAACAACTGCACATGTTAGTCAGTATTAGCAATGGATTTGTGATATTTTGTGCTCTTACTTGGGATGTGCCACGTTCATCTTGTTTTCTGAAATCAGTTTGAAAATTAAGTTTATTAATATTTTGAATTAGCTTTTATTTTTCTATTTTCTATTTTCATTTTAGTTTAGTTTCAATTTTAGGCTTTTATCTGCTTTTATCAGGGGTATTTTAGTTAACTAAAACAAAAATTAAAACCATGAAAGAACTTGAAATAAACTAAACTAAATAAATAAATAAATATAATAACAATAATAATCTTATTTTATTTCAGCTAGTTGACAAGGCAACATTTATCATTTTCATTTAGTTCAACTTGATACTAAATAAACAAACTAAAACTTAATAAATATAAATATTAATAAATAATAATTAATAAAATGTTGAAATTAAATTAAAACAGTGAAAAGTACAAAACAACAAAATTACTAAAACTTTAACTAAAATCGAAATGAAAATATAAAAATAAAAATATTAAATCTCACTGATATTAAAATAACACCAGTTTTTGTCTTTTTATTTATTTATATATTTATTTGTAGTTATTTTTATTTTATCACTTCAATTTAAACATATTTATTTCAGTTAGTTGCCAAGGTAAAGAAAGTTTTCATCTAATATTTATATTTTATTTTATTTCAGATTAATAAAAAATAAAAATTATCAAATTAATAAAAAAATATTTTAATAGCTTTAATTAACTTTAGCTCTTTATTTCCACCCTGTTAATTTTCTTTTTCTCGTCATTGTACAAAAATAAAAAATAGGTCGGAAAATAAGCATATTCGTTTTTTATAAAAGTGTTATTTAATTCCACTTTGGTCTGTTTTTAATACAAAATGTGTCCTGTGTAAAGTCCGTAAGCCATTATTTACATCTAACCATTGGTAGATTAAAGTTTTAATGGCCTGTCTTATGAGACTCGTACCGCACTCGTGCCATTTTGATAGTTTCTATAGAAATGCAGTTTTGTAAATTGAAAATGTCATGTGTTGAAGTAGAAATGTCTTTATTGGTTAGGCGTTTGAGCAGCCTGCTTTCAGATCAGTGCGAGACTATAAATCACAGCCCTTCCTCTCTGATGTATAGAGGACAGTATAATTGCTCTCTTTACTGAGTAGACTGCAGAAAGCTAAACCTAGCGGCTAGAAGAAATGGATGCCACCGCTTTGATGAATAGGTGTCTTCGCATTGTTCCTCTACTACGGATTTGCCCCCCGCAGAACCATAAATCACCATATACGTTCTATCTTCTGGTTGTTTTGTGTAATTATTTCACTGGTTTGTAACGTCTCCCCGAGGTTCAAGATATGACTTGTATTTCCCTTTCATGAATATACATGGCTTTGCTGGATGATTTGCAATGCATGCCAAATGGGAAGGGGGTGACTGCTTTCGGCAATGCAAGTCATATTTGAATGAGTCCGGGCCTAGCTTGGATCCTGCCTGTAAAAACTGAAGGAAGCGTTGTTTTTCAACATTTCCTCGGGAGTTTAGCAGTGTTCAGTGCATTAGCTCCGGCGGATCTCATTAGATTTCAGGTACGGCGATGTCTTCCTGTGTGGCTGCTTGTTCTGCTGCGGTGTGCTTTGACTTATGTTTTTTTTTTTTTTTTTCACATGGTAAATATGGGATGTTGCTAGTAGAAGCTGATCTTTTATTAACATACTGCTGAGATATTTACCTCACAGCTTGTATTGCAACATTTTATTGCAGGTAGCATGAAGATAACTCATGCAATGACACAAAGAGGAATTAAATTGTAATTCAACAGAGGAATTGCATTAGTCCAACACAAGTTTTTTGACAAAACAGTAATACAGTTTTAATTTTGAATAATTGTGCCTGTTTATTGCCTGTCATTTTTTCTCAACTGATTAGACATGCTTTTCTAAACAAAATAAAACAATAAAAAACAATTAACAGCCATCCAAACAGATTTTAATTGTCATACAGCTTGATAAAAAGTCCACTACATTGTCTTTACATAACTATTAAAATAATATTGACATAAAAATGTGATAATTTAGAGCATACTGGAAGTGTTTTTCCATAATCATTCATAATCGTTGCGTTCCGCTCATTTTGACCCAGAGAGCATTTTCTTTTTCTCGAAAATACTTGTAAATGTTATTGCATTGGACTAAGACTTACTGACTTTGCTCACACAGAGTATAATTTTGATTTTTTTTTTTTTTTTTTTTTACTTTATAAACGTGGTCAAAAATGACTGGCCTACAAATTACTTGTAATTCTCTCATTATGCTATATTATTACCAAATATTGGATTCAATCTTTTTGTTGATGTGTTTTCTTTCAATTAGTACAGGTTTTGTATTTCTTTTTTAACTGATTGATCATAGGCCTCATTGATCTGAGCTTATGCACCTCAGTTCTTGAGTGAACTTTGCCAAAATTATCCACAAACAGTGCTGGATCATAACTGATTACATGTAATCTGGATTATGTAATCAGATTGCAAAAATTAAGTACTTGTAATTAGAATATATTATATTTTAAAATGCTCATATTCAGATTACAGTTACTTTTTTATAGATTACATGATTACATATTATTCACACAATTGCGGTAAATTATTCATAATTTACTGATTCACACCAGTTCGGTTTTAAAAAATGTTCCTTTCTAAATAAACCTACCCCTTATACACATGAGACTAACAATTACACAAGTTACTAAGATGTGACATGCCTTAATATCCAGAGACCTTTGCTAATAATTAATATTGAAAGTGTGGAAAAAACATTTCAAACCTGGAAGACTTTGGCCATGTAATGTCTGTTTTCAAGTTTATTAATGTCTGTTCATGTAATGTAGGGATTCCCAAGGTTTTGACATTTTTATGATTTTTATTAATTATTAGCTTTTTGTGAACACCAGTTTGGGAACCCTACTGTAATGTAATGTTTAATGCATTTCATGATATTGATAACAACGAATTAGGGCCCTATGATTTCCGCGATGCGGAAAACGTGGACGGAATCGCGGAATCCAGTCATAAAAACTGAATTCACAGTTTAACACGGAATGTCACGGAATATATCAAGCACGCATGACGCTCGCAGAGTTTTCAGCATCGGTTGTCTCACTAAATGAGGACGTAAACACATGAACAACATCTCCAGAACTGCTCTGAGAGTCACTTCATGAGCATTTTACCGTTTGATTTGAGTAAAACTAGCGTCATATCACATACACAGAGCTGTAAAGATATTCACGGCAACTCGTCAAAATAAAAGTCCGGTTTAATTTGAAGACATTGTTCCAGAAATATATTACTATTTTTCAGTAGAATGTACATAGCCTACTACTACTACTACTACTACTACTAAAATGAAACAAACATTATTTTTTAAGGAATAATCACACAACATTTCTTAAATGTTTTATTTTAATAGTAAATTCCCTTTGTTTGCCAAAAAAATAAAGTTTGCTTAATTTTCAATAATTAAAAGATAAATGAAATTAATGTTTTATGCCTTCATTTGATAACCAGAAAATCACTCTCGACGTCACTTCGGTAATGACCAACTATGGGATCTCGCTTAGAGAGACAAATCCACTTCGAGTGTAAACTAAACGAGCCAATGCACATTGGCATGCGATGATTGCATCCAGCTGCTGCTGATCACAGCGTGAGTATAAGTAGGCAGCAGGTGCAACGCATATTCAGCTTTTCGCTTCGGAGCTGAGCGAACACATTATTTTGCTCCTGACTACTCTACTGAGAGAAGAAGACTGAACGAATTCATCACGCTCTTTGGAGCTCTTGGTGTTGGTGGTACGGCGCTTCAGCGGTGGTGGTTTTCCCGTGTCAAGTGGGTTGCACACAGCAGGCTGCACCACCCCCTGTTTGTGTTGCAGGCAGCCATCTCCCCTGTGCGCTTCAGCACGCTAAAAGAGCTTTATGGGTGGTCTGATGGTTATAGTGGTGGCAAACCCTCCAGGGAACCAACCCTCGAGGGACCATCGCTCCTCTTGCACTCCGTAACCAGTTGAGCGGCCGAGGGAATGCGCTGGACCCTCTCAAAGAGCGTACCAGCGGTATCCTTCGGTGCTCCTCCCGACGACCGGATGTCGATCGCTGCATCGGAGGGTGAGCCGGTAGCAATGCCTGAATCGAATCTGGAAATGACGGCTATGCTTTCCCGGGCCGCCGTGAGGGTAGGACTCGAGTGGAGACCTCCACCGTGTCCCGAGCCCTCAAGGTTGGACGATTGGTCCAAATGAACCTCCTGGGTGCTGGCTCGTGGCGCCTCACTGGCAGATATTTGTAGAGCTGTGGGCTGGGCGACCCCTAACACGTTTGCTAGATTCTATAGCCTTCGTGTGGAGCCGGTATCCTCCTGTGTTCTCACCTCAAAAGGGTAGAAGCACTGAGAGGCTCCGGCTTCAGGTCGGCTTGCTATAACTGCTCCAGAGAGTCCATACAGCAGACCCTGTCGAGCTCCTCCATACCCTCGGCAGCCAGACATGGCGGAGCGAATCCGTGAGAACCGGTAGAGGGCTGGGTTCCATATGTAGAGACCTAATTGGATCCCATATGTGTAAATCCACGGTATAGCCACAGAGCCCGTGTTTCCCCGGCAGTCAGTCTGCGTTCTTAAGAGGATTACAATCACCTCTAATTTTCCATATGCACCTAAACGGTTGATTCATATGTGTAAGTGCTTCCAAAACCTCCTTCGGGAAGGATGGGGCTTCCGCACGTTCCTGTTCCAAGTAAAACGGGTACGTTTCCCAGTGTTATCCAAGTTCACTGAGTGGGTAGTGCCACGACGACAATGAATGGCCTTCTGTTGCAAGCCCCGGCTTAAACCAAAAGAGGGCGCAGGAGGCTCGCACAGGACACTGGAAGGGGCAGCATCCGTGGCGCTTTGGTAGGGATCCCATAGTCGGTCATTACCGATGTGGCGTCGAGAGTGACCGACTGAGAGGGATTGTCTCGGTTACGTATGTAACCCTCGTACCCTGAAGGAGGGAACGGAGACGTCACGTCCCATCGCCACGGCTTCTGTACCACAGCTGAGCGGCCCAGTCACCTCAGCGAAAACCTGAATATGCGTTGCACCTGCTGCCTACTTATACTCACGCTGTGATCAGCAGCAGCTGGATGCAATCATCGCATGCCAATGTGCATTGGCTCGTTTAGTTTACACTCGAAGTGGATTGGTCTCTCTAAGCGAGATCCCATAGTCGGTCATTACCGACGTGACGTCTCCATTCCCTCCTTCAGGGAATGAGGGTTACATACGTAACCGAGACGTTGTTTTATGCATTCAGATAATTAGACATGCTAAAACACAGAATTTGGTAACCAATAAAAAATATGGTGAGAAAAAATAAAACATTTCATAGGGCCCTAAACATGTAATTTTTGTTAAACTTTTAATAAATTGATGTAAAAATGTATAAGTTTCATGATTTTAATTAATTAGACATGCTTTTTGATTGATAAAATTTAATTTAACTATTAAAAAGGAGTCGAGAAAAAATAAAATGGGAAAAAATGGAATCCAGAAAAATTAAAACACAAAAAACAGAATTTGGAAAAAAATAAAACATAATTTGGGAAAAAATAAAACTAATACTAAAATAAGATTTCATAGGGCCCTAAAGAATGAAATATATTTAATTTTTTGTTGTTGTTTTTTAATCAATATGATGCACAATAATCACATTCAAGTCTATGTGATAAGCGAGTTCATCCAGATAATGCTACTAACTACGGTTTTTGTCATGTAATTTGTAATCATTAACAGGCTACAATTTGTAAATAATCTACTCAGCAATGTCCACAAATAATGCTTTTTTCACTGAAGTGAGGTGCATAAGCTCATATCCATGAGACCTACGATCAGTAAGCTAATGGAAAGAAAACTAGTTGACGAAAAGATTGAATGCAAAATTTGGTGCTAATATTGCATAATGAGAGATTTACAAGCAATTTTTAAAAGGCTGTCAAATTCGTAAAAGCTCGTCGTTTTTGACTAGAAACAGCAAATTAGGTAAAGGATTTTCAGCGCAGCATAAAGGTTGTTTTTTAAATGTAGTGAAACATATTGAAAGTACAATTTAGACCATGTCTAACTTTAAGGTCATGCATATTGCGCTTATAAAAGTTGAAAAAATAGACTTTTAAAGAGTGCATGTCATTGATGTAAGGAAGCACCGAAATGGAGGCATTTTTATTGGCATATTAGCACTTGATATATTTGCAATATGCTTGTAATTATGCAAAACTATTGATGAAAAATATTAGAGAAGAGATTAGTCACAGAGATATGAAGCCGGCTTAAATCAATGCAAAAGAGATTAAAAATGCTATAATGATTGAATCTGCTGTATGTTTCTGCCAATGGTGGTATTTTTAGGAGCGTTTGGACAAAGTGAGGAAGGTCGGGCACCGAGGAACTGACTAGCACTTTGCATTCAAAGCTGGAAAATGCAACAGGCCTGTTGCCTATTTAAAATTTAACATGTTATGTTGTAATTTGGGTTTCGAAATGATAAAACAACCACGCAAACGGAATTGATGGTTTGCCCATGTCATTTAAAGGGGTGGTTGATTGCGATCACTTTTTTAAAGTTAGTTAGTGTGTAATGTTGCTGTTTGAGCATAAACAATATCTGCAAAGTCTTTTAAAATTCTGTTAGTTTAATGCAAAAATGACTGGTAAGGGACTACAACGAGTTACTTCCCGGGTCCGTTATGTCATGAACCCAGATGAACCCCGACCCCGGGAACATGCAGCAAAGGGGGCGAGGCCATGCTTCACTGCTTTAGAGAAGAGGAGGAGAAAACTAGGGGTGCACGTAAAAATCTGTTCATATATAAATTGTGATTCCGTCTTCTAACGATACTAACTGATTCACAAGTTTCAAAATCAATGTTCTAAAACAGCGGTTCTTAATACTGTTCCTCACGTCTCCCTGCTCTGCACGTGCTCTGCATCTCTCTCTCTCTCTCTCTCTCTCTCTCTCTCTCTCATTCAAATCATCAGCTCAGTGAATACACTTTTCACATAGCTATAAGAAGCGTTATACATGGACGCGTGTGAGGTTGCCGTACTGTATTAAAGCTTTAATCAGAATAAAACCGTATATTAAAAGCTAACATAATAGCATTTACAAATAACAGCGTATCTAAAAGTATGAGATAACAACAAACAAAAACTTAGGCCTACCATTAAAAGCCGTGCTTGCACAAGTTCTGCACGATCCTCTTCACTAATATCCTCTGCGTCTCAATCAGGCTTAAATTGATAAGCAATATAGACAACGTCATTGTTTACAATACAACTGGAGCACATGCCGCTGAGGTGAGGGGCGGGATGTTCAGATGCGTATTAGAGGCAGTTTAGCCAATCACAACACACTGGACCAGCTAACCAATCAGAGCCCATCACGTATTTCTGAGGGAGGGGCTTCATAAAAGCAGGAAATGATCGATGCGTTTATCAGAGAAGAGACAGAGTGTGGAATAAAGGTAAATTATGTGAAAAATAATGCGTTTTTTAAAAAAACTAAGCATTAACACATGTTAGACTGCACACCATAAACACAGTCAAGCTTAAAAAAAAAAACAGTCAGCCACCCCTTTAAAACATCTTCATCTGAGTATTTCCTCACTCTTTTTGGCAATAATCACACTGCTGCTGCACACGTAAACAGACAGTGAGTCATTTGCGAAGCGGATGCTGGAGAGAATAGTTTTACTATCATTTAGTGAACATTTGGATGGCCGTGTGTTTGGCAGATGTGTCGATACTTGTGTGCGTGAGTGACAGGCTCTAAGTACTGTGTGGGATTCTGTGAGTCTCTGGCTGTCATCCCACTGTTCTGTTGCCATGGTGATCGCCTGTCAATCACACAAATGAGCGCACCTGTTGAATCAATTAGCATTATATATAGCAGTTTTTTCTTTATTTATTTTCCCTTCAATGCTCATCATTGTTACATTTGGCTATAGTGCTAAGGAGAGATTCAGTAACACTAAACAGCTATTTAGACCCGTGGCTCTGTTCCAAAACCTAGTCAGCTGCCTACATAGGTAGCATATTAAGGCAGAAAAAAGAGTGCCTTTATCACAAACTACCTTGTTTTGGATAAATTCACATGTATCCAAGGCAATCCCTTAATGCATTGTGAATTCTAATTCATACAGTATGCTATGTACTATGCATTTTTATGCTTATTAGAGCAAGGGTTTTTATCATTAACTAAAACTAAAAAGTACTTTACAACAAGGTTCCATTTATTAATATTAGTTAAATGCATTAGTTAATATGAACTAACACTGACAAATACAGTATTACTAAAGCATTCATAAATCAGCTGTATTTTTTATTAACTAATGTTTAAAATGATTAATGCATACTTTAATAAATGCATTGATAGTAATGTTAGTTATAACTAATGTTGAGTAATGGGATCTTATTGTAAAGTGTAACCCTAAAACCACACACACAAAAAAATACATTTTCTTAAAATAAACATTAACTGATAATATAATATAAATATAAGTTGAAGTAAAATAATGTAAACTAAATAAACTAAAAGCTAAAACTTAACAAAAAACAATATAGATATTAAAAAATAATAATTAAAAACAAAAAAAATTACTGAACAAATTAAAATGAAAACAGAAAATATAAAATAATTTACTAATAAAATAATATACCTATAATTCATTCAGTATGCAATTTATGTATGTTTATGCTTATTAGTCCGGATAATTATCAATAACCATAATTATTATTGCATTGTATTTTTTACAATTATTATTCCTATTAATAGTTTTTATAAATATTGTTAATTGTTATTGTTAATATTATAAATATGCATTGCATTGTATTTTTCTACATATGTTACATTTTTATTATTGTATTACTTATGTATTTTTATTAATACTTATTGTATTTCAGCTAGTTGCCAAGTTTCATTTTCATTTGCCTTTAGTTTGTTAAAGTATTAAAATAACTAAAACTAAACTATAACTAAAACTAAATCAAAAACAAAACCCTAATTGAAAACAGAAAATATAAAAATATCTAATTCAAAAAACTGTATTAACAAAAACTATAATAGTATTTCAATGATAGTAAAATAACATTGATCAGAGTATACACTTAGCAACATACCAACTCCAAATTCTATTGTATTCAATTGTAATTCAAATCTCTTTTTCACTTTGTGAGGTTTACTAGTTGTGTGATGCACAGATGAAGAGTTTTCCAAATCATTCACTTATGAGTCACCATAACGCTCAGAATGCTGCCTATGTAGACTGTAAACAGCAAGGCAGCTCCCTAGGTTTTGGAACAGGGTGTGCATGTTTAATTTTCTCAATTGATTCAGCCTTAGACGGGAGTCCCTCAATAAATCAATTCATATACAAATTCATCAGCTTATGAAACAAAAGCAGTGCGTGTACCTCACGCTTTCATTCTGTAGCAACAAAAACCAATATGAGTGTTTCTATCCAGCTCCTAAAGAAAGAAATTAGCAGATAACAGCCTCATTTATAAGAGGAGCACAGCATATTGGCGCTTGATATTATATTTTCAATAGGCTATAGTAATTATGCAAAACTATTGATGAAAAATACTAGAGTAGGGGTTAGTCACAGAGATATGAAGCCGGCTTAAATCAATGCAAGAGAGATTGAAAATGCTATTATGATTAAAAGCCAATCTGCTGTATATTCCTGCCAATGGTGGGTGAATTGAGAAAAATGACTGACTATAAAACTGCTTTTTTGTAGTATTTTGTCCATAAGAATAGGATTTTATAGTTGTAGCTAGGGCTGCAACAATTAGTCGGCATTGTCGACAACATCGACAGTAAAAAATATTTTTGTTGTCGAGTAGTCGTTTGATCTCATATGACCTAATGTGAGCCTGCAATAATGCAATTTGACCAGTGTGGCGCTGTAGCGCAAGACTGTAATTGATCCCTCCTAGATGCAGCTCAAGAGAAGAGGACACACACAGCGCTTCAGAGCAAAATGCAGCCGAACGAACCTGAAGCTGCTGAGTGGCGTTTGCATGAATATGTAAATATATGCTGCACCCTTTCCTCTCAATAACGAAATAAACACAACAAAAACTGACTGCGGTGAGAAAGCAGCAGTTAAAAACCCATCTGATTACAGCGATGTGGATGTTTGCACGAGCTCTGCTGTAAAGTCCAGTCGCGTCACGTTTATTTATATAGTACTTTTTGCAATAGATAGCCTTAAATCAAGCAGCTTTACAGTATTAAACATGAAGAACCAGAGTCAGTGTCAATTTCAGTTAGAATTACAACTTGATTTTCTGTTATAAAGCAGTTCTCCAGTGTGGAGCTAGCTAGTGATAAAATATTTTATTAGTGGGGAAAAAATATTATTTCATTAAAGTGATGGTTTTCAAAGATCAAAGCTTGATCTAGCTCAGGACTGTTTTGATTATCATAACCTATAAGGTATTTTAAGTGAGATTATTTTGTGAATAAAATAGTTTATCCAAAAATAAAACGTCTTATCACTTACCTTTATTTTGTTTCTTATCCATATGACTTACAAAAGGAGATGTTAGGCAGAATGATGTGTCATTCAGTTACTTTTTCATATAGTTAATTACATGGTGAATGAGAGAGTTTCTCTGTCGGTCATCTATCTTGTGTGCCAAATGTATATATATTTGCATAAATTAATTGTATAATAATTGTAATTACATAATATGACTTTCAAAAGCTGAAGTGATTGCCGTTATATATTTGTTAGAATATGCATAACTCAACTTAACTAATTGCAAAAGCTGAATAATCAGTCAATATCTACTGATTAATCAGTGAAATAATCGACGATTAGTCGATTAATCATTCTAGTAATCGTTAGATTAATCGATTATCAAAATAATCGTTTGTTGCAGCCCTAGTTGTAGCAAACAGCACAGGTGTCGCTCAGGATGTGTCAGTCTCTGTGTCTGGGTGAATCTGCACCTGTCACAAAAAAACATGAAGATGGATTGGGATTTTTTTTTTCTCATCAGACATGTTTACAAGACAATCTCTTTTGCTAACTGTGTTCAATATGTTGCAGCACATTTTATATATAGATACATACAGGTGCATCTCAATAAATTAGAATGTCGTGGAAAAGTTCATTTATTTCAGTAATTCAACTAAAATTGTGAAACTCGTGTATTAAATAAATTCAATGCACACAGACTGAAGTATTTTAAGTCTTTGGTTCTTTTAATTGTGATGATTTCACTATCTCAACAAATTAGAATATGGTGACATGCCAATCAGCTAATCAACTCAAAACACCTGCAAAGTTTTCCTGAGCCTTCAAATTGGTCTCTCAGTTTGGTTCACTAGGCTACACAATCATGGAGAAGACTGCTGATCTGACAGTTGTCCAGAAGACAATCATTGACACACTTCACAAGGAGGGTAAGCCACAAACATTCATTGCCAAAGAAGCTGGCTATTCACAGAGTGCTGTATCCAAGCATGTTAACAGAAAGTTGAGTGGAAGGAAAAAGTGTGGAAGAAAAAGATGCACAACCAACCGAGAGAACTGCAGCCTTATGAGGATTGTCAAGCAAATTCGATTCAAGAATTTGGGTGAACTTCACAAGGAATGGACTGAGGCTGGGGTCAAGGCATCAAGAGCCACCACACACAGACGTGTCAAGGAATTTGGCTACAGTTGTCGTATTCCTCTTGTTAAGCCACTCCTGAACCACCGACAACGTCAGAGGCGTCTTACCTGGGCTAAGGAGAAGAACTCCAAAGTGGTCCAAAGTCCTCTTTTCAGATGAGAGCAAGTTTTGTATTTCATTTGGAAACCAAGGTCCTAGAGTCTGGAGGAAGGGTGGAGAAGGTCGTTTACCAAGAAATTTTGTAGTAACTTCATGCTTCCTTCTGCTGACCAGCTTTTTAAAGATGCTGAATTCATTTTCCAGCAGTATTTGGCACCTGCCCACACTGCCAAAAGCACCAAAAGTTGGTTAAATGACCATGGTGTTGGTGTGCTTGACTGGCCAGCAAACTCACCAGACCTGAACCCCATAGAGAATCTATGGTGTATTGTCAAGAGGAAAATGAGAAACAAGAGACCAAAAAATGCAGATGAGCTGAAGGCCACTTTCAAAGAAACCTGGGCTTCCATACCACCTCAGCAGTGCCACAAACTGATCACCTCCATGCCATGCCGAATTGAGGCAGTAATTAAAGCAAAAGGAGCCCCTACCAAGTATTGAGTACATATACAGTAAATGAACATACTTTCCAGAAGGCCAACAATTCACTAAAAATGTTTTTTTTTTTTTTTTCAATTGGTTTTATGAAGTATTCTAATTTGTTGAGATAGTGAATTGGTGTTTTTTTTGTTAAATGTGAGCCAAAATCATCACAATTAAAAGAACCAAAGACTTAAACTACTTAAGTCTGTGTGCACTGAATTTATTTAATACACGAGTTTCACAATTTGAGTTGAATTACTGAAATAAATGAACTTTTCCACGACATTCTAATTTATTGAGATGCACCTGTGTGTGTGTGTGTGTGTGTATATGTGTGTATATATATATATATATATATATATATATATATATATATATATATATATATATATATACATATATATATATATATATACATATACATATATATATATATATATATATATATATATATATATATATATATATATATATGTATATATAATATTATTATTATTATTATTATTATTACCTATTTCTTAGCATTTCCTTTTTCTTTAAGTATTCCTTAGTATTTTCTCTTTCTTTACGCGGTGAAACTTTGAAATTGATAGTATTATTATTTACTGTTATTTATATTTATTATTTAGACACCAGATATAATTTTTGATATTTTTTTTTTATTACTAGTGGGTGCAGGACACTTGTTCATTTATGCAAGAGACTATAGCAAAATAAAGTAAACTGTGATATATTATACCCAAACATTCTTCATACAGTGGACTACCAGTAAAATTTATAAAAATTTGGGACCAAAAATTTTATTTGACACTTTGACCTGACCATGTTTTGTTATGTACCTTTCTATCAAAGTTATCTGACATTATCAAGATGAATTTGTTCTGATACAGTTTAACTCTTGAGTTCTTGTCATATTTTGTTACCATTTTCTAAACTATAGCAAATAAACTGTGATAATGTGAGAAATGTAAATTTTGGTTTGACTATGTGTGTGTGTGTATGTATGTGTGTGTGTGTGTGTGTGTGTGTGTGTATATATAAAATTCAACATCAAAACACATCCAAGCTGACACATGGAAAAATAAAATGATCAGGACAGCACTAATGTGGAATTTTACTAGGAAAAAAAACACTGCATAAATGTTGGGTGATAAATATATGCATTATGCTTGATGATAATGTGATGCTTTCTGCATTAAACAAGGCATTTAGTGAGAGGTTTCTTTAGTGAGAGGTTTCTAAAAATCCTTCTTATTTAAATGATTGGATTGCTAAGGTATTCAAAAAACACTGAAAATGAGAAGTCATTGCACATTCAGAGCAAATTACTACAAATTACTTTTTTTTCCCTTTACAATGACATTCACTGATGAATTGCACAATAAGAGCAGGAATGTGTATAAAGAAAGTAAATCAGGTGAACTGTGAATCAATGTTGACTTTAATCTCGGAGGCTGTATGTACTGGATTTACTTACAGCAATCTTACACCTGCCACAATTTCTTATTAAGTCAATCAAAGGCACTTTAAACCCCTCACAGCAAATCAATAGCATAAAATGCATTCGGTCCAAGAGTGAGCTTTGAATACGTCTCGGACTAAAACCAAGTAATAAATTGAATCCACACGCTGCTTATCTGAGTAGAGTCGAGATCTGTGGCTGTTTCTTGTTTCAACAGGGGCATATGGCCTTTTGAGGTCGTTATCTGCTTTTACAGACAGAATTTTCTCCCTGTTTTTGTGATAAACATGCCGTGATTGTGAAATTATCTAATTTGGTGTGTGTGTGTGTGTTTGTGTTTGGTGCTGGCAGCTCATCTTGTAGGCTGCCTGGAGAATGATGTTATCTTGGGACAAAGTCGAAACTTTCATTCAGGTTAATATGTTGGCTGCACTGGAATGTGGATATGAACACAGGATAACACTAGTTTTATCACTACACTTCCAATATAGATAGCGAGTCTGTGTGTGTGTGTGTGTGTGTGTGTGTGTGGATACAAACTAAAGTAATGCCATCCGCTCGCCTGTTCTTCATATAAAATGGTTTTCATGTCATATTAGGGCTGTAGCTATTCCATCAAGTAATCGGATAAGAATAACGTTTTCTTTATTAAAGAGCAATACTAAATATACAAGAGAAAATAAGACGTCTCTTAAAATAGTAATTTGTTTCATTTTTAGAAAAATTTAAATTTTTATTGCTGAAATTGCATACATTAATAACTGAAAACTAAGCCCATTAAGTGCATTTAATTGCCATATTACATTCAAAATGCAAATACAAATATATTAAAATATAAAAATCAATTTCATATTACTTTAAAAAAGGTAAACATAGTACAACCTAAAACTAAGGCATAAATCAAAATAATAGAAAGAAAAAATAATAATAATAAAACCTAAACATTGTGCAACTTAACTTTCAAGTTTCAGCCTAACTACAGCTCAGGCATGACATAAGCCTTTACTGTCTTCTTAGAAGGCTTTGTGGCTTTTGTAAGAGGCAAAAATTAGTGGACAGGAAGCTAACGTGGAACAAAAACAAGAGTCCAAACACATAACATTTATTAACACATTTTTCAGCAACATGAATTTAAAGTTATTTGGAGAATAAACCCTCTTAAATGTCTCTCTGCATACTGGTGTGTGTGTGTGATCCTTTAAAGGAGCATGTGGTTGCAAACACAGTGCTCTGTATGTAGTTACAGTAAATGGTAGGGATGCACCGAAATGAAAATTCTGGGCCGAAACCGAGAATTCTGGATGTGCTTGGTCGAAAACCGAGACCGAAAATGCTTTGTAATAATTATTTATTTTATTAAATAATGTTAAGTAATTTTGTAAGACTTTTTAATTTAACTCAATTTTTAATAAGATGGAATTTAAAAAACACAAGCCAATAAAATAACCACGCTTTTATTGAAAGAAAATTGGACATAAAATATATTAATATTAAATATCAATGTATTATTTTTATTCTATGCAACAGAATCAGACATAACTGTTGTTGTTGTTATTGACTAATTATCCAAATAATGTATAGTCCTGCAAACAGGGTTTTTCCTTTCTCAAAATGCGGCGGAGGTGGTACCATCCTGATCATGTGCACACAATGTACCCACCTTTCAAGTGGCTGAAACAAACACTTTTACACGCAACATATTTTAGGTGTTATAATAATTATAGCTATGATTAAAGAAAATGACAATTATAAAGTTGTTTTATTTTCTCTCACCTAATGTTTTCTTGTTATGTATTCTTAAAATAGCCTTATGAAATGTTTTCTTTTCCCTCAGAAATTCTGTGTTGTGTATCTGGTTATCAAATGAAGGCATAAAACATTAATTTCATTTATCTTTAAATTATTGAAAATTTATCCGATTCCATAATTAGTTCACTGCCAATTATTTCTCGTATATTTATTTAGGACGCCATTGGATTAGAGTGCTGTCAATTTCACAGCTCAAACAGGAGAAGCGCGATTTCGCAGGCTGCAGACCACGTCTCTGTTCACTGTGATTATTAAATTGTAATTATAGGCTATAGGCTACGCTCCTTAGAGTTTGTGCTTATTTGTGTTGCCGTGATGCACCAGCACCGATTAAAATAGAAATCGTTATGTTACGTTTCTTCCTGTTGTTTCAAAGATTAAAGGCAAAAACACTTTCCCAAATAGTCTGCAGTAACGTGGTAAACGCAAAAATGTGGGGTTTTAATAATATTGTATTGAATAAACAAATATATATATAAATAATATATATATATATATATATATATAATTTTATTTTTCTCTCGTTTGCAATGTCCAAGAACAGCTTAACATTTAAATGATTTTGTCTTTAATCAGATGAGAATGTGGCTATTAAATATAGCCTACTATTTGTGTAATATTGATGATTAAGTTAGAGTTTTTTTTAATATTAATTTTAGACAGAATTTTGTGTAAAAAAATGAAAAGGGGACAACAGCAGCAATTCATTCAAGGTTTCTTCAAGAAGAAACCATGTCAAAGACAGGTAGATGCAGTACAGTGCAGTGCATGTCGGAGCCAATCCACCAGGCAGGGCCAAGTTGACCAGCAAATTAGCAGCCCTGAACCTGGCAGCACAGGTCAGAGCCGGCCAGTGAGGACTACACCAGCAGCCATCTATCTGCAGCAACAGGTGAAAGTCAGAACATGAACAATTTTTACAAAAAGTTCTCTAGATCACACACACACTCACACCGTCTGTTTGGATAATAAAAGAAGTTGAGAACAAGTCTGTTCAGTTGTTTTTATTTGAGATGAGTTGTCCAGACACTTGTGCAGTGCCATTTTTATGTCATCCCACTTGTGTTGGGGCACATCCTTTTTCCCATGGGCCCCCCCTGGCTGGTTCTTGGTCCCCCCCTGTGCCACCCCATGAAAAAAATCCTAGAATCGCCCCTGACAGTATGTACACATTTATGTATTTTCATATATCATATATACATGCACAGTGTTCGCAATAAAAGCAATAACACATATATATATATTAGGGATGCACCAATGGGAAATTAATCAATTAATTCCACCTAACATTAAACTTTTAAAATATACTTTTATATTGCAATAATTTCACATTTAATCTTCAAATTAATGTAGAAACAACATAAAGACAGTATATTTTTAATATTTGTTTAATGGCATGTTTTGTATGACTGAAGGCCAGTATCACTGACACCAATATTACTGATGCCTCTATAAAATTAGATTTTTCCTAATATTTAACCATTGACTATAGCCATTCAACATTACAGTATAATTGAAAGCTGTCAATTTTAATATTTATTAGACTTTAATAACTTCTAATTTAAGTGAACTTTAAACAATAAACCCATTATAACCAATATCATATTTAGCTACCTGTGCCCTTAGGCAAGTAGGAAATATACAGAAATTGAATAAAGTTATCATACACTAAATTCTAAATTAAATATAGATGAATCCTTAAAACTATAAAAGTTATTGATTTCCTCTTTTTTTTCTTTTGTTCTTTGATGAACAGACATCACAGCAGCTGGGTTAATAGGTTATTTTCGGTGCTGTTTCTTTAAGAGCTGCCGCTCCTGAACATGATGTGGATCTCATGCATCGTATTTTCTCTCAACTCTCTTTCCCTATCCCTTTTCTGACCCACTGCAGGTCTTAAAGTCTCTATTAATGAGCTGACGAGTTGAATTGGGTGTGTTAGATGAGGAGACAGTGCTGGGCTGCTCCAGGACAGTTTTGAAAACCCTTTCAGAGACATGTTCTTAAACGTGACTCATATATAACATATAATACATGCATGCACAGTTTTAAAGCAGCTTTAATCTTAAGGCAGCTTTAATCTTAAATAATAAAGCTTAAATAATTTGAAGAATTCACAGAACTGTTATCAATGATTTCCTCAGAGTTTGACAGTTTTGCTATTGCAGGGGATTTTAATATTCACATAGATAATACAGAAATCAAAACTACAAATGAAATTATAACTGTTTTAAACACTTTTGACCTGATTCAGCATGTGCGTGGAGCCACACACAATCGTGGACACACATAGATTTACTCATCAGTAGAGGTTTAAACATTTCATCCATTGTTGTTAAGGATGTAGCACTATCTGATCACTTCTGTATTTTCTTTGATATATTGATCTCTGTTACCACTGAATCTAGATCTGTCTCTGTCATAAAGAGATGCATTAACGAGAACACTAGTGTGCTATTTACGAAGGCTATGTCTTTAACACCAAGCATTTCTGCTGACTCTGTTGATCTTCTCCTGGATCCATTTAACTCAAAAGTTAAGAATGTTATTGATGATATTGCTCCGGTAAAGGTCAGCAAGAAGACTGGCAGACAAAAATCATCTTGGAGAAAATCAACAGCAGTTCAGAGTATGAAAAGACAATGCAGAAAAGCTGAGCGGATGTGGCGGAAGACGAAATTCGAAATTCACTATAGCATTTATTAAGACAGCCTTCATGCTTTCAATGTGGAACTAGCCACAGCTGGACAGACCTTCTTCTCAAACCTTATAAACAGTAACTTAAACAACAATCGCACTCTTTTTGCTACTGTTGAGAGACTGACAAACCCCCCAAGTCAGATTCCCAGTGAAATGCTCTCCAACAGCAAATGCAAAGAGTTTGCTTCCTTCTTTTCTGAGAAGATCAATAACATCAGAAAGGAGACTGGCACATTCTCAGGTTATGCAGAGGTTAAACAGATTTGACCGCAATTTCAAAAAGAAGTGGCTATGTCTGTTTTTGAAGCAATTCATTGCAAAATTTTGGAAGAAATAGTACAGCACCTTAAATTGTCAACCTGCTATCTTGACACACTTCCTACATCTTTTTTCAAAAGTGTGCTTAACTGTTTAGAAGCAGATCTCTTAGAAGTGGTGAACGCCTCACTTCTTTCTGGGACTTTTCCAAACTCCCTGAAAACTGCAATTGTTAAGCCCCTTCTGAAAAATCTTGATAACAACATGTTGAGCAACATAGGTAAGATTATTGAAAAGGTAGTTTTTAATCAGCTGAACAACTACTTCAACTGAAATGGATACCTGGACAATTTTCAATCTGGTTTCCAAACGCATCACAGCACAGAGACAGCACTCATTAAGATAATAAATGATATTCGCTTTAATTCTGATTCTGGCAAAATATCAGTGCTGGTACTACTAGATCTCAGTGCTGCATTTGACACTGTCGATCATAACATACTTCTAGAGAGACTGGAAAACTGGGTCGGGCTTTCTGGGATGGTACTCAAATGGTTCAGGTCATACTTAGAAGGGAGAGGTTATTATGTGAGTATAGGAGAGCATAAGTCTAAGTGGACGTCCATGACATACGGAGTCCCACAAGGCTTTTTTTTGCATTTTTGCACCGCTCTTGTTTAGCCTGTATATGCTCCCACTAAGTCAAATTATGAGAAAGAACCAAATTGCCTATCACAGCTACGCTGATGATACCCAGATTTACCTAGTCTTATTTCCAAATGACTATAGCCCCATTGACTCCCTCTGCCAATGCATTGTTGAAATTAACAGTTGGATGTGCCAGAACTTTCTTCAGTTAAACAAGGAGAAAACCGAAGTCATTGCATTTAGAAACAAAGATGAATTTCTCAAGGTGAATGCATACCTTGACTCTAGGGGTCAAACAACTAAAAATCAAGTCAAAAATCTTGGGGTGATTCTGGAGACAGACCTTAGTTTCAGTAGTCATGTCAAAGCAGTAACTAAATCAGCATATTATCATCTCAAAAACATTGCAAGAATTAGATGTTTTGTTTCCAGTCAAGACTTGGAGAAACTTGTTCATGCCTTTATCACAAGCAGGGTGGATTATTGTAATGGTCTCCTCACCGGCCTTCCCAAGAAGACCATTAGACAGCTGCAGCTCATCCAGAACGCTGCTGCCAGGATTCGACTAGAATCAGAAAATCTCAGGTCCTTACACTGGCTTCCAGTTACATTTAGGATTGATTTTAAAGTACTTTTACTCGTTTATAAATCACTCAATGCTCTAGGACCTAAATACATTGCAGATATGCTCACTGAATATAAACCTAACAGACCACTCAGATCATTAGGATCGAGTCAGTTAGAAATACCAAGGGTTCACACAAAACAAGGGGAATCCGCTTTCAGCTATTATGCCGCCCGCAGTTGGAACCAGCTTCCAGAAGAGATCAGATGTGCTAAAACATTAGCCACATTTAAATCCAGACTCAAAACTCATCTGTTTAGTTGAATGTGCACTGTGCTACGTCCAAACTGATTGCACTGTATTTTATGTATAATCATTTTCTATTCTAAACTGTTTTAAAATCATTTTAAATAATTTTTATATAATTTCCTTGTTTTTATTATTATTATTTTAATTCCTTGTTTTTATTGTTGCGACTATTTCACTTTCTTTTATGTAAAGCACTTTGAATTACCACTGTGTATGAAATGTGCTATATAAATAAATTTGCCTTGCCTTGCCCTAATTGCCTTCATGACTTAACTGACCACGACATTGCATGCACATCTTTTCTTTCACGCTTTGATATGAAATGATAAAGGCTACAGTGCGCACCTGCGCCTCTGTGCGTGCAATTGAAGAGCTCGCGCTGAGTACAGTACCGTTTGACTCGCGCATGGCGCTGAGGTGAAGTGGAGTGCGCGTCTGTGAAACGTCTCCTGTTTGATGTGCTCATAAATAAATGCACTTCTTAGCAAGAAAAAAGAGACAGAGGCAGTAGTTGTGAGTGGGGTGGCTAACATTAACCCCGCCCCTGCGTTAACGGGATTAAATATTTTTAACGCGTTAAACTGAAAAAATTAATCGACTGCGTTAACGTGCTAATTTTGACAGCACTAATATATAGATAGATAGATAGATAGATACAGGGATTGAAATTAACTTTTTCACTCACCAGCCGATTTGGCTACTAAATTTTTAAGTTAGCGACCATTCATAACCCCCCCATCCCCCCCCCCCCCCCCCAAATCTAAATATTTTCTGGAATTTTATTGATAAAGATACTTAGACAGTATTTTGCTGAGTGTGTTATTGTGCTGATATCTTAAGGACTTCTTTGGACAGCTGACTGCTAAAGTTTTTGATATTCTTCATATTCTGTGTGGTCAGTTCACAGCAATGATAGAAATGAATCGTTTCCAATAAGTTTAAATTGATTTTTACCTTTTATTGGGATTTTTACCTTTATAAAGCCATTTTTTTCTAAAAGTGTGCATCATCTTTTGAGTCAAATTCTTACATTTAATCAGTCAATTATAATAATAATAAATTTAGGCTGTTACTAAACAAATGAAATCAGTATCAAGAAAATTAATCTTTGCAGAAGTTGCATATGAAGTGGCATTTAGATGTATTTACACATGTTAATGCAGCTTAGAGGGACATGGAATGCTTTAACCTGCAGTTACAAATGCATAATGTTTTGATATTTTTAACATGAAATGTTGAATACTGATATTTGAAATTATTTTAAAAATCAATGAAAAGATACTTTAAATGTAAATTAAAATCGCCAGTAGGTGGCACCAAGTCACTGTTAATAAGTGAGTCATTGCGATTGAAACGAATCATTTAAACGGTTGATTCGTTCAGGAACGAAACACCTGTCATGTTGCTCAGAGATGTAAAAACAGTGCTGTGGCTGTGTTTGGAATGTTTTTGTTGGCGAGAAAGAGAAAAAACAGACAATATGGTGTCTAAAATGTAAGTCTCTTGATATTAACTTATTCTTTATTGAACTGTTGTATAAAAGCAATATCACATTTGTAACCATTCTGATTTTTTAAGAAAAAACAGCACTCTTCATGTGATATAACTGTATGAAGTTATATAAATATGTACATTTTCTGCCCCCTTATCTTGAATTATGTGATCATTCTTAATGCATATTAATAGACTGAATCATGCAGTGAAAGAACACACAGTTAGTGTAACCAGACTTCATCACGTCGCGTATGCGTGCACTCTATAGGTGGGTTTTGTTTGGTTTTTGCAATATACGCGGTAATGTCATGATGTCTCACGAGTTCAGTATTTGCGCTAAACCTGCGCAGATTTGGCTTGCATAAACTTCAAGAAATTAATGAGTGAACATAACTTACGAAAAGTAACCCGCCAAATTGGCTAGTGATTTGACAGCGTTGCCCGCCACAGCTGATTTTTACCCGCATTTGGCGGGTTGGTGGGTGTTCATTTCAAACCCTTTATGTGTATATATATATATATATATATATATATATATATATATATATATATATACAGTGCCCTCCAAAAGTATTGGAACAGTAAAGACAAAATTGCTCTGTTGGCTGTGGAGTCAAGACATTTGCAAATATGATTAAAAGATAAATATGAGACAAAATTACAGAATGTCACATTTTATTATTAGCCATTTCAACACATACATGTTTTACCAAATAGAAAGAACAGCACTTTTAGAGTTCATCCCACTCATTGAGGTGAGCATAAGTATTGGGACAGTTGAACATAAGGCAGATATAAAAGATTAAAAGCTATTATTTAGTTGCAGATCCCTTGCGCACAATCACAGCAGTGAGTCTGTGACCCATAGACATCACCAGACTCTTGGTCTCATCCTTTGAAATACTTTTCCCAGCCTTTAATGCAGCCAATTCCAATTGTTGCTTGTTTTGGGGAGTTTCTGCCTTTACTCTCCTCTTCAGCTGGTGAAATTCATGTTCAATCGGATTTAAATCTGGAGATTGACTTGGGCAATCTAAGACTTTCCATTTCTTTGCCCTTATAAATTCCTTGACTGAACTGGCAGGGTGTTTTGGGTCATTGTCCTGATTCAATATGAAGCACTTCCGAATGAATCTGGTGGTATTTTCTTGAATATTGGTAGACAAGATGGTTTTGTACTCTTCCAAATTCATTCTGCTACTGTCATCATACATTAAGTCATCAGTAAAGTTGAGAGGGCCTGTTCCAGAGGCAGCCATGCATGCCCATGCCATGACACCACCTCCACCATGCTTTACAGATGAGGCCGTATGCTTGGGATCATTGCAGTTCCCTTTTTTTTTCTCCACATTTTTGCTTTCCTATCACTTTGATAAAGGTTCATCTTTGTCTCATCGGTCCATAAACACAGTTCTAAACTCTTCTGGCTCACCTTTGTGCTTTTTTGCAAACTCTAATCTTGCCTTTCTATTTTTGGAGCTGGTCAGAGGTTTGCATCTTGCTGTGTAGCATCTGTAATTCTGTGTCAAAGTCTCCTGAGGACAGTAGATTGTCAGAGCATCACCCCAGCTTTCTGGAAGTTGTTGCTGATTTTACAGACACGTCTTTTAGGGTTCATTTTCACAGCTTTTATGATTTGTCTGTCATCAACTACTGTTATTTTCTCAGCCGATCAGGGGTGCGTTTCCCAAAAGCATCGGTAGCTAACTATGGTGGTAAGTTCCATTGAACTCTATTGGTAACGATGGAACTTGCGACCATAGTTGTTCGGGAAACGCACCCCAGGTAGTTGTTGGTTGCTGGTGGTTTCCAAACTCTTGATTTTTCCATGCCCTTTGTTTTTGCTATAGCTATAATTGACTTCCTCTTTTCTTTTAGCATCCAAATTGCTTGCTTTTCTCTCAAAGTCATCTCCCTCATCTTCATCCTGCTTTGTGTGTGTCATCATCGAATGCAAGATTCAGAATGCAATGGATATAACTGATATGACAGATTCCCTGCTTTTAATATCTGAAGAATGAATGCAACAGGACACAGCTGATCACTTAGAAAGACCTGTGAGGCAACTGATCCAATACGTATGCTCACATCAGATAGAGGGATGAAACTCTAAAAGTGCTGAACATCTTAGCTGGTAAAACATCTGTGTTGAATCACCCAATAATAAAATGTGACATTCTGTAGTTTTGTCTCATATTCATCTTTTAATCATATTTGTAAATGTCTTGACTCCACAGCTCAACAGAGCAGTTTTGTCTTTACTGTTCCAATACTTTTGCAGGGCACTGTGTATATATATATATATATATATATATATATATATATACACACACACACACACACAGTGCCCTCCTCTATATTGGCATCCTTGGTAAATATGAGCTAAAGCGGCTGTGAAAATAAATCTGCATTGTTTAACCTTTTAATCTTTCATTCAAAAAATTCACAAAATTCTAACCTATCATTGAAGTAAAACAATTGAACGTGGGGTGAATATCTCATTATGAAATGTTTTTCTCTAATGCATGTTGGCCACAATTATTGACACCCCTAGAAATTCTTATGAGTAAAATATCTCTGAAGTATATTCCCATTAAAATTTACATTTTTTTTAGCACACCAGGGTGACTAGGAGCATGAAATTGTCCAGCCATGACTTCCTGTTCCACAGGATTATAAATATGAGGAACACAAAGGCCAAATTCCCTTAATCATCCATCACAAGGAATAAAACCTAAGAATATAGTTCTTATGTGTAGCAAAAGATAACTGAGCTTCACAAAATAGAAAATGGCTGTAAGAAAAGAGCTAAAGCATTGAAAATCCCCAATTTCCACCATCAGGGCAACAATTAAGAGGTTCCAATCAACTAAAGATGTTACAAATCTTCCTGGAAGAGGACGTGTGTCTACAGTATATCATCCTAATGCACGGTGAGGAGGAGAGTTTGAGTGGCCAAAGACTTTTCAAGGATCACAGCTGGAGAATTGTAGAGATTAGTTGAGTCTTGGGGTCAGAAACCTAAAAAAAAAAAAAAAAAAAAAAAAATCAAACAGCCCCTACATCACCACATGTTGGTCGGGAGAGTTCCCCGAAAAATTCTCCTCGCTCATCCAAAAACAAACTCCAACATATTCAGTTGTCAGACATGATTGGAACTTCAAATGGCACTGGCTTTTATGGTCAGATGAAACTAAAAAAAGAGCTTTTTGGCAGCAAATCCACCAGATGGGTTTAGTAAAAACAGGGATAAAAAGTACCCCATGCTCACGGTTAAATATACTGCTGGATCTTTAATGTTGTTGGCCTGTTTTTCTGCTGGAGGTCCTAGGCGTCTTGAGAAAGCATTTATTTCACAATGAGATATTCACCCCACTTTCAATTGTTTTACTTCAGTGATAGGTTAGAATTTTGTGAATTTTTTGAAATGAAAGATTAAAAGGATAAACAATGCAGATTTATTTTCATAGCCGCTTTTGCTCATATTTACCAAGGGTGCCAATATTAGTGGAGGGCACTGTGTATACACACACACACACACACACACACACACACACACATATATATATATATATATCACAAACATTTATTCATGGGTTCATTTATGGATTTAGGAGATGTTTTCCCTGCAGTTTTCCATAGAATGGCTCTGCATAAGCAAATGATCTTAAAGATCTGCCTTTCATTAAGAAGTCATTAACAAACATAATAATACTTAACAGATCATTAGCTCAAGTGCATTTAAATATGATTATGCATGGAAATATATCAATCAAAATTTCATGGCAGCTCTCTGAATGTACATTAACTAATGATCTGTTGAGATTTATATAATATAATAATGTTTATTGACTACATTTTTTACGTTTTATGAAGGAAATATGAGTAGTTCTTGCACATGCAAACACCACAATGGATTGTTGCCAGGGTGTTGTTATGTGGTTGCTAGGTGTTCTGACTATTTTTAGTGTTTTGCAGTATCTATGATATTTTGGCCAGCTGACAAATTTAGGTTATAAAACCATTGTGGGGACATTGTTTTTAAATGTTACAAAAATGTTAAAATGTCCAGTTTTCTTTTCATGATTATACCATTATTTAAACACTACAACGTTTCTTACAACATTCCAACATTATTTTCACCCAAAATATAACATTATGTAAACATGTATTTTTAATATTCTAGAGTTAAAATGTCCAAGTTTGTTATCATAATTAAAACATTATTTAAAAGTTACTAAAGCGTTTCTTGCAACATTCTACTAACTTTATCACTCAAAATATAACATTTATTTTTAATATTCTAACATTAAAATGTCCAGTTTTTTATAGTAATTGGAACATTAAAGGTTACTAAAATGTTTCTTACAGCATCCTACTAACATTTTTTTTCACCCAAAATATATCGTTTATTTTGAATATTCTAATAACTCTAAAATGTCCATTCCTCTTGTAATAATTAGAACGCTATTTAAAGGTTACTAAAACATTTCTTGCAATATTCTACTAACTTTTTCACCCAAAAGATAATGCTCATTTTTAAAATTCTAACGTTAAAATATCCAGTTTTCTAATATAATTTCAATGTTATATAATGTTTCTTACAACATTCTACTAACCTTATTTTCACCCAAAATATAACCTTTAACCTATAATATTCATTTTATTTTTAATAATGTTTTCTCTCGACATTTTTTCCCCACGTTTCTTTATTGTTTTAAGGAAGAAAAGGGTGTTAACAAAAACAAAGCACAGACAAGCACAATGTATACCAATATCATCATCATCATTAAAAAAAAATAAATAAATAAAAAAACCTTCCCCCCACCCTAGAACAATCCACAGTTTAAATATAACCATCAAAATCTTACTCCTTACCAGCCAAACCCATCCTAGTTGTCCTGGTCAGGGCTGAGTGAGAAATGAATCTCTTTGATATGTTCAGAGAATGGATGCCATAATTTCTAAAACTCATTTGAACAATTCTTGAGTGAAAGTCACATTTTCTCTCAACATTGAGAATGAACATCATTAGGATAATGAAAGAATGTTGATCTCAGAACATTCTCTCGTTATATAAAGTAAAAATGATGTCATGAATGTTTAAAGAGTGTTGTTGTAAAAATATTTTCTTATCATTATGAGGACGTACATCAAATATTAATAATGTTATATTGTTCCATTAACATTACTTTAAGAATGTCTTGTCCTAACATTTATATAACTTTTAAAAAACGTTAGTGAAAGTCCTGAGAATGTTCCGTTAGCAGCGTACCTTCTTCAGTGTCGGTCTGTGGGATTTTCTCAGCTGTTTTATCGTCTGACAGGTGAAAATCCAGCAGCTTAGAAAGCACTAGCACACCTCTCCTCAACACAACAGAGATGTGATTTGAGCAATCATTCATGTCTGGAGCACAAAATAGTCTGAGTTACACTACAAAGAGTAATACTTTATGTTAGGAGTTTGTTCAAATCTCTAACTCTAAGTATGAGTAATAATGATTGTGATTGCTTAGCAAATACAGCTAATGAAAATTTTTATGAATCCTTGCAAAAAATCACTCGTTGAAATATGTATTAATATCCTCTTTAGACCTGTAGCATTCCCAAAAATCAATACTTGCTCACATTTTGTGTGTTCAAAGATCAGACGCTGAGTTTCCAGCTCCTGCTGTACATACTTCATCACTGCCAGCTCTGTTTAAAGCAGAGTGGCTGCCGTATGTAACTTCTCTATTCAATCTCCTTCATGAGCTGTCATGATGCTTTCTCGTCATAGAGCTTCAGAGCTGAGTTTAGGCATGTTAACTAAAACAAAGCTTTACTGCACTGATTGAGAAAGACAGATTGTTCTGGGATGTGTCCAATATAACAAAACCGGAGACAGCAGATCAGCATCAACTCAGCTGATAGAATCACTGATTTTAGAAACACTGATTTTTGGGCTGTTGATCTAATGTGTTTTTAGTGGGATTGAGGCTAGTAGGCTAGTATCAAATGGAAGTCTATATTCTATCTTTTATGTTTACGTTTGAGCAAGCTTTCTATATATTGTTTGTGATAGGCTTTACATTTAATGTTTTTATATTATATTATTATATCCTTTATATATTATTTTTATTTGTAAGTTTTGTTTTTAATACAGATCTTTTGATCTAAACAAGTGTTTTTTTTTTTTTTGTTTTTTTTTTTTTTGTAATTTTTGTTTTGTCATGATATTTTGTGCTGCATAATTGTTTTTAAAATGTCATGTTTAATAAAGTTGTTTTCTCTCTTTTTCTCTGTCTCTCTCTTTAGATGAAGCATCCTCCAGCTATATACTATTATGGTGAGTAAAAACATGTTAATGTGTCATTTATATAATAATCATGATATTTTTTATATATTATTATAATTTTCATATATAATACAATATATAATAAAATTAATTAATATAATTTAATATATTTAAAATTATATATAATATAATTTTATATATATTTTTTCTATTAATATATGATTTATTATTATTATTATTATTATTATTATTATTATCCCACTTATTATTTGTGTGATTTTTATTATTTTTTATTACCAAATCTTAATAATTGAAAATATATATTTCCGTTTTTAACGGCTGAAAACTTCAGAGCAGGAATCACACAGCGTTCTCATTTCCGTACAGGCAACACAACAGATAACTGCTGCTTTCAAACACATGCACATTTACCACCTCATATTCTTTAATCCATTCTAACATTAACAATCTCCTGCAATGTCAGTCGATAAGAATCATAATATTTGGCTAACTGTCTATTCAGATATTTAGTTAGGCGGGGGGTTTGCTGCTGTGTTCCAGCAGGAGGGATGTTCTGTGTTTACTAAAGTAACCAATGTTCCTCACATTTGGTTGAATCCTTTCTTCTCCTCTTAAAGGGATAGTTCACCCAAAAGTGAAAATACTATCTTTTATTTACTTATTTGCTTTATTTACACCTAGAAGTGGGTTTGGAATGACCTCAGGGCGAGTAAATAATGACAGAATCTTCACTGCTGTCAAGTTTCTGAAAAAACAAGTATAAATAGTTAAATAGCCTGAGTCATATTTTATTCACACTCTTGCAAACTAATCCATCTCAAATTTTCCAACTTGTTGATTTTAAAAAGCAAGACACAACAGGCAAAACCATTGTTGTTTCATGCACTGGTCTATTTAGAGATTTTGGGCTGTGCTTTTATAACTTGTCTTCTTTCAGACTAGATGAAAGAAAACATTCAAAATACACATTTACGTTTTTATTTTATTATTGTAGAAGTAAGTACTAAAAGAGTTGTTGAGAAACTTGTAGTTCTTTATAGTTCTTTAACTTCAGCTTTTTACTTCCGACAATTGTATTTAGGCTTCAAAATTCATAAAAGTGTTTATTTGTGAAGATTATCTTGATGAACAAAACACGTAAGAATCAAAAACTTTTGTTTGTCACAGGACTTATTTTCTGTCATAATCCAAAAGCCACTATATGGCAATATAAATAATGTTGAAATGGCTGAAAATCTGTCTAACGTGGTTTAAAATAGTGATAGATGATGATAGAGCATGATGCAATCATCTTTTCATTTGATTGATTTAGCTCTTTTGACATTATTGTATTTCACCAAAGCAGTGTGCACACATCCAAAAGACGTGTAGGACAATCAATCAATCAATCATTCGATAATGTCCGCACACTGAAAATTATAGCTCCAAGAACATTTAATTTTACAAGAAACAGTGCAACATTTCAACCAGTCAGGACTTCATCAGGCACAAGGAGCTATCATTTAAAAATTTCTTGACATTCCTGTCAGTAGATACAGTATTTCTGCTTTCTAGTGTTAATTTCATTAACGAAAAATTAATAAGAATGAATTGATGAATTGAAGACGATGATGAGATGACAATAAGGTCAATAAAAGATAACTGTGACTATATCCGCAATATCGTTGATGATAAAAGTCGAGCCTAAAATGTATTTTAAAAAAGAAAAACTATACAAAAATCTCTTTTCATTTCGAAAAAAAGAGACAAAATATGCGATTGATGTACATGCCTCTAATACGCGAGCTTTCATGTGTGCGGTTGCCAGATCTCAAGAGTTCAACCCCTCAAACCAGAGCTTATCTGTTAAAAAGGATTCATTTTCTGCCCGGTGTTTTGCTTTGTTTTTGTAATCTGGCAACCATGCGCAGGGGCTCGCTCTTCATTATGGAAGCGCCAAAGATGATCTGAAAATGCAGACAAACAAGTAAGCTGAAGTTTAGCAATCTCCATGTGAGATATTCTTCTTAAATGAAAGTGTCATTCACCTTGTCTGTTCTGTCATGAGATCTCGTCTGTTTGCGATTGTGGTTGCTGAATAAATGCACTTATTCAACCGCTGTTGTTTTAATAGAGAAACATTATTGCAGTTTGGAATTATGGAAATTACTATTAGGAATTTCACTGTTATATTTCTTACCAATTTTCATAATGTAGACAGAGATAGTGCATATCTAAGTCTTTGATATTAATTTTTATAGCATATGATAAATCAGCACACTAAATGAGCTGAAATAAACCATGTGTATGAGTTCACATTCTGTTGGTTTGTGCTTATTGGTGAGAGTGCAATACCTGGAATGTAAAAAATAAATTTCTCAAATGACAACAATGTGATTTATAATTTTGAACAAAAATAATTGATCAGTTTAACCATTATACAGCATGACGAAAGTTTTAATTGACTAAAACTAGACTAAAATGCTCAGACATTTATTTGACTAAAACTTGACTAAAAAACAGGACAAGGTTGACTAAATATGACAACTAAAAAATGCATTTGACACAGGACTAAGACTCATTTAAAAGATTAAGACTGACAATGGCTGACAAAATGAACACTACTGCTTTCAAATTCTTAGTTTTGTGAATTTTAATATCATCTAAAATAAGGGCTAATATCAGCATATTTCTGTGCATATTTTATTTGTTGTCATTAAACTGTATTGTAGCTCAAACAAGCATGGTGCTTGCTTCACAAAAGTAATGGGTTCAGTTCCCAGTGAAAGCAAAACTGATTAAAAATGTGCAGTGAGTACAATGTAAGTCACTCTGGATAAAAGCACCTGCCGAATGCATATCCTGGGGCCTTATTTATAAAATGTTGCGCAGAAAGATCATCTCTCGAATATGCATATGTTTGATTCATAGAACGAATGTATGGACAGAAAACGTGCGTACACCTCTCTTACAGATGTGAAATCTATGAATCGCAAATGATCTTGAACTTGCACGCAATTGAATGGTTTCAGGTATCTGCCTTGTAAACGACTCCTAATTAATGTCGTTAACATGTAAATTATCACCAATCATCATAATTTAGAACAGCGAGCTGCAAGAACAGCTTACATTTTCAAAAACCTGCAATACTCCGACAATAAAAAGTGCGTACGTCTGATCAGACCCTGACGTGACGCTAAGCACTTTTCCACATCAAAGACAGTTTTTATAAATATGAGCGCTGGCGTGGATTTATGCGTACACACACTGTAAGATCAAATCTGTGCATACGCACGCGTTATAAATGAGGCCCCTGCTCTCTAGACATCAGCTGAAGAACCCATTTGTCAGTTGGCCACTAGTTGAAAACAACTGTTGCTGTTTTGTTTTTCAGATTTCAGTAGAACATGCAGAAGAGTGTCAGGGAGCATTCAAAACCCTGCTACAAAATCCCACCGATTTCATACGAAGAGAAGACAGCACTGACAGTTGACGTCAAGCTGCATCCAAATGCCGTGGCGTTCTGCCTGAGGTACCATCGCTAATGGCTGTGAGGCCGTTCGAGATCTACAGCTCCAAGTGCACGTAAATGCATCACAATGCCTTCAAAAGTGTCATGCCTCTACGTGTTGACGGTCGTTTGCTGGGCCAGCGCTCTGTGGTACCTAAGTATATCCCGTCCCACGTCGTCCTACGTGAGCCAACTGTCCGTCCCAGCACGTAAAACGGCGAAAGCGCACAAGAGCAACGCCACCACGACCTTTGGCAACATCCGCACACGTCCGCTGAACCCCCACGCCTTCGATTTCATCATCAACGAGCCCAAGAAATGCGAAACCAACGTGCCCTTCCTCGTCATCCTCATCACGACCACGCACAAAGAGTTCGACGCCCGCCAAGCCATCAGGGAAACATGGGGCGACGAAAGCACCTTCAGCGACCTTCGCATCATTACGCTGTTTCTTCTGGGACGCAGCACGGATGCGGTGCTCAACCAGATGGTGGAGCAAGAGAGCGAGATCTTTCACGACATCGTGGTCGAGGACTTCATCGACTCGTACCACAACCTCACTCTCAAAACGCTGATGGGAATGCGCTGGGTGGCCACTTTCTGCAACCAAGCCAAGTACGTGATGAAAACGGACAGCGATATCTTCGTGAACATGGACAACTTGGTGTATAAACTCTTGAAGCCGGCCACCAAACCTCGACGGAGGTACTTCACGGGATACGTCATCAACGGCGGACCCATTCGGGATATGCGGAGCAAGTGGTACATGCCCAGAGACCTTTACCCCGAGAGCAAGTACCCTCCGTTTTGCTCCGGCACTGGGTACGTGTTCTCAGCGGATGTTGCGGAGCTCATCTACAAGACTTCCTTGCACACTAGACTCTTGCATCTGGAGGACGTTTACGTGGGGGTGTGTTTGAGGAAGCTGAGCATTCACCCGTATCAGAACAGTGGCTTCAATCACTGGAAAATGGCCTACAGTCTTTGCAGGTACCGTCGAGTCATTACCGTACACCAGATCTCCCCTGAGGAGATGCATCGTATCTGGAACGACATGACCAGCAAGAAGCATCTTAAGTGTTAGATGCCAGAGGATGTGTATTTGTGCCCTTTTTTAAATCCCCATGATGCACAGATGCAACACAGAGCCTTTGGACAAACTGTAGTTCTTTCTTAGAAAAAGCTAACATCCTTCTGGGGCATTTCAATGATTTCGAAACCCATTGGTTGGGGAATGTGCTATTCGTGTTAATATTATAACTGTGCCAGTTTGTCTAAAACTATAGGAGGAGTTTCTTTTGGTTCGGATGCACAGCAGAATGTCCTTGATCGTTCAATTTTCTTTGCACATTACTCTGGTCATACAAACGAAAGTACCATTGCTTTATTTACTGTATGTGGAAGCGCCTGCATTGTTTGTTTACATGTTCAGAAATGTCTTTTCTTGAAAAAGAGAATGGCGATGTATAGCTCCTTATTTATAAGTATAAAAATTATTTTCTTACTCCTAGAAGGTGAACATTATTGCTTCAGAACAGCTCGTTTGTAGTTATACTGTAAATCTGTATATCTAAAGTCATTAACGCTTGGTATCAAGTGTCAGTTAGTGAGTATTTACTGTACATGGTCAAACCTGTAGAGACGCTGCGTAAGAAACGCAGTGTAATTGTGGAATATAATGAAGATGGGAAACATGAAAAAAAAAGCAGAAAACTTGAAAGTGAATTTTTTTTTTTCCTTCTCTAGAATTTGATTTCATTGAGGCCAAAATGTGATTCACACGCATTTCATTTTTTTCTTTTTAAATTGTGTGGAGTAATTGAGGGAACGTGACATTTAACTGTGAAAACAAAAATGAACATATTATCCCCTATGGGTACTATTGTATTATACTGTGTATTTTTTACATAAAATATATAACTGTATTCTTTTCTTGAAGCGTTGATCTTTTTATTTGTATGTTTTGCTCATTTATATTCAAGATTCTAAAGGGATAATAAAATATTTTACTCAAGGTCATCTCAAGTTAAAGATTTTAAAAAAGTAATCATTGCAGTCATCCAGTGCACAATAAGTGACAGTAAAGACATTTATGTTACAAAACATTCAAATGAACTTTTGAATGTTCTATTAATCAAAGAATCCTGAAAAAAATATATATCAGTGTAGCAAATGAACATATTAGAATGATTTCTGAAGGATCATGTGACACTGAAGACTGGAGTAATGATGCTGAAAATTCAGCTTTGCATCACAGGAATAAATTACATTTTAAAATAATTTCACATAGAAAACAGTTATTTTGAATTTTAATATTTCACAATATTGCTGTTTTTATTGCATTTATCATCAAATAAATGCAGCCTTGGTGAGCATCAAAGACTTTTTTCAAAAATCTACCAACCCCAAACTTTGCAGCAGCAATAGACATTGATGTTCAATAAATACTAATATATTTTCTTATAGTAGTAAGTTTTACAGAAAATTGGGGTATTATCTGCAGCCATATGGCTGGATAATTTTCCAATGGCTTTGAAAACTCATTGGTATGCATTTAGAGTAAAACATTTGCTTGTTTGGAAATTACGTTTTCTAACTTCCAATGAGCCCGTTTAGATACCCATTCTGTTAAATTCCTGTCACTTTTGAATCTGACGTCTTACCTTTAGCATGTGTGACAGTGTAAATGTGCTGTAGAAATCCAGCAAAATGTCCGACCCACCTTCTCCATCCTTGGAGGATTTCGCCAGTCACTTGTCCTGCCAAATGCCCACAGTAGTGGCACTTGGCAGACTGGTCAGGCAGCTCGAGACGTGCCAAACGCCGGCCTTGCCAAACTCCGTCAGCACCCGTGACAAAGAAAGACAGGCGTTGTTGTACGTGTCATAATGGAGCCAGTGCTTTACAGCAACCGATTTTCAATCAGGAATGGGTGTCTGTTATGGGATGCCTTCCAGGAGGCTGTTGTCAGGGAGGGATTAAAAGCAATCAGCATCCTGGGTGAATATAGTGTCAGAAAATGGCACTTAACTTGAATAGTGGCACACTTTGGTGTCCCATTACCGTAAAAAGTGCCTTTGGCCAGTCCCAGCTCTGAGGTCTGATACTGCGATTAAAATCGCACAACATCTAACATACCTGACATTCTTTTCATTATATAGCCTATTTTATAAAAATGTGCAATTTTTAGCAACCAAAAACAGCTAAAAAATTATGTCCCACATTTTCATCCAAAATCCTGATCTTCTCTGTCTACATGATTTTCCCGGTTACAAACAATAAGTAGTAAGTAAGCAAATAAAAAATAAAATAAAGACAAGTAAAATACAATTCTTTGTTACCTAAGAAGTGACATCATCTGAACCCCTTTTACAGCATGATGGACAGCAAGTAAATAATTAACTTTTCTTTTTCTTTATAAAAATATAAATAGAAGGTAAACATATTAGGATAAAAAAGATGAAAATTATAATATATATGTTTATACTAATAAACTTGCTCTACAATAGCTTAAAATATGATATTTTAAGCTACTTTAGACAAATGCAATTAAAATCACTGAACTAAAACATTTGAAAAAAAGAAAAACAAATTGGAAAAAATTGGAAAAAGAAAAAGAAAATGGAAAAAAAACGTCTCTTTCCATGGGTACAAAATAATGCATGAAACAAATGCAAAAAACCGTAGACCATAACCAATGTGTACACTAATATATATGTGTATAAGTATGTGTATGTATGTATTAGGATAAAAAGATGAAAAATACATCTTTATGTTGATGCACCTGCTCTACAACAGCTTTAAAAAGAAAAATGCAATTAAAAGTCCAATTGTATTTCTAAAATGTTTTTTTTTTCTTAAACAAGCACAAATAATGTCCTTTTCATGCATAATATGCACCAATAAAACAGATTAAAAAAATTAAATCACAGTTTCATATCTCCATCAAAATCATTTAAGATATTTGATAAAATCCCCATCCCACTAGTTCAAGTGCTCACATAAACACTCCACATCTCACATAAATCTGATGGTTTTTCTCCCCGTTTCATGAGGAGACGATTAGATACTAAAACACTGTAATGAAATCTTTCTGAGGGTTTGCCGGTGGTAAATTATAGCAATTACTGTATAAAAAAAACCACACAGAGGCAGGCAAAAGATAATATCATAATCACATTATACAGTCAGGATCCCTTTTCTTCCAAAACACAGCCATGCTCCGGTTTAATAGTAGCAATTCTGTTTTATTTGTTGTACCTTCGCAGAAAGTTTATATCTTTGCTGATTACAGAAGGGCTGAATAGTAAGGGAGGGAACACGCATGGTATATAGAAAACACAATTCAACTTAATCATCATCATAATAATAATAAAGTATTTAGTATTTATTTACATTTGGGCTGAGAACAGAATAATTTAATTCAAGCTACTATACTCGTTTTGGACACACAGATGGCTTTTCTGTCATTCAGTAGTAGACATTTGGTTTCTTTTACGAAATACTTCACGTTCGCTGATAGACAGAGGCATTCTGGGGTCAAAAACAAACACATTCGAGTGCTGTAAAAATGACGCGTAACCATCACTCGTCTTGTGAATACGATACATCAGGATTAAGGTGTGCGTTGTGGTAGCGATGGCCTTGTTTGTCAGCGGGTTAAACATGGATAGTTAGGGTGTAAGCGTCGCAGGTGCATGTACATCGCACCGCGTCAAATCAAAGTGCATCAGCTGTGAACTTCAACGCGAGCCACCGGCCGCTGAGAATACTATGGGCGAATCTTCGGCTTCAAGCCTGTAACCTACGTTTCTTAGGCACGTATTAAAAAAAAACAAGGCACCTCTAGCGTCGAAGCATCAACACTGTCCCAAAAAAAGAAAGCAGTACGTTTGCACATGGCAGCATTCGGTTCTCTGCTCTTGTACTCTTTGAGCTGGAACTAAAACAACAAAATATTCCCTTATTTAAGACATCAGAAGGTCTATGTACAATACAGTTTGAATGCGTCAACATTCAGAATGAAAATGTGCTTTTTACATTCAGAGGGAGATGTCTCCACTTCAGTTTTGTGGTCTACGATCTGCGCTACTCTTGTGTGAAATAAAAGGCTTTTTTTTTCAATAATAACAATACAGCTAGAGCTAAGAGGTAACACAATAACAATCGTAATTATAATAATAATTTAAAAAAAAAAAAACTTTTTGTTTCACTAGCTATTGCCTCCTGAGATGATGGGCTCCTGCTTTGAATTCTGGTAAATGGCTGCTGGAATGTTTTGGTGAAAGGCATACAGCGTCTGGGAAGCAGGGCGAGTGTGTGTTTGTGTGTGTTTGAATAAGAGTGCCGCGTTTGATTGAACAGGTGCAAACATTCACGGAAGAGGGCAGGTGATTTGGGGGGAAAAGGAAAACCTGAATGGGAGCAGGAGGTGGGAGTTTTGCAGCAGAGGTCTTGAATGCGGTAGCGGTGTTCGCTCTCTCCGTCCTCCTGCTCTCCCTCTGCTGTGGTAATGAGATGCTATCAGGTGACGCTCAACTGGGCGAAGCCAATCAACTTCACCTCATCTGGGATCTCTGTGCTGTCACAACCAGACGCCTGGAGACACAAACACAAAGAAACAAATGCAGGTTAATGCAGCTGAAACAAATCACAGGCTGGATGATTGCTGAAGCATTATTTAAAGGAATGTTTCAGGTTAAACGTGTTAAGCTTTTTTCAGTATTGGTGACATAATTTAGGTTACTACAGACAATAATTTGAGGCTTAGGAAAAAATACAGCAAGATAAAATTAAATAAAACTAAATAATTATAGAATATGTGGCATAATTTAAATTACCACAGGCAATAATTTGACTCTTTGTAAAATAAATAAATAAATAAATAAAATGTAGTATTAATAAAAAATAAAATAAAATAAGATAAAAAAAAATAATAAAATAAACAATGTGGCTTACTGGAGAATACCACATTCAACAATTTAACTCTTAAATAAATAAATACATACATAAGACTACAAGTAAAATAAAATAAAATAAAATAAAACAAAATGTTGCATAATAGAGATTACCACATGCAATAATTTGTAAATTAAATTAAATTAAATATAATATAATAAATACAGTGTGGCATAATCTAGATTGCCAAAGGCAATAATTTTACAATTAATAAAATAAAATTTTAATTTGTATTATTAATTATATTATATTTTATTTATATTTTTTTATTTTATTGTATTAAAATTGTTATATTATATTTAAAGGGGTCATATGCTGTTGCTAAAAAGAACATTATTTTGTGTATTTGGTGTAATGCAATGTGTTTATGCGGTTTAAGGTTCAAAAAACATTATTTTCCACATACTGTACATTATTGTTGCTCCTCTATGCCCCGCCTTTCTGAAACGCGTCGATTTTTACAAAGCTCATCGTTCTGAGAAGCGAGGTGTGCTCTGATTGGCCAGCTATCCAGTGTGCTGTGATTGGCCGAATACCCGAGCGCGATGACACAAGAACAATAAAACCCATTACAAACGAGGCATTTGTTGCATCCAGTGGGGACATAATTACTGATTATAGTGACTTATACTGTCTTTTTACGCAGCACGATAAATATTACCATGTCTGCATTTGTGATTGGAGAAATGACAAAAAACAAGCACTACTCTACACTGCTCAAAACTCGCGTTTGAATAGTCAGTGGCAAATTCTTTAAATGTGAATTCATACTTACAGGCTGTGAGTCAGAAGCGCCAGACTGTCCTTGCAAAGTTGGAATTGCCCCACTTTATAGAAACAGTCTTTGAGCACAGCTGGCAGACTACTCCCAGGTTCAGGAAATAATCCTCCATAAAATGTGTTGCACACACTCGAATATTTGTGTTGAACTGTTCTGGAACAGTGTTGTAAATACAACTTAACCACTGATTTCTAGTTGTGTCCTCTTTTGGAAGCCCAAACAAAGTAGTTTCGCTTTCACAATGAAATACACAGCGTCTCCACGACATGGCGCTGGCGGCAGCAACAACACTACAGCGAGAATAAAAGTCCCGCCCTCTTTCACTATGTATACATTTGGGCGGTGTTTTGCAAATCTCCCCACACCGTGACGTAGACATGTGGGGGCGTGTTTGAATGAGATGTTTTAGGGGGGCTTGGTCGAGTCTTAACTTTTATAAAAAATATCTCTTTGGTTTTGAGACTTTAGTCTTTGCAACTTCAGGGATCTTATCTATGCACAAACAGCTTGTAACACTCCAAAGAGAAAGGAAAACTTGAAATCGCATCATATGACCCCTTTAAACCTCTCTCTCTACATACAGTATATACACACAGTTAAAAATAAAATAGATATTTTTATTTAAAACAAAAATAAAATAAAAATAAAATATAATTACATTTAAAAACTGTAATTGCATTAAAATTAGATAGATAGATAGATAGATAGATAGATAGATAGATAGATAGATAGATAGATAGATAGATAGAAATAAAAAATAAAATTAAAATATTATATTTATTTTTATTTTATTTAAAATATTTTTTAGTGCACTAACTTCTTATCTAAAAGCAATAAAACATCCGCTATAGTTTGTGCCTAACAATTGCCATCAGCTGTGATTATACTGAAAATACAGCATTAGCACTTGCACCAAATAGCTGAAGTGAGCAATTAGTATGCTTACACTATAAGAAAACACCAGCTTTAGTGCGACTAAAATCACTAATTTAGTTATCAAACAAAAATGTGTGGCTTATTCAGAGAATATATTGGTTTGTTTGGAGGAAACAAGACCAACTTTTGTTTGCATGATACAACATACTTTTCAATGCACCATCCCTACTGAAATCAATGCATTTCCAGCGTTCAGCATCAGCTCTAATGCGTATAAACCGTTACGCTCAAGCCACAGAGCCTGCACGTGTGCACAGCAACCACAAACATAAGTCTTCTTCACGGTTCAATATTCAAGCAGCCTAATTGTCTGAGTAGCACACAGTGTAGTCAGGAGTGACATTATTAAATGAGATCGGAGGACCGGACCGCCTGAGAAATTCCCCACACACGCTGCGCCACCGTCTACGCTCCTGTTACACATGCACATTTCTCAGAGCTGTTTTCTAATCATGATGAGAAGTTCTGTCCAGGGACACTCAAGCTGAAATTAAACAATAAAACTCCACACTTCCTAATGCCATTTTCCAAACACTCCAGGTGCGAGAGAGAAATGCATTGTGGGAGCTCTGTGGAGGGTCGGAGGGTGAAGTTAAGGGTAAGAGCAGACAGATGCTGTAAAAATAGCTCTCTGCGAAAGGCCGCAGCAGAATGAGTTGCTTGCTAACGTGCAGATGTTGTTTACTGCCAACTCACGGCTCCATTGAACGGAGTTATTAAACACAGCCGTTGCCGCTGTATTGCCCAGTCCACTGAGAGCTGCCCTTAATGCTTAGTGTTTCCTAGGAATAGTTCATCTAACAATGAAAATAATGTCTTTATTTACTCACCATCATGTTCCAAAACTGTTTACGCAACTCTTTACCATAGAACAACAGCTGGATCTTGTTTACACTGGATTTCAATTCAAACATGACACCTTAAGATATGTCACATAAGAAAACTTACATTTTTGTCCTTTTCTAACCACTAGAGTTGGGCGATATCATGGCAAATAAAAACAAAAACAAAAACTTTCATTGTTTGCATTAAAAAATTTTTTTTTGAAGTTTTAATAGATAAAGTACTTTTAAAACATTAAACACTAAATATTTTTTAAAACAAAAGAAAATAGAAAAATAAATTCTAATTCAAAATATTAACACAAAGTATAACTATATTAATAAGATAAATAAAGATAGATAAACCATATTAATGATACTAAAATAACATTGCAGGTACTTTTATACAATATTTCTAAAAAAAAAAAAGAAAAAAAAGAAAGAAAAAGAAAAGAAAAATATAAAAATATTGTTAAAATATTCATTCATTTATTTATTCAAAATATTTATTATTTATTTATAAAATATAAAAATGACAAAGCATTTTTTTTTATTTGAATAGTCAGGAACACTGCAGCAAAACAGTTAACAAACAAACTAAAACCATTTAAAAATTATTAACTGAAATAAAAATTAAATCATAATAATAGTTGTAATATAACAAACATTTTATTCAGCTAGTTGTTAGTGACATTTCTCATTTTCATTTCAAGTACTAAAATAATTTAAACTAAATAAACTAAAACTAATAAAAACATTTTTTAAAACAACAGAAAATAGGAAAATAAAATCTAATTCAAAATATTAACAAAAACTATAACATATAAACTATATCAGTGATACTAAAATAACATTGCAGTTATTTTTATACAATATTTATTTAAAAAAAAAAAAAAAGATTTTTGATTGATATTGTTTTTTCCCCATTAAAATGTTTATACTATATGATGACATCTTAGTTTTGTTAAAATAAAAAATAAAATAAAATAAAAAATTGGAAGAATAAAGTAAAAAATAAAGAAAAACAAAAAAACAAAACAAGAACACAGACTCAAATACAGACTATTTCAAGAAATTCAAGAGTTTTGAAATTAAAAGTTTAATATAATTTTGAATTTTCTCAAAATATAGCTTGTTTAATCTTGCAATATTATGATCATACTTCATTCTTGAAATTTCATGACTTAATTCCCATAAAAGGCCTATTTTGTGATTATTCTCAAACAATATAACTGTACTTTCATAATGTTACAACTTTATTTTGAAATGTTTTATTTTTGATGTGGCACATAATAATAATATTGTGATATATGCCGTTATCAACAATTCTGTTTTGTTCAAATATTTTGATATAAACATTTGCTTCTTAACAGCCACTATGAACTAATGTTGTATGTACACTCTTCTGTTACAAAGGCATGGAACAACTTAAGGGCAAGTAAACATTGACAAAAATTTTATCTTTGAGTAAACTATATCTTTAATACAGCTATGGAGGACCACACATTACATAAAACATATCTATTCACACATGATCTCACCAGAAGATTCATGAGATTGGTGCAAAATGCCATTCTACCCAATATAACACCATCCACTTAAAAGAGGATTAAAATGGTGTCTATCAGCACTATCTGTGTCTAATCCTCCACACAGACTGAAATATAAAAGACCCAGGGAAATATGAACAGATACTCCTACAGGATCCTGCGGTCTAATGCCTTCCCTTCTTCATCTATATGTGTTTAACGGGAACGCTCGGTGACATTTTAATTTGGGTATTCATGTATCTGCCAGAATATCCCAGTTCTGTCATTTTTTAAAACGCATTAAAAGGCATCATTAAACACTCTCCTAATATTCTCTCAGATTTGTCGTGTGTTCAGAGTAATCAATAAGGAATTATGTAATGAAAATTCATTATGCTGTCAAAGACGTGATTTCAGCAAATAATAAATGAACGGCTGTGTGGGACCTGAGAGACGCACACTGTGCATATTCAATGAACAATGTGCAAAATAAACAGGATCTTTAAAAAAAAAACCTGCTGTTTGTTCCTGAAAAATTTAAGGACTTTCCATGTCTTTTCCAGTTTTTCGAAACTGGACTGGAAAAAAAGTTGTAATGAAAATTAAAACTTAAAACAAATAAAAATTCATTTAAAAAACTATCTAGAAAAAAAGACAAAAACAACAAAATTACTAAAAACTAAAAGTAAAATAAAAACGGAAAATTCAAAAATAAAAAATAATAAAAATATATTAGTAATAGTAAATTACCATAAAATACAGTTATTCGTAACTGTATTGAAAAAGTCAGATCCATTTTATTTCAAGTAACATTTCCTTAAAAGTAAATAAATGTTAGAAGAAATTAAAAAAAAACTTCTTATTTTTTATTTTATTTTTATTTTAGACGATGTACTAAAACTGAAATAAAATAAACAAACAAATTAAATAAACCAAATAAAACAATATTACTAAACTAAAATGAAAACAAATTTAAATATATATATATATATATATATATATATATATATATATATATATAAACAAACTGTAGGAGTATCTCAATGATTCTAAAATAATATAAAATCCAGTTGTTCATAAATTGATTTAAAAAAAAACTTTATAGAGATTGCACCAACAAAAAGCAATTTCTAGCCAATGAAATAAAATGAGCATAATTAATTTTACAATTAATTTTCATTATATATTTTATAATTAATTTCCATACTTTTCTAGGCCATGATATTCCCAGGTTTTCCTGATTCA